>JAGDQO010000572.1:0-465000 GCA_018342035.1 Solanum appendiculatum
AAAACTTGCAAAAGAAAAAATTGTAGAATCAAAACAGACAGTTACAGAAAATAATATAGAAGATTTAATACAACAATTAAAAAGAATAGAAATAACTCCAAAAGAAGATAAAAAGTTAATAATCAAAAAGAATCCATGGAACTTTTTCCGTTTAAAAGAAGAACAACAGATAGACCAGGATCAAGTTTTAACCAAGACAACTTAAGAGGAGGTATATTATCAAAGATTTTTGAATCAACAAAAAATAAAGCAAGTACTAGTCAACAGTTAGAAGAGATAATAGATGTAGACAAACAAATACAGATTTTCCAGCAAAATAAATTAAAATTATTAAATCCAAAAATTTTATATAATACAGGTTTCTTTGATGGAGAAGCAAAATTATATAGACATTATAGAGAAGAACAATTAAGTGTAATAGGAAAGGACAATAATAGTTTAAATTTAATAAGCAAAGAGTCTGTAAAACAAATAAAGAATTTAAAAATGAATTTAATGCATATGGGTTTAATAGTAATAGGAATTAAAGGCTTAACTAGAAAAAATTTAGGAACTAAAGTTTTAATAACCATTTATGATAATAGATGGACTGAAATTAAAAAGTCTATAATTGGGTTAATAGAAGTAGATATGACTAATAATGGAGGATTATTCTATTGTAGTCCAGACTTTATGGTAAGTTCAAAAGACTTTGCAAATCATATAAAAATAGGTATACAAACTAAAGGATATGAAGAAATGACAGGTGGAAATAATTTATTATTATGTGTTGGTTTTATAGGAAAAATAGCTACAAATAGTAATACAAAGTTTAAATTAAAAATAGATGATGTAGTAGGATTAATGGGAGACAAAGGAATTAAAGTTATGCAACCCTTAAAAATAAATTCAGAAGAATATGCTGGTTTAGAATGGAATTTAGAAAACTTAAGTAAAAAAGAAATTTTAAAACCAAACGACCATTTGATGTATACTAATAGTAAAGGACAGACTTCTATAAGATTTACAGATTATAATTATAGTAATCAGAAAGAAATAGATGAAGAAGAAACAGATATAGAAGTAGAAGAAGAATTAATGAATATAGAAATAATAGAAGAGGAAGATTTTGAAGACGATAAGGCTATAGAAAAATCGATAGAAATTAATAAACTAAATAAAGAAAAACATTTTAAATGTAAAGGTTGTAATAAAGCAAAAATAAAATTTGAAGATGTAGAAGAACATTTTAAATATTGTAGATTAAGACAAGACAATTATGGATATAGAAAACAGGAAGAAGATAAAGAAGAAGAAGAATCAATTATAAGTGAAATAAGTTTAAAAGAATTAATGGAAAGCGCTTCTAGTAGTGCTAGCCCATTTCAAAAAACAAGTACAATGCCACCAGTCCAAACTAATACTGGAAATTTGCCTAGATATAGAGTTTATAGAGTAAATCCAGATGTACAGACTGAAAATTTAAAACCAAGAGGAAAAAGACAACCTATTGAAGAACCAATAAGACTTCAAGAAGGAGGAAACAAAGGTAAAATATTAAATATAGCGGCACATGATCCGCAATTATGGAATTCTGTAATAGATGTATGGAAAAGTATAGTAGTAGCTGATTATATACAAACAAATCAAGATAATGACGCAGAAACAATGTATAGATATATGGAGACTTTTTTAGGAGAATCTACTAAAGGACTTTGGGAAGCATACAAAACAGAATTTCCTGAAGAATTTCAAGGAATGGTTAATATGGGACCAAATCCATATAATTTTACAAATAAAATACATAGCTTAATAACAGGAGAAGACCCTAATAGTGGTCTAATAACTTTACAACGAAATGCTGTTATTAAATTAGAACAATTAAGTATAAGTAATTGGTTTAGTATAAAAGAATTTTTAAATGAATACTTTTATTATTGCAGTATAAGTGGTAATGCTTTTGATAATAATTTAGGTAAAAAATTATTTAATAAATTACCAGGAGCTTTAGGTAGAGAAATAGAAGAAAAGTGGTACAAAAGAGAAGGAGTTATACAAAACCCAGATGGAAAATGGTCTATAGGACAAAGAATTCAACATATAATGACAATATTACAAGAAAAATGCACTAATATACAAATACAAAAACAGTTAAAACAAAATGAAACTAATTTCTGTAAAAGTATATATACAACTCAAAACTATGATAAAGAACCTATACAAAAGAAATATAAAAAGAATAAATATTATAAAGGAAATAAATATTATCCAAAAAGGAAATATTATTTGAGAAAATCAATGGCTAAAAAACCTTATTTAGATAAATATAGGCATGTAAGAAAATATAATACAAACAGAAATTATAAAAATAAATTAGAATGTTTTACATGTGGAAGTCAAGAACATTTAGCTAATACTTGTCCAAAAAGGAATAATAGTAGAACTAGAAATGCTCAGTTAATTGAAGACTTTCAGGAAACCTTAATTAATGTAGATGAGTATATGTCAGACAACGAAAGTATATATTCTATAGTAAGTATGGAAATAAAAGAAGAACAAAAGATAAATTCATCAGATTCAGAAGGAGAAGAATTTATAAATACAATAGGATTAGAAAATCAATTAGAAGACTTAAAAATCGATTATACAGGAAATCATGAAATGGTAAATATTCTAAAAGATTGTGAACATAATTTTGAACAAGGAAAGGGATTAGATAGTAACCAGTGTTTCATATGTCATTGGTATCCCGGAAGAAACAGAAGAGCAAAATGTAGTAAATGTTATATAGAAGGATGTATTCCATGTATAGAAAAACTTCTAAATGAGAAAATAAATAAGGAAGAAAATAATAGACCTGTAGAAAGATCTCTAGAAATAGGATTAAAAAATAAGAAAATTGATTTAGAAGACGAAATAAAAATATTAAATAAAAAGGTTGAAAATTTAGAAAAAAGATTAGAAAAATTAGAAAAAGGAAAAGAACAGTTAAATGAAATTTTAGAAGAAGACAATGACCATGATGAAGAATTATTAAATAGTTTTACAAATGGTTTAATTTGTAATCAAGATAAAAAGATAAGTACAATAAAAATTTTAGCAAGAATAAGAATCGATGATTATGAAGTAGAAACTTTAGCATTAGTAGATTCAGGATGTACAAAAAGTATTCTGAATAGTCAAATTATACCAAAAAACTTGATTAAAGAATTACCTACACCACAAATATCCATGCAAATGGATGGGTCTTATAATACTTATAAACATTATGTGAACAAGGCAACAATAAGTTTTAAGAACAGTTGCACAGATTTTTATAAACCAGATTATAAAATAGAAAAGATTTGGGTAAGAGATCTAAATATAAAAGTAGATTTTATATTAGGATTAGATTTTCTACTCCACAATAATGGTAGTTGTTTAATAACAAGAGATGGAATAATGTTATCCAAAAATATAACTCAAACAGAGGTAGTAACAATACCTGTACAAAATAAATATAGATATATTAAAAACAAGAATAAAAAAGAAGACTGTAATTGTAATGATTGTGAAGAATGTGAAAAATTAAATAAAGAAGTAGAAATAATAACTATAGAAAATGAAAAGGAATATAATTTAATAGAAATAAATACTGATTTATATAACTTTAATAAAGGAATAAAAACAATTGGTGTAATAAAGAATCAAAAGGATTTAGATAATATAATACAGATCCTAGATGAATTAGAGATAATAGGAGAAAAACCCTTAAAACATTGGGAATCTAATAAAATAAAATGCAAATTAGATATAATAAATCCTGAATACATAGTAAAAACATCTTCTATAGAATCAACAAATGAAGATCTAAAAGAATTTGAGATACAAATAAAAGAATTATTACAATTAGGAGTAATCAGGAGATCTAGATCAAAACATAGATCTGCAGCTTTCATGGTAAGAAACCATAGTGAGATAGTAAGAGGAAAAGCTAGAATGGTTATAAATTATAAAAGATTAAATGATAATACAAGAATGGATGGATATAAATTACCAGACAAAACAGAACTAATAAATAGAATACAAAATAATTGTATTTTTAGTAAATTTGATTGTAAGTCAGGCTACTGGCAAATAAAAATGGAAGACGAAAGCATTGAGTGGACAGCTTTTACTTGTCCAGAAGGACATTTCGAATGGTTAGTAATGCCATTTGGGTTAAAAACTGCCCCCCCAATTTTTCAAAGAAAAATGGATAGTATATTTGGAAAATACAAAAATTTTGTTTTGGTATATGTAGATGATATATTAGTTTTTAGTAAAGATAAAATAGAACACTTAGGACACTTACAGCAAGTGTTTAAATTATTTATAGAAAATGGAATAATCATAAGTAAAAAGAAAATGGAGTTATGTAAAAATAATATACAATTTTTAGGAGTAACTATAGGGGAAGGAAAAATTAAACTTCAGCCCCATATAGCTAAAAAGATTTTAGAAATGCCAGACAAATTAGAAAAAACTAAAGAATTACAAAAATTCTTAGGAATATTAAATTATGCTAGACATTTTATAAAGGACTTAGGAAAAATAGCAGGACCTCTATATTCTAAGACAGGATCAAAAGGGCAAAAGACTTTTAATTCTGAAGATATAAAATTAGTACAAAAATTAAAAGAGATGATTAAAAATATTCCAGATTTAGTACTGCCATTAGAAAATGATTTTTTAATATTAGAAACAGATGGAAGTATAACTGGATGGGGAGCCGTACTAAAAACCAGACCAAATAAATATAGTAGTAAATCAGAAGAAAGAATTTGTGCTTATCAAAGTGGTAAGTATAAAGAAAAAGGAAATCTTAGTAGTATAGATTTAGAAATTTTAGCGGTCATATATGGATTAGATAGTTTTAGACTATATATTTTAAATAAGCCAGAAATACTTGTAAGAACAGACTGCGAAGCAATAGTAAAGTTTTATCAGAATATAAATCAAAAGAAAAGCAGTAAAAGAAGATGGTTAAATTTTCTAGATGCAACTTCTATATACAATATAAAACTTGAACATATAAAAGGAATAAATAATAATTTAGCAGATCATTTGAGTAGAATGATTAATAAATAAATCTGTTTTCAGAATGCAGACAGGAAAAGGCAAAGATAAAGTACAAGATTCATCTTCAGACAATTATCTAAAGACTCTTTTAGGTAATGTTCATTATAAACCGTTATCACATATGGAAAATAAAGTTTTTGAAAGACTTGATTTTGGACCTCATAATTTAATTTGCTACCCGCAAAGCAATATGAGTTTCAGATTAAATATTAAGACAAGGGTTGATAAAGCCCAAAAATGTTTAATAGATAATTTATGGATTGCATATAATAAAAATCCAAGAGATGTTGGATACTTTATTTCAACCTTAAATGCTTTGAGTTTTTATTTCACAGAAAAGAATATAGACAAAAAGTTTAAATTCTATGTAGTAATACAAGGTCATACTCCAGGAATTTATCAACTATGGAGTGAAGTAATACCAGTAATTAAAGATTTTCCCATACCTCTTTTTAAAGGTTTTAATGATTTTAATGAAGCTTTAGATTATGCCAGAGGAAACTTAGGACCTAATTATTTTATTACTCCAAGTTTAAGACAAACTACTTTCCAATTTCCTCAATATAATATTCAAAAAGACACTAATAAAATAATTTTTTGTGATCATTGTTCGTCTATGACGGAG
The DNA here is from genome assembly GCA_018342035.1 of Solanum appendiculatum. Classification (NCBI taxonomy): domain Eukaryota; kingdom Viridiplantae; phylum Streptophyta; class Magnoliopsida; order Solanales; family Solanaceae; genus Solanum; species Solanum appendiculatum. Next base: position 5,705 of record JAGDQO010000572.1, read on the forward strand.
GGTTTCAAAAGATTGAATAAAGAAAATGAGAGTTTGAGACTAGAAAAAGATGTTTTAATGAAGAAAATTGCTATACTCCAAGAAAGAGATTTCCGTCGTAACTAACTATTCGTTAAAAAATCTTTGGGAGAAGTTACTTAAGCTTAATAGAAAAAACTATTTATATATTAACGGAATCAAGAAAGAGAGAGTACTTAGTAGGATTTACAACTTATTGATTAAAACTCCCCCATTTTATTAAAATTTATTGAAAATTTTATTGAAATTTATTATATATATATATATATATATATATATATATATATATATATATATATATATATATATATAATTCCTACATAAATAAACTTATCAATATACTTTTCACTCTCCCAGAGTAACTGTCCACCTATAAAAGATATCGAGACAAGCTTTATCAACAAGATCTTTTCTATTCGAGCCAAGAAAGCATTTGCCCGTACTTCAAACGCAATTGCTACGAAACTATATATCCAGTCATGCGTTGAAAAGCAAAATACCATGCATTCTCTCCCAGTACCAAACACAGGTAATATCCAAGAAGAAAACAAAAGAAAACAAATAGTTGAACCAGAACAAGTGAGTCAACAGGCTGAATCATCTTCACTCAAAATGAAGCAGAAACTGGAGCCACCAACTCCAGAAAAACCAAACTGAAGGTAATTGCCACCTTATTGCTCCTCATTCTTTCTTCAACTATTATTTCTCCCTTCATTTTTCAGCATATTACATACTGACCAAACATTTCCTTTCAAAACAATTTTTATAGTTTATCCAAGCTTTTTGGCAACTACTTTTGACTTCTGTACAGAAAAGGTAAATGCAATACCATTTGTTTATATCATGATCTCAAATACAAATATTTAATGTGAAGTTTCTACCTCACAGGAAATACAAAGCTTGCTCACTTTTGGATTTCTCCACAAATGCATCAGTTGCCCGACCACTTTGTACAGTTTCGACTACAACACAAAGGTTAACACACTTTACTGCTAAGACTTCTCTATATAATTGCCTTCTCAGACACCAGTTAAATTCCTTCTTCTTTTTTTTTTGGGCAGATAACAAAAAACCTTCTGCATCCACCACGCTACTTTTGTGGACTCATTTCAGAATCCAACTTCAACAACGTTACGTGCAACTGCAACATTAACATCTGTATTTTCTCTTTGGCAGCAAGCTTTCTATATAACCTTGCACAAAAGTTATGTAATATATTTTAAAGATAACCAGCCGTTCTTTTTCCCTACATCAATATAAAGTCGCTCGTGCCTTGCACGGGCATTCACCCCCTAGTATTTTAAAATGAGAGAATATTGAAAACATTTATATAATCGATACGAATTATTAGTTTTATTTTTGAATTATTGACAACCTTAAAAATAACTCTTTACTTGATTAACTCAACTTAAATAAATTCCTGATCTTGCAATATGAGTGAAATACACCACTAAATTCTCACTAAGTTTAGGGTGGTTTCAACACTTCTCTCGGGCTTTTTATTAAGAATCTCATACTCCTACAAGAGTTTAAGACTAGTTGCTATGTCATATTGCATATTGGGGGTGTATTTAAGTTTAGTTAGTCAAGTAAAGGGATATTTTTAAGGTTGTTAATAGTTCAGAGATGAAACTAATAATTTTCGTCAAGTTTAAAGGTGTTTTCAATACTTATTTTAATTATAATTGATCTCAAAGTGTTAAGAAAAATGAATGTGAAACTAATGTTTTGACTCAAATAATGATTGTAAAAATATTAGGAGTCTTTACTTTATACAAATAAGTAAAGATTTAATAGGTGTAATTGTAATTAATTTTAAAGTCCAAATAATGGTGAAAAGACGATTTCGGGCTCGATAATGAACATTTCTCTTAGATTTTAAGAAATTTGATTCTGTTTTGAATGTGTTAGTTGAGATCTTGAAATATTTTCATCTATTTTTCTTAATAGGAAAATCATTGTTGAAGAAGTATTTGATGAATTTGCCTTTGCTTCCTAAGTGTTTCTATATTAGTTTTTTTTTTCTATTCTATTACTTGATTATGATATAGAATCCCTAATCATATTTGTTTTATTAAGAATTAATTTGAGATATGAAATCATGATTTATAATTATATATTCAAACGCATAATTTAAAATCATGATATGAATCATAATTACATGTTTATTTATCTTTTGTCAATCATCCCATGTTGTTACAAGGTGGATGATGAAGTGACACCTTATAAAGAAAGAACTTAAAGATGTTGAATGGAAAAAAATTAAATTAAACTGATAAAAACTTATTCGTATAAGATGTTTATATTAAATCATGGTTGAAGAAGCATTTGATGGATTTGCGTTTGCTTCCCAAGTGACTTCTACACTAGTAGTTTTTTCTTTTCTATTCTATTACTTGATTATGCTATGGAATCTCCAATCATATTCTTTTTTAGTAAAACTTTAAGATATGAAATCATGATTTAAAATTGTATGTCCAAACACATCATATAAAATCATGATATGAATCATAATTACATATTTATTTATCTTTTGTCAATCATCCCATGTTGTTACTAGGTGGATGATGAAGTGACAACTTATAAAGAAAGAACTTAAAGAATGGAAAAAATTAAATTAAACTGATAAAAACTTATTCGTATAAGATTTTTATATTAAATCAATAAATACATCATATGTTGAAATATTTATACTTATTGATCACTTAACCATGATTAGTTAATCTATATTTTCACTTTATTAAATCGTTTAACTATAGTAAATTGCATTAATTTGGTGTAAATATCCAGTACAAACAAATATTAACCAAGCAAACTCCCGCCCGGCCCCCTACACCCATGAGCGGAAAGGGTTCATTCAAACCTCCTCCACAAAAAAATTACAATGTATAATCAAGATCAATTTTTTTTTAAATAATTTTTTTGGCAGCATTGAATTTACAAAAAAGCTCATTAAAATTAATAGAACTTTGCATGAGATAAATTAATGAGTTTTTTGAAAAGCTATCGAAAATCAAAATAAGGTCTTTTTTATTTACATTTACATCAAATATAAGAGTCTTTAATTTGATAACACGAGTAAAATTTATACCAAAATTTATTAATGTACAAAAAAAAGGAGTGAGCTTGAAATTTTAAAATTGTTCATGAATACTTTATTCAATTCAACTTCCTCAATTACATTAATTATTATAAAAATAAATAAATAAAGAAGGAAAAATGAAGATAGAAATCTAATTCAGAAGACTTCTATGTCATAGAGGCAAATAAAGTAATCAGGGCTCTAGGTTGTAATACAATTTTCATGAAATGTTTTAGAACTTTAAATAGACTACTTAAATCTTTATATTATTAATAAATAAAATTTTTATGATAATATCCAAAGTAAGTATTGCAAACATGTAACTAATATTTTATTAATTTTAATTAATTATTATTATTATATTAGATGGTGTTTGTATAATTTCATTAGTTCATAAAACAAAAGAAGCGATAAAAATCAAATTATTAAATTAATCTTTCGATTAGTGCTATGCTTCAAAATTTGTTTTACCAAAATAAACTCTAAAAAGATGTGTATGGATGTAATCAAAGAACACACACGCAGATTCATTCATATAGAAATTCTATTCACATTTGAGAGCATTCATTCTTATAGAAATTCAATTCACTTAAAGAAAGTTTATTCATATTTGAAGGCAGTATTTCAATCATTCATCATTGATAAACATCACTATCTACCTTAGCCATTATAGTCAAGTTATTATCAACATACATCTATGTCTTTCTTTTCTATGTTTACCTAATATTATTCAACGAAAATCAAACAAGAACAACCATTTGTCTACTAGAACAAATAAACAAACACAAATAATAAGTCATACTTATATATTTCATAATAAAAATTCTGCTATTAATGCGATGAGATGGACGTTCACATGCATTTCATATTGAATCGGCCAAGACAAATTCAAGTTTCATTTCGTGTTATGTAGGATTTTGAATATGTCATCTGTCTTGAACATATGTGATTTATGTCAAGCATTGCAAAAATGTCAAATTGAAGGACTAAAGTAGGTAAACCATAACTAATATTACCGGTATAATTATTATTGTGGACTTGTGGTTATAAAATCTTAATTTTGGTGAAAAAAGAAAAGTTGCTAAGTCAAAACAAAAAGAAGGTTGCTAAGTGGTGACGTCTCTCTTCGAAATTAACTATTGTTAATAAAATTTAACAGGTTTATCGCTGCAAATTATTAGGTTAAGTTCAAAATCAAAACAACAAACTTTTTTTAAAAAAAAAATAAAGAATTAAAAAAAATTTAACAGGTTTATCGCTTCAAATTATTAGGTTAAGGTTAAGGTCAAAATCAAAACAACACCAATGAACTTTAAAAAAATAATAATAAAGACTTAAAAAATAAAGTTGTCAAATATACAATTTTATTTAATATAGAATTATATATTTTTTTTTTGAAGGAATGATTATGTAAAAGTTAAGGCCATATAATGTAATACAAAGAGACCAACCCAACCTCTATAAACTCTAACTAAATTGGATTGAACAATTTAGATTTTAATTTTCAATAACTTCTATAAACTATAACCAAATATGATTGGACAATTTAGACTTTGTGTTTATATATGAATATTAATTGTCTACGTTATAGGCTCTTTTTAATGATAACTTCATCCTTTTCTAGTAGAAGTTAAAGTTAGCCGTAATGTCATAAAAGTCGTTCAAAATTTGAAGGATATTTTGTTCAAGCATGCAATTACATTGTGTGACTACTTGTATAATTGTATTATAACTAAACTCGGCTCACTGGAGAAATCCCACTCTTTTGAAACTTATGGCCATATCATTTTTGGATCGTGAATTTAGACTATTTTAAAAATAAAAATACTAAAGATACACTCAATAAAATTCAAGTAATGCAAACCAAAAGAGCTATTCAAAATCCAATGATAAAAAAAAAGTACACAACTTCAAAATTTATGAGGCTAATACGAACGAACTAGATATTTCCAAAAATCAAAGTAATTAATTAATTATCAAACGTGTTACAATATCCTCAAGACTTGAATCAACTTGTAAAACCAACCAAAGAGTCATTAGGGTACTTCACATTCTTAATCTGTTGAGAAATTCTACTACTTAAGACTTTATCGAGACTAACATGAAAGCATCCTCGTAGATCAAGTGATTCAAGATTACGACATCCATCAAGAATTGCTTGAAGACCTATATTCGTCATACTATTACAAATGAGCTTAAGGTGACGCAAGACAGGCAGACTTTTAGAAATAACTAGAGCTTCAACGTTTCTTTCGATAACTAATTTCATATTACAAGAAATGTAGTTCAACTCAAATGACTTTAATTGTGGACAAGAACGTCCAAGAGCTTCAATACCTTCCTTTGTGATATCATTATATGTTAGACATAATTCTTCCAACATTGGTAGCTTTTTTACTACTTCAGCCAAGTCCAACTTTGAGTTGCTCCATGCAATACCAAGTCTTTTAAGTTTTGGTCATCTGGTGAACAAAAATAGAAATTAAATGTTTGAAGCATAGTGAAAGTGACACAAATCTCCTTTTTTTTCTTAAAGTAAATCCTAATCATCAGGTAAGACGGAATCATTAGAATACGAAACTGCCTAAAAAAAAAATGAAACGGTATCAACAAGAGCAATATCGCGGCACAATGACTAGAAATCATCTGCGAGAAGGTCTTCTGGCACAAGCATACTTCTAATGGATTCTTTAGTGATTCGTGATTGAATACAACCTAGGAAGAGTCATAAGTAATACAGGTTTTTGCCAATTTGTATGAAGTGGTTTGGAGTAGCTTGATCAAAATATTTAATTAATTTTGATTATGAATTTAGGTATAAACTCTTTAAAATAAAATTTAACATAATAGAAAATCTTATGCAAAAAAGTATTACAAATCAATGATTCAAAATATTTTTTTAAAAATAATCGAAAGCACACAAAACAATGACAGTGTAAACACAAATTAAAACTGCGAAAGCCATACATTCTTTTGATTATGAATTTAGGTATAAACTCTTTAAACTAAAATTTAATATAATTGAAAATCTTATGCAAAAAAATATTACAAATCAACATAACTAATGATTAAAAAATATATTTTTAAAAAATATCAAAAAACACAATGACAGTATAAACCCAAATTAAAATTGTGAAAGTAAGAAATTACCTATCGGCTACATAAACAAGTAACTCTTTGGTGGCATAAAAGGTCAATTTGATATCAACTAGTTCACCTTGACTTCGATTAATCGCGTCATGGCACACGTATGGGAACACGTGGGAGTCGGGGAGGCCCCGACAATTGGACATGTCAATGACATGCCACATGAAAGGTTCGTTGAGCACTCGCCGCCACGTAGTGCATACTTTTTGTGCAATCAATAGCCTCTCTATAGTAGCCAACCTAATTAATATGTTCTCCCATAATTCTTCTGGCAAGTCCAACCACGACGAGTTCTTGTTCTTGCTCTTGTTCTTGCTTTTTCCTCTTGTAAGCATTGTTTTGCTGGGTTTGAGTAGTATAAAAAAATTTGGGTAAGGATTTTAGGTTTATATAAATTTAAAAAATATATATTTAAGAATGGATTTCAATTATTGTAGATTATAATAGTATTACTTTTAATAGATTTTAGATCTCTTTATATAAATTTATAACCTTACATAATAATTAGGGAGGTTTTATATTTTATAAAAGTAAAATTAAAAAAATAGCGAACCATACGGAATACATTTATATGTGTAAAGTTTATTTTTTAAGTTTAAAGTTTTTTTTTTTTTTTTTTTTTGGCCTTGGGTCTAGGGTGATTGAAAGAGCTACAAGTTAACACGTAATTAACACCCAAATAAAGTCCCATATTTGAAACTTTTTATGTTACTCCTATTAAAATTAAATTGTTTCTAACATTTTGAATAACAAACTATAAGGTATTTCAACGATTTTGAGTTGCAAACTACAAGATTAGATATCTTTTCTCTCGTATGATTTAAATTTTTCTTGTTATATATGATAAATGGTGATTTTACCACTTATTCTAATCTCTTTACTTCAACTTTTTGTGTCCTTTATTTATATGAGTCTATTTATAGTGTGAATAGGTATTTTTCTATACTTTGATTTGAGCTTGATAGAGGAAAATCGAGGTTGGAAAAGATTGATTAACAATAATTTGGAGCGTTAACCATCATCTAATAGTTCGAGCTAGACATAGATAGGAGAAATACTTGCAGCCGCATTCAGGTATCCTTAATGCTATTAATTGAGGTGGAGGTAGCCAACTAAGAAGACTAGAGAAAATGATCAAAATAGTCCTTTATCTTTTGAGTTAAGAGTCAAAGTAATCCTTGTCTTTTAACATGGAACACTATTAGTCCTCCATGTTTCAAAAATTGGTGCAATTTTGGTATTCTCTCAAACATCTGTCCAATTTTTAACGGTGATTTTTGTGCACCCATAACAGCAGCGGAAAAGTATAAAAACTGCACAAAAAGGCACTAAAACTACTCCAGAAAAACCTCAAAACGGTGTCGAAATTCAAACAAAACAGCAGCACCATTTCGCTGCACTGAAACTGCACCAAAAAAGTAGTAGAAGAGCACCAAAACGACACCAAAGTTGCATTAGGAATTAGGAATGGGGAAGATCTGCAGGTTAGCAATGGCGGAAACAGTGTTAAGGTATATAATAGATGAGGCTTTTTCAAGTGGGCACAAAAATCACCGTTAAAAATTGGACGGATGTTTGAGAGAATACCAAAAGTGCACCAATTCTTGAAACATGGAGGACTATTAGTGCTCCATGTTAAAAGACAAGGATTACTTTGACTCTTAACTCAAAGATAAAGGACTATTTTGATATAATCATTGTCCGATGCTAATAACATAAACTCCCTCTTATTTGTAAAAAAAAATAAAATCGTGAAATACATTTGATTGTTACTTAAATCCATTGATCATTGTACTTGCTTAATTTCTAGATTAGTTTATGTTTTTGCATGCATTTATCATAATTTTCTCAAAAAAACCAAAATACTATCAAGTGTTTTGGTTTAGTGTAGTTTGTGATAATTCCTTATTTGCTTGATCGCCTATACATTATTCTTTTATGGGACTCGACCTCAATTCATAGTTAGGTAAATTATATTACATATGATTGTATACATTTTCTTACTTTGAGGAGTGAATTTGAACGTTATCACTTATCAGTATACTTAATTTCCATTGTTAGACGAGTAGAGTTTGATATACACTCTGCTATCACACACTTATACTAGTCATCATTAGCTCATTGACTTTCTTTCTGATAGCTTTTTCTAGGCTTAGAAATTCGATGACTCATCCAAGGGCTTTTTAGTACTTACTTTTGATACTAATTCAAATTGCCTTGTTGTGTAAGAAGAAGGATAGTTATACTGATTCGGTTAATTGCTTAAATTCCTTATGATATGCAACTTAAACAACTTCTTGGTAAATGTAAAAGGGGGAGTTGAACATGGGCTCTTATTTTCATATTTATTCCCTTATGTTTTGCATAAATAAACTTTTGAACTTTTTGTTAAGATGATAAAGTTGATAAATCATCTTGTCTCTCGCCCTTTCCCAACTCATGGGATCATAACATAATATTACAACAACAATAACATACTCACTGTAATCTCACAAGTGGAGTCTGGGGAGGGTGGTGTGTACAGAGCCTTAACCCCCTATCTTGTAAAGGTAGAGAGTCTATTTCCATAGATCCTCGCCTCAAGTAAAGCATATCAAAATCAGCAAGGTCGAAGCTTTTAGCTTGTATCTCATATGTCATTGTTATACTTGTAAAATCTAGCCTAGTACTGTATCTCGAGGACTCTATGATCGTATTACATGGAGTTGGACGTCAATAATAAGAATCCACTTTCTTCTTTTTTTCCCTTTAACCAGAGATAGATGTATCTTGAGCCCAAGAACAGCCACACTCCTATTGTGTTAAATGAATTGCATCTATGTTTACTGTCATCTGTCCAATGAATTTTGACAAGTTGGTATGTTATATTTTCATGAGGTAAATTTGACACTTCTAGTGTTATCGATGTTAGTAGATAGGAGTGCATTTTTAGAAATAGGAAGATGTGGAGGACACGAATTAGGGTAGAAGGTTAGTAGGTAGAAGTGCATCTTTACTATTAAGTAGGAGTGTATTGTCTTGTTGCCCTCACTAGTAAGCATAGTACTATTCTTGTAGTTTCTTGTTCTTCGATTTATGTTACTATGTTTTGTTTTGTGTTACTTTGATTATAGGACTATTGTTGTAGTAATGTTCTGCTACCATCAGTTTTTTTTGTTATTACTTCCATTACGCCTTTTTCTAAATTGCTTGTCTTGAGTTGAGGATCTAACGGAAAGAGCCTCTCTACCTTACCTCTGAGGTACACTCTACCCTCCCCAAACCCTGCTCTGTAGGACTACACTGGATATGTTATTGTTGTTGTTATAGTGTCATCGATATTTCCTTCCTTTGCAACCAAATTCATAAGAAAAAAGTGTACATTGAAGCTAGAGATGTGCTAGAAATATAAATAATTCACAAAAGATGATTTGGTTTTATAAACATTAAAATAGTACAAATTTAGAGAGCACCAATGTTTTTGAGTCCAAGAACAACTCCAACACCAATAATGTGACCAACAGTACCACAAGCCAAAGTATCAGCAAGTGTAAATCCAGCAGGGTCCCCTGTCTGTAAGCCAGAGTCCCTCACTTCAAGCTTTAGCCCTGCAGTTGCCTTCCTGTTTGCTGATGGTGCAAGCCCAAATCTACCAGCAAACAACATTAGGCTTGTTGATGTCACCATTATCTGTCAACACAAATAACATTTTCAATTAGACGTCACGTAGGACACATGTGTCTATTTGTTTAAGTGTCTACTTGTAGACACCTAAAGTTGGAGGGCATAGTTATTAGCTGAAACCAAGTTAAAGAGCATTCACGTTTATGTATTATGCCTTTTTAAAACTATATAGTATGTTTTAATATGATTATCTCAATTGAAATTATATACTAGTTCACCTGATAGTGTAAAAAGAATCTACGTTGAGAAATTGAACCCCCTTGAAAAATAATATCGTATAAATAGGAAAAAACAACTTTTTTTGGTAATATGTAAAACTATTGAATTCCTTAAACAACAACATATATCAGTGTAGTTTCACAAGCTGGGTCTAGGGAAGGTAGGATGTATGCAGACCATACTCTTACCTTTGTAGGGGTAGAGAGATTGCTTCTAATAGACACCCGAATCAGAACAAATATAATCAAAGTATGATAGAAAGAAATAAACCGACAACAAAATAGCAAGATAAACCGAACAAAATGAAATAATAGATAATTGGCACTAGGAAATTGGTTAATATTTTACCAAATTAGTGGATGAACCAATGAAATCACAACGAGCTCCTAAACCACCTTGTCCTTTGTTGCGCCTTGGTTGAACTGCCACCTGTTTATATACAAACAATATTATGAACAATTAGAGTTTTAACTTTGATTACATGTTAATTTCATACATAAATTATGAGAAGACCTTTTTCTTATAACAATCCCAATATATTAACCTACAAAATAAAATGTACTAACTTGTTATACATGTAGTTGTGGAGCTATATATGATTTAAAAGGGTTCAACTGTCTTTCGTCGAAAAATTATATCGAGTACATAGGTAAAATCATTTTTTTAAGAAACATTTTGTATATAACTTGTTGAATCTCCCTTTGTATATATATACAAAGATAGTGTTTTGTTGTTGTTTTGAATTTCTTTATTAAAAAAGAGGAGTTAGCTATGCATAAAATATATAGCTAAACAATAAAATCAGTCGATAATATTATTGAGCGCGGGGACAGAGCTATTCTTGTCCGAGGGGTGTCCGAGGGGTGTCACCTTTGACGGAAAATGACTATATAGATAAGTCAAATTTTCTTATCAATGTTGACACCTCTGGATACAAGTTGAATATTGCAAAATTTTCTTAAGGTTGCGTGTTCAAACATGTTAGTGACATAACTATAACTTTTTGATACACTTTAATGAAAATCGACTTGCAACATATTATACATTTTTTTTTAGCTACGAGCAATTTAGCGTAAAAACATAAATAGGAGAACTAACCAAGCCTTGAACTGGAGAAGTTGAGAAAGCTTGGGGTTTGAGTCCATTGAATTGTGGTAGAGTAGTCATCATGGTGGCAGCCATTGTTGCAAAAACTCAAGATTATCAAAGAATGGAAGTGTTTTATTTTTCTCTTTGTTTTGGGATACTTCTTTGCTTTTGTATGTTTAAATTGTTATTCTATTTGAGTGGAAAGAAGTTTATGTGGGCATTGGCCACATGAAGAGTTTGTGGCCACAGAAAGAGGCTATTATGGATACACTTAGATTACTTGTTTGCTTAGGTGGCATTCATATATTGGCTTACTCAAAATGGATAAGATTTTATGATTTGTCTCCAAAATTTTATTGGGAGTTCTTTTTTTTTTTTGGTTTGATTTCTTGTGTTCGGTATTCACATTGGAGCTCGACTAAATTTGAATTTGTACTGGAAAGTCCCACATTGAGGGATAAAGCGTCCCCTAACAAAAGCGACTTCATACCCAAGAGGACTTGAATCTGTGACATCTGGTTAAGGATGAATGAGTACTTACCACTTCATCACAACCCTTGTTGGTATTTTATTGGGAATTCGATGTTATAATTGTGATGATGAAATCTTAAGTTGTTGTTTGACCATATTTTATTGTGAAATTTGAAAAAAAAAAATAGTTTTTATTTTTAAAGTGAAAATTGGAGTTATGTTTGGCGATGAATACAAATTGAAGTTGAATTTCAATTATGACCTAACCTATATTTCGGAGTTCTATTCCAAAAAAAGTTTTTAAAAAAAAATCATGACCTAACACCTTTTAACTTGACTATCTGAAATTTCATTTTATTGGCGAAGGTTCAATAACCTACCTTGTATTCTTCCCCCATTTTCCCCAAAGTTTTAATTGTCTCGTCATCCTCCGTAATTAGCAAATACTCTCTCACTAGGCACGCTTATTAAAGATTATTTTTATTAAGAGTCTAGTAAATTGCCTTTGTTAATGGTTATTAAAGTTGTTACTCCAAAAATTTGGAGTGAGAGTACTTAATATTAATGGCAATATCAAAAGAAAATATTAAATGATTGTTAATTTGATAAAATAAACTAGTAAAAACAAAAAGTGAGTATATTTTGAGTACATGATATTGCCATTTCAATTATTCTCAAGATATTTGTTTAGGGAAACCCACAGCCATAATGCAATAGCTCACACAATCCACACATACGGTACAAAGAGCTCCACCCAGAAGGCAAACACGTTGCTTTCGCTAGCAAGGGGTTTCAAACTTGAGACCTCCAACATAAAAGTACCAAGCCCAAACCACAGAGCCACGATATACTCAAATCTTGAAATCACGACATTTATGATAATTATTTCACTGCAGTTAAAATTGGCATAAAACAACAGAAAAATCTACAACTATTTTATGTATTTGTATTAAAATTCAACACTTTCACATCTCAACCAATTTAGTTTTAAATTAATTAGTGTACAACACTCTAAGCAGATAAGTAGAAACATAACATCTTCAGTTGGCTTCAGGTCAGCATATCATGCTGTATACAAAATATTCCAGCAGGAGCAAAGAAAACAGTCATTTCGACAGTTTCTCCCCCGTCAAATATCCTCAACTTTAGTCCATTCTACACGAGAGAGCGCGGTTAAGCAAGGACATGGCAATACAATAATGTTCTTGCTCAAGTGCTTATGCAAGTCTGCAGCTAAGCCATCCTAGAAACAAGGCAACAAAACAGAGGTTAGCGACTAAACATGCTGCAACCTAGATATCACGAGGCAAGCTCCATAGGATCAGGCGGTATCTGCCAAGTTTTTTTCCTTCTATAATACAACAATCTCAGAAGACAGAGAACAAAATATCTTTAATTGGGACAGCTGGTTATGCTATTATTACAAGGCATAATACATAGATAGACACCTTAGCTTGGATTCAGCTGACAACTGAACACTCCCACTTTGAGTGTGCACATCCAGACAATTCAACTCGTCTCCATTGTGTGAGTTGAACACTCCAACTTACAAATCTACCTCCAAAATTTATGTGTCACAGAGATAGTGGGAACGAGTTGAGGTGTCTAGATATGCATTCTCAAAATTGAAGTGTTTAGTTGCCAATTAAGGCCAAGTTAAGCTGTCTGTATTATCCAGAAAGACACAGAAAGAAGTCACTTTGTCAATTTTTCTATAATAAGATCATCAAGTTTGGTCATTCCTAAAACCATCCTTTATGAAAGAGTGTGGATAAAAGGGTAGCGGCTGCGGGTTTCCTTGTCATCAAAAAAATAAAAAAAGAGTGTGGATAAGCAAAGGGCATGGTGAATGGTGATACAATGTTCATACTCTAGTCACTCTACTGTTCGTATAGGTGACACATCTATAAATCCTAGAAACCAGGCAGCAACATAGAACTTAAACAACAACAAAAAAAAACATGCTGCAACCCAGATATCACTAGGTAACTCTCCTGTATAGGATCAAGCCACTACTAATTTTTCACCCAACAAGCCAGCTTTAGTCCTTATAGAGCGGTTGAGTTTTTTGGTTGAAGAGATGGGTGTATATCACAACAAGGCTTTTTGATTGTCCTTATCATGTTTTCTTATGTCATATACACGCTGGCTTCAAAATATAATGAAGCTTCCGACAGGTAGAAAATTCCCATTTTCACTTCATCCCAAATTTGAAAAACATAAACAACTCCAAAGAAGAATGTTGCTAACTTCGACAAATAAAAGGCAAAATCCTAACAGATCAATGGTATCAACAAGAAAAGCTGAAGAGCGAATTAAGCTGGAGTATCAGTAGAAAAAAGATTCAAGGACCAAATGATTCGAATGTGTCCTTCATAATAGTGAGTAGTTGCACAATGACACAAAGGATGTTTAATTTAACAACCACAAATCTACACATGTGCTAGGCACTTAACCCGCTATGGTTACTTAGCAAGTGCCGAAAAAGATACCTTTATATTCTTAGGGCTTAACAAACCAGTCAACTACTTATACTCTTTCACACTTCTCTATATTTTCACAATATGATAAAGAGAAAAAGGACATTTAGAAAATTAAAGGATCCAAAACAACAAGATAAGGTGTACAAATGACATTAAAACTGAGAGATTAATGCAATTTACTATCAACAGAGTAGAGGGGACATCAATATTCGAACAACATCTCATCGTCATCAGAATAGTTGCTGGCATCAGAAAATTCATAGTGATCATCGTCGTCCGATATGAGGTCAATGTCAGAAAATCCAGATGGGTAATCCTCATCAAATGATTCAAAATCATGCATTTCAGTATCAAGCCCATAATCTTCGGTGGGGTCCTGAGGGTGTCTTAGATATTTGATCTGTTGAGAACATCTCTTCCCTAAATCCCCTCCTAGATGGACATTTAGACATCGTCGCAGATCGAGTGATTCAAGGTGAGGGCAGCCATTAAGAATAGCTTCCAATCCTTCATTTGTCATCTTGTTTCCAAAGAGTTGAAGGTGGTGCAGTTCAGGCATGTTCTCTGCAATAGCTATGGCTTCTTCATCGTATTCAATGTAGGGGTGTCTACAGATCTGGTTGTTCAACTTAAAAGACTTTAAAGCATGGCAAGAACAGCCTATAGTTTCAATGGCTTCTTTGGTGACTGAGATGTAGTAAAGGTGCAGTTCCTCCAATAATGGGAACTTCTTCACTGCTGCACTCAACCCCTCGGCTGAGACATTATAGGAACATACGAGTTGAAGACGTTTGAGCTGAGGTGATCTGTTGAAAAGATTCAGGGTTAATCACTAGAGATAGATATGCAGAATTTAAAATATCCACGGGGATGTGAAAATACACAAGCATCAATAGTGCAAGGAAAGAAGCAGTCTCTATTGAGCAGTAACAGTTACATCGGTCGAGCAAATTTACATGATCGTTTGTTTTACATAATTCAGATGCATCATATAATGTAGTTTTAGTACTGTAGTCATTTATGAGTACATGCTTGTGCTTGTTCAAACATTTCCATGAAAGTTTAGCTGGATCAAACCAAAATATTGTGAACATAAATTAGGTTGCTTGCTATTTGTTCAACTACTAAATTTTATTTGTACAGAGAGGTACACACTAGCTTCCTGAAAGTGTTTCTACACTTATTCCATAATAATGGCCCACATCTACCATTCAATCTTTGGAAGATCGCCTTGCCACAAAGCTAATAGGCGATGAAGGGTCACCTCGCCTCTTGCCATTGGCGATGAGGCGATTGCCTTTCACACCACTGCTAAGGCGCCTTTGAGATTTGAAAATATCCTTCTGATTTTCATTGTCTAAAGATTGTTATGTGGCGATCATCCTTACTTTAAGGGTTCTTTTGTCTTTGTTCACTCTTATCCATAATCCATCTACAGCAAATACATGCACTCTCATAATTAAACACAGATTACCGCATAACTTATGCGGATATTAGCAGGGAAGCATTTATTGAGGTCAAGCAGTTGATGTTAGATAGTTTTTAATATATATGAAGTGTTATTATCCCATGACGGAATGCAAAATAAGTTTGAAGGTTTTATTGAGATTAAGATATTTATAGTCCACGTCACCAGTTAGTTAGGCCACATCACCAGTTAGTTAGGAGTTAGTACAGAATTGGTTATGCGTTCTTAGCTGTAAAGTTAGAGTCGGGTTAGCATTGCCTTTGTATAAATATGTAGTTAACAAATTGTAATCATTCACTTTTTCTCAATATACAAAATAGCTCTCGAGCTTCTCCAATGGAGTTCTCACAGTTTTCACTTTTCACCATTATAGGTGAACTAATTGGCTGTAATTCTTTACTCTTGACAGGTTTTATAAATTAAAAACCTTGGTAAATTAGGCCTTCCTTGGTGAAGTGACTAAGAAAAATCTGCAAGTATCAAACTAGTGGCTTGTTGTATCATGAAGATTATCTATGTTATTCCCCAAATCAATAATACAGCCTTTTCCTTTTCCAATTTCATTTCAGTTCATTAATTTGTCTAACAGTTATGTTTGCAATTACTTTTTTTCTAGTTTAGCTAAACAAACATTGTACTACTTATGCAGGATTTCCAGCTTAGATTGGCGTTGCTAAACATTACACCAAAAAACCCTAATAATTAGCTACCTTTAAACTCACACAAAAGTAAACACAGGCAAGGGTATAACAGCAGAAAACTAGGAAATTAGGGTTGAAAAATGACCTTTCAGCGATAAAATTGAGCAAATTGTCGCTGCCAAAATACTCGAGGCTGATATCAACTAATTGCCCGTTGCTACGATCCACAGCTAGACCGCAAATCTTCTCCAAATCATCCTCCCTATCCCAGAAATCGGCGCCGGCGTTTTGCATTTTCACAACTCGCCACATCTCTGGTTCATGGCACAACCGACGCCAATTTGAACAGACTTTGTCTGCGTTCTTCAATATGTCAATCGGCCCAAGCTTCTGTAGGATCGTCGATGTAATCTCCGGCGGCAATTCCACCCACGGCGGAGCAATTTGATTTTCCATATCTTCTACTTCCATTTTGAAATGAGCAGGTGCTGCTTTGAGTTAAGTTGCCCTAATTAAAATACTGATAAAATCCTCTTTTTATCATTTTTCTTAAACTATTATAATTATATTTATTTATTTTATTTAAGTTGATAAAATTGTAATTATAAACACTAATGATGGTTAGTCATTAAATACATCTCTTCTTTGTTTAGGTTTAGGATTCACATTAGGCTTATAATACTTTTAGATACTTATAAAAAATAATTTACATAATATTATTACGCAAAGCGATTCTCGTTGATTCAGTTATTTCTTTTTTTCTTTCTGAGAAGGTTTTTTACCGACTTTTGTATTGTTAATTTACTTTTTTATATGTTTATTGTCAATATTCATCTATACAATAGCCTGAAGCATCTCTTCACAATATTTATCTTTTTGAGTTAATGTTCTCAATGGTGAATCAATCGATATTCTTTATAATGCATTGGGACCCAGACATGAAATTGATGTCACAAATATTATGTCTGTTTCCATATTGTCACACCAACATTATTAACTTTTACCTATCTAAAAAGTAGCAGGTAAATGTGCAATATATGTATAATTAGTAAATAATATATGTATATCTTGGATAACTGTTATAAATATTTTCCGACCAAGTCAGAAGATGTATAATATATGTATAACTAGTGTATAATATCTGTATATTGCCTAGCGATTATGTTTTTGGTTCAGCATCCAAATATGTAAATTTTCCTTTAATTTAGCCGTAAAAGATTATGGCAAATTGTAAGTATCCTTCTATTCTTAATTACTCCCTCAGTCCAATAATAGTTTTGGAATGTTTAACAATACTTGTCCACTTTATGAAATTAATGGATAATTTTACACTTATTATTAATTATAGTCATTTCTTTATTATATTTTTCAAGACATTGTATTTTATTATATTCAAAGAGTGATATAGTAAAATTACCCTTCTATTTATAATTTCTTAAGAAGTGTACAAAATTAATAGTGAATAAATATTATTAGACAGAGGAAATATATATTTTAGATTCGAGCATTGGAAAAATGGAGTCCACGTTGGTATCTGAATTATTATTGTAGTCATTTTTGGCAACATGTAAATGGAAGTCATTTTGATTAAAAGGAATTTTTTTCAAAGTGACATACATATAAAAATCTTTATATATATATATATATATATATATATATATATATATAACCTATTGGACATACATTTTAAAACTCAATCCACTTTATTGGATCAGAAACTCATATTTTTTAACTTATATTATTCGTAATCTTCAAAAATACAATTGCACATGTATTAAATCTTTCAACAATGCACTATTTTCAAAAAATCTGATATTTAAATAATCTGAGCGACATAACTTTTAACTATCATCGTAGAAGTCAATGATCTCTTTGAGATTGAGTTGAAACAAAGAAGAACAATCATTTTGCATCAACCACAACATATGCTCAAACAATATAGCATCCACATCAACAAAAATTACTTTATTTTCCTTGTTCTCATTCACTTCCCTTTTATCTTCTTTCTTTCTCACCATTTCAAACAAAATCCTAAAAGGGCTTTCTTCCAACACAAATGGCTCCACCAAAAATTCCCTCTTATCTTTTCCGACCATTACTGTCACCTGATCAGTAACTGTATTTCCATAACTATTTTTTGACAATGGTTGGTAATCCAATTGGATTGAGGAACGCCTTTTCAAGTTTGATATCGGAAGAAATATGCAATTCATGACGTGCCCTTTTGACTCTAGACTCGAAAAATTGGGCTAACTTCTTTGTGTTATGGGGTTTTCTTAAACTTTTCTTGAAGGTGTTGAACTTGGTTATATAATTGTTATTTGACTTGTTGTTAGATGATGAAAGAGTTATTGAGAGGTATATATATATATGCAAACAAATAAAATAAAGTGCTATGTTTGGTAGGAATTAACTAGGAATAATAATTTATGTAGATTAATTTCAATGGAAAATTTTTTATGGAAATTGAACCGTTTGAGTGAAAAGTTGGTAGGATTATGAAATGTGACAAACAATTTGACAAATAGTAAGGTCCATGCAGTAGACAATTTGGGAGTCTCAATTTCACATCAATTGTTTATTATGTACCTATTCGGACATAAGTTTTTTTGGTGAGTCAAACACGTATAAATACAATAACGAGTTTAGAGCACAATTTACGAGTTTATAGAGGAGTAATAACTTTTGCCTATTCAGATCTTATATGTATATTAAGAAATTCACTTAATAATGGGTAAAAATGAAACTTAAACACTGGACAATGCCATATTGCATTATGTGACCATCTTTACCTAAAATTTGGGCTATCAAAGATGACACACACAAAAAGGTGAAAAGTTTGTTTTAAATTGCTTTAAATAAACTTGAGTGTAACGCATTATCACACAAAAAGAAGTGGATATATACTTTGGAGGGTAGAGTTTCATAAACTTCAATTTATTAGTTTCTTATACTCCAACTAATTAATTTTAGGCCAATTAGCAATTGCAAAGAGTTGAGTTTCAACCAAATCAAACACAACCAATTTTTACTTTAACTTAAGCTTAATTAATTTGTGAACATAGTGCTAAAGAATGGAATTTGACCAAAAATCTTGTATTTCACGAATAGACGATTTTCAATTCTTGCAACTGAATAATAGTCGTTGACAAGACATTTCAAATTTTAGTGGTAAAACTTCATGATAATATAGAATTTCGAATTTCACAAATAAAACTACAGGACATTATCATAAAATTTCACACATGGAATTTGAAATATTATTTTAAAGACTGGATCGAAACGCCATCTTGAATCTTGACACCACTGTAACCAAAACAATATTGCTGGCTAACTAGGGGGTAAAATTTATAAATAACTACTTTTCAATCCTTGTAATTGGATAATTGCCATCAGCATGTCATTTCAGATTTTAGACGTGAAATTCCACGACAATATGGAGTTTCAAATTCCACGAGTGAAGTCCTAAAATATTATCATGAAATTTCATTTGTGCACTAAATGATAAAAACGATCAGGGTAAATTTGCCTTCTCAGCAATTCTGACATGACATGTTCTCTATAAATGCTTCGTATCAATGCATACTTAGCTAAAGAAAGGAAACGGAAGAAAAAGATCTATATAGAAGACAAACTCATAATAAGAAAGAAAGCACTATTATGGCAGAGCAAAGAGTAATTGCATTAACACCTAATCTAGTAGAAAGTTAGGAAATCCAGTTGGTTTGTCAATTTGAGAATAAACAAACACTCAACCACAGGCCACCCTAACATATACTAAGTCTATAATTATAAGCAAGCTGAAGTCAAGAACTAGACCTAACACCTAAAATCTGCCAGTTCAGATTTCTGATCAGTCACGGGAATCAAGAAGTCAAAGGAAGCTTTTTCACATTGCTTGGCCCCAGTATGTTGGCATACCGTGCATTGGTTGAGGAGCATTATGCATGGGTTGAGCAGCAATACCAAAAGGTCCTTGTTCGTGGCTGAGAGGGCTACCACCGTTCTCATCGACTGAGTCGCTTGAGGCACCCGGGGAAGGAGAGCTCATCTCAGTGACCGGAGCACCAAAATTCAACACATTGGGAGGTGGAGCTGAGGATGGTGCCTCAGACATAAGCTTTTCCTTTTCTGGAATGAAGGTACCCACAACCAGCTGGTAGAGAAATGAAAACCGTTAGCAAGTATACAATATGAACTCAAACATCAGGGCAAAGATGGCCCAAGGCTTTGGTCTAGTGAATAGAAAGCAACACATGATGTGAAAGTTACACACATATCACGGTTCGAAGTTTGAACACTATCGAAAACAAAAGCCTGCTACTTAAGTGAAGGATAGAGAGGTGGGCCCATTTATCCACCAAGTATCGAGCCATGCACTACTGGTTTATTCAAAAGGAAAAGGAAAAAAAATGAATGCAAGGACAGAGGTAGTTAGAATAGCACCTGTACTGGAGTGGCAGCCTTGAGCATTCCAGCAACGACTCCGCCCAAAACTCTACCATCTGGCCCAGACAGTGCCACGCTAAGACCACCTGTTCTGCTACGGTTACCATTACTTTCTGATAGCAAGAAAGACCCCGATAACGAGATGATGTTAAATCGACCCTGTATATAAAGAATAATGCCATGTTCAATGAACAATGCCAAATAGGTATGCTGGAAGAAGACATTCAGTGTACATGCAAACCTTTATCAAATTCAAGCATTAGTATACAAGAGAAACTTCACAAATTTTCAATAGACGTGATTGGCACCCGACTCAGATAGACCGTCGACAGGGGCGGAGCTAATAGCTCATATGGGGTCGGCCGAACCCTGTAACTATTGCTCAAACAGTTTATTTGTGTTAAGAAATCTATAACTAAATATCTATATAAATATGAAGTTTAGAACCCAATTATTAACACTTAAAATCATCGTTCTAAAAAGGTGATAGTTTAGGTAGTAAAGACAAACACCGGTATGGAACTCCCAAAAGAGTGATACTTCAGTGTGTGTTTGACCATTATCTATTTATAACTAGATTTTCAAGTATTTGAAAAATAGTAGTTAAAGAAAACTGAATGATTCTTTAAAAGGTAATAGGCACATATGGGCTAAAGGGAGTACATCTAAAAGGATATACTCTACTGAATTTTTTTCTCTAATGTCAAAAGGAGTTGTTACATGAGTGTACATCTAAATAAACGCCCAAAAAAATGAAATTTCCAGATCACACAGCCAGCAAACTTCAGTAAAAACACTGCAAAACTAAGCATAAGTTACCACACACGCCTCAACATAAAGGCAACAGAAAGAGCAAGAGTGTTTAAGCTGAAACTCATACAGACCTCGTACGTCACAGTGCCAACACCTATTGTAGACTGCCGGAGTGTGACATTACATACGACTCCGGTTGCAGCTAGAATACAAACTGCCGGTGGTCCTTGCAGTGAGAAATTCATTACCTTATTTGCAATGTCCTGCAGCCAAGGTAACAAATTTGCATCATGGAGTAAAGTCAACCAAAAAATTGACAAGATTGGTACTTCAATTCAAGTAAGCCTTAAACAAGAATTTTGACTATGGGTAAGATAAAAATATTACGTATTAGTTACATTAGACTTCTCATTTTTAATAAATGAAGCTGTGAGCCCCACAAAATTTCTGTCATGATTCACTGCTCTTTCTTCACCAATCGATACAAGTCATTCACCTTCCTCCTCCAGTAATCTTACATCAACCTCCCAACCCCACCCCACCACTATATCCCATGATGCCACTCAGGCAGACTCGAAATTTGCATATTTTTTTTTTAAAAAAATCCTTTATCGGACCAACCAATCAAATCCTAATTCTACCAACTTCTCATAAAATCCAAAATTAATATCCATACCCAGACGGCCCTAACTATACTCTTGTCGCAGACCACGCCCAGGCCTCATTAAGCACCTCAGATCGAAGAATGGGCTGAGCATTAGAATAAGGGAATGAGGAATTCTGGACAATTTTTAAATTATCTAAGTATAGGGACCAGAAATAGAAAGACAGAGACGTAGAGGGGGCTTAGGCACAGAAAGTTACAGGAGGAAAAGCAAACAAATAACTTGTGGAGGAAATTTGTAGGAAACACAACTCTACCCGTAGAAAATGATAAGACTTGCACAGCTGAAGACAGATAAAGAAAGTCTTCATAATGCAGTAATTGAAGATAATAAACAACAACTGATGCAACAAAATATGCTAGAACCTTTTGTAAGCAAGCACAAAAACTAGGGGCACATGTTTTATTAAGAAAAAACTTTTCACAAAAAAAAGACAATTCCACAGCCCACTTTACATTTAACCTAGCAACTCAATCACCGAGATACTACGCCGACTCCGACAACATCTGATCAAAAAGCTGAAAAGTACATCCTCCGAGTAATTCATTAAAATGTTTGAGATTAAAAAATAGGTTTCCTAAAACATAAGGAGGCCAAGGAAAAACAAAAATCATATGCAACAAAAAAGAGACATTAAGATGGAAGGACCAGGATCTAGCCTATGATACATCAATAATTACTGTTGTCAATTCATGTGCTTATGCCTTAAGCGCCCTACTGTACGTCCTAAACACGTTGAACGCTTGATGCTCAGGGCTCGTCTAACACAAATTATGTGTTAAATTCTTTAATAAATGAATGATATTTAGTAGTTTAGAAATAAGAAGATTGAGAATAACTCAAATAACAAGTTATAGTATCACACATTTACTATTTGATAACACCATGAGGGTGATTATTACTCAACCAAATCCTAAGTATCTTTCTTTTGTAATTTCTCTTCTGGATTACTCTTAATAATTAAGAGGTTCTGTTCTGGTCCATTTGTGACTAGGCTCTTCTAGTTTGAATGGGCAGGGGGGGTATAGCATTTAATTATGCAAACACTGTTAAGCAGAGAATTCTAGACATTTATATTTTGTATGTAGGTGAACAAGGGAAAAAGCAGAGAGAATAATTAAGAAGAATGAGAATAGAGAGTTTGTTACCTCTTTCATATAACACAGTGTTTCAATATCAACGAGAATATTATGATAATATCCAGGAATACACATCATGATAGTATTAGTTGCAAAAGGACCAGCACCATTTATCTTCAGCTTAAACCGTTCATCAACAATATCAAACTTAGACAGCTTAATTATTCGAACAACAACTTGTTTAGTCAGCTTAATCAAGCCCCCTGCTCTATATTCAAATTTGTCTTTGCCTTTTAGCTCTTCCTCTCTAAAACTTGTTAATTCTTCTGGACTCGAAAAGTCTCCAATATTTGCTCTCTTTCTTTGAGACATGATGACTTTTTTCGGTTGTACATCACAAAGAGCCTTTGTCAGATAAAAGACACTCAACCTATTTAATTAATTTTTTAAATAAAATTTGTTGACATCTTTGGATCTGGCAAAGGCTCTTTGTGATGTACAACTGAAAAAAGTCATTATGTCTCAAAGAAAGAGAGCAAATATTGGAGACTTTCCGAGTCCAGAATAATTAGCAAGTTTTAGAGAAGAAGAGCTAAAAGGCAAAGGCAAATTTGGATATAGAGCAGGGGACTTGATTACGCTGACTAAACAAGTTGTTGATGGAATAATTAAGTTGTCTAAGTTTGATATTGCTAATGAACAATTTAAGCTGAAGATAAATGGTGCTGGTCCTTTTGCCACTAATACTATCATGATGTGTACTCCTGGATACTATCATAATATTCCAATTGATACTGAAACACTATGTTATATGAAAGAGGTAACAAACTTTTTATTATCATTCTTCTTAATTATTTTTGCACTGCTTTTTCCTTATTCACTTGCATACAAAATAAATGTCTAGAATCTCTGCTTAACAATGTTTGCATAATTAAATGTTATAACCCCCCCCCACCCCCCTTCAAATTAAAAAGGACTTAAAATTCAAATCAGAAGAGCCTAGTCACAAATAGACCAAAACACAACCTCTTAATTATTAACAGTAATCTAGAAGCAAGAAGCAGAAGAGAATTTACAAAAAATACTTAGGATTTGGTTGAGTAAAAATCACCCTCATGGTGTCACCAAATAGTAAATGTGTGATATTATGACTTGTTATTTGAGTTACTTTCAATTTTCTTATTTCTATAGATGAATAAACTACTAAGTATCATTCATTTATTAAAGAAGTACGAGGGCCAACAAAGTTAACTAAAGAATTTAACACATAATTTGTGTAAGATTTGTTAGGCAAGCCCTGAGCGTTAGGCATTTAGCGTGTTTAGGATGTACAGTCGAGCGCTTAAGGTGTAACCATAAATAATCACATGAATTGACAACAGTAATTATTGATTGGAAGGAACACAACAACAAAACTTTGATATTGTCACATGAATTGACAACAGTAATTATTGATGTATCAACAAAGACAAAGAAAGGAGGTCGACAAAAAAATAAATACAGAAGTAAACTAATTTTTCCACTTTCTCTCTTAATAAATTCGAAACTCGAGCATATTGCAGAACAAGAATATACAGCATTTGTAAAATACACAAGTTAATCAGGGTTTTATAAATCATGCTATGAAAAATGCATGCTATAGCCCAAAGATCAATAAGTTGAATATAATTACCTCCCCGATGTGCACTGGGATTAAGTGCGTTGTAAATCCAAATCCAACTGCACCTGCCCATCAAGAAACCCAATATTACAATGATACAGGTCCTAAATTGGTAGATTTTCACTTCCCAACATTCAAACTAAGTGAACTTCGGATTAGAAGCTAGATTCATAATCCCAAATTAGAAGCTAGATGCATAATTGAAGCAATAATGAAACACACATACCTAAAGCTTCTACTTGTTTCTTAATTATTTACATTATCAATGTATACAAGTTAAATTCTTTACTTTATGAATGCACATAAATTAACTCCTTCCCCAAATTAGATGCTAGATACATAATCATATATACCTAAAGCTTCTATTTGTTTCTTAATTATTTACATCATCAATGTATACAAGTTAAATTCTTTACTTTATCAATGTACGTAAAAAAGTTAACTCCTTCCCAAATTAGATGCTAGATACATAATCATATATACCTAAAGCTTCTCCTTGTTTCTTAATTATTTACGTTATCAACGTATACAAGTTAATTCTTTACTTTATGAGTGTATATAAGTAAACTCCTTCCCAAATTAGACGCTAGATACATAATCATATATACCTAAAGCTTCTACTTGTTTCTTAACTATTTAAGTTATCAACGTATACAAGTTAAATTCTTTACTTTATGAATGTATATAAGTTAACTCCTTCCCCAAATTAGACCATAGATACATAATCATATATACCTAAAGCTTCTACTTGTTTCTTAATTATTTAAGTTATCAACTTATACAAGTTAAATTCTTTACTTTATGAATGTATACAACTTAACTCCCTCCCAAATTAGACGCTAGATACGCAATCATATATAACTAAAGCTTCTACTTGTTTCTTAGTTATTTACGTTATCAACGTATGCAAGTAAGTTTCTTTACTTTATGAATGTATGCAAGTTAACTCATTCCCAAATTAGAAGCTAGATACATAATCATATATACCTAAAGCTTCTACTTGTTTCTTAATTATTTAAGTTGTCAACGTATACAAGTTAAACTCTTTACTCTACGAATGTGTATAAGTTAACTCCTTCCTCAAATTAGATGCTAGACACATAATCATATATACCTAAAGCTTCTATTTGTTTCTTAATTATTTAAGTTATCAACTTATACAAGTTAAATTCTTTACTTTATGAATGTATACAAGTTAACTCCCTCCCAAATTAGACGCTAGATACGCAATCATATATAACTAAAGCTTCTACTTGTTTCTTAGTTATTTACGTTATCAACGTATGCAAGTAAGTTTCTTTACTTTATGAATGTATGCAAGTTAACTCATTCCCAAATTAGAAGCTAGATACATAATCATATATACCTAAAGCTTCTACTTGTTTCTTAATTATTTAAGTTGTCAACGTATACAAGTTAAACTCTTTACTTTACGAATGTGTATAAGTTAACTCCTTCCTCAAATTAGATGCTAGACACATAATCATATATACCTAAAGCTTCTACTTGTTTCTTAATTATTTAAGTTATCAACGTATACAAGTTAAATTCTTTACTTTATGAATGTATACAAGTTAACTCCTTCCCAAATTAGACGCTAGATACGCAATCATATATACCTAAAGCTTCTACTTGTTTCTTAGTTATTTACGTTATCAACGTATGCAAGTAAGTTTCTTTACTTTATGAATGTATGCAAGTTAACTCATTCCCAAATTAGAAGCTAGATACATAATCATATATACCTAAAGCTTCTACTTGTTTCTTAATTATTTAAGTTGTCAACGTATACAAGTTAAACTCTTTACTCTACGAATGTGTATAAGTTAACTCCTTCCTCAAATTAGATGCTAGACACATAATCATATATACCTAAAGCTTCTACTTGTTTCTTAATTATTTAAGTTATCAACGTATACAAGTTAAATTCTTTACTTTACGAATGTGTATAAGTTAACCCCTTTCCCAAATTAGAAGCTAGATAAATAATCATAATTCGTATATACCTAAAGCTTCTACTTGTTTCTTAATTCTTTGCATTATCCATGTATATAAGTTAAATCTTCCCAAATAAGAACGCTAGATACATAATTTATTCAATAATGAAGACACATATATACCTAAAGTTTCTTGCTTTTGCTTCTTTCCGGAGCCTGGTGGCCTCCCACGACCCTTCTTAGAAGGGTTTTCTGAAGAAGCAGCTCCATTAAAACCACCAGCAGCGCCACCAACGCCAGAATCAGCCTGATTCACCGGAATTTGAGCAATTGGAGTAGCAGAAAGACCCAAACCGTTGTTACCATCAGTAGAATACTTCCTGGGCCGACCCCTTTTCTTCTTAGCCCCAGAAGAAGCAGCAACAGATGATCCATCAGAGTGATCAACAAAATTGGGATTTGGGTTTTGCCCAGAAACTGAATTGAATGGAAATTGAAGGTTGTGTTGTTGTTGGGGTTGCTGAAAAATGGTATTTGTAGGTAAAATGTACGAGTTGGGTTGTTCTTGTTGGAGGGGTTGGGGTTGGGGGGGTGGTGGGGTTCGTGGTGCCGCCGCCATTGTTCCATGGCTATGTGGGGGTAGGGGTTGTTGTAGAAATAGGGGTGGGTTGTGTGCTAATGGTGACTCTTGAGAATCCATTAGAAGAGAAAAGAGTTCCCTGTAAAAAACAAGAAGAAGAAGAAGAAAGGTTTTTTCACTATTCTAAAGAAGAAAAAAAAGGAGTTTTATTTGCTAATGTAAACTTTAGAGTTTTATCATTAAATTTTGGTTTAATTATGTTTGACTATATATTTTGAAAATTCATCTTCAAAAAATTTACAAAGCTTTTGTTTTGAGTGATATTTCTTTCGTCTAACAATAGTTGTCTATTATATTAAAAATAGTTGTTCAACAATACTTGTTCAATTTAGAAAATCAAAAGATAATTTACTTTTTGTTTCTATTTTATTCTTGCTATTAAATATTATTTATCATCTAACACATTTCTCAAAGCATTAAATTTAATAAAGTCAAATGATAAAATAGTAATATTACTCTTATTATTTATTAGTATTTCGTAAGGGCACAACTATTGTTGGATGGAGGGAGTATATAAATTTTACCCCTCTTATTGATCTTTTTGCCTTCCCTAGAGAGTTTGACCATATTTTTGAAATTTTTTGTCTTCAAAAAAATTTACAAAGCTTTTGTTTTTTTTTCTTTTTTATAATTAGGATGTTTGGGTGAGCTTTCCACAACTCGACTAATTTCATGAAATATCTATTATTTAAAAAAATAAAAGTTTTCAAACTTTTGCACAAACTTCCCCTATTTCGAGTGATATTTAATTTTTATCCCTTAAATCGGTTTTTTTAACCTTTATTAGAGTTTGATCGTATATTTTTAATCAAATTTTGAAAATCATGTCTTTAAATATTAGCAAATTTTGCACAATTGACCCTATTTTGGGTTGATATTTAATTTTTATACCTCAAATTGATTTTTGCCTTTGCTTCTCGTTTAATAAAAATTTATGGATCAAAATATCATTAATTATGACCTATTTTCGCAAGGCAAAGGCTTAAAGAATTTTCGCCTTGTTGGCATAAATTGTGTAGTATCTTATTCACAAGACATAAATATAGAGAATTTTTTCCTTAGTTCCATTTCAAGACTTGAAACTCTAAAAGACATCAAAAATTACTTTTTAACAACTTTAGCTTTTTTAAAACTCAAAAACTTACATAATTCACAACTTTTTATTCAAAACTCGAAACAAATTTCAAAATCTAATCAGAAATAACTTGGGATCAATATCGAGAGAGATAAAATGATAATTTTACAAAAAATTCCAAAAGTGACCTTCCGGATCACTACATTTGTTCAAATAAATTAAAAGTCTATTGAAGAATATTTACTCTTAACTAATACCAATTTTATGGTAAGATGAATATGATTTCTTCATCTTTGAGTAATTAAAATTTTTGAATTCGAGCTTTAAAAAATCATGTTAGAAGACACTTTGTCTTTAAATGATAAGTCTTATGTAGCGCATATCAATTAAAAAAACACTTCGCATGTCTCCCTTAGGATTATGGGTAGGCGTTCGGTAATCAGTTTGATATTAGCAAAGTCTAGTTTTAATAAACAATAATTGAGAATAGATATCAAATATAAAATTTTTGAAGTTCAATACGGTAAATCAAACTTCGATATGGCAATTCAATAACTACGTAGTGAAAAAAAAAATATTTTGATAAAATATATTCATAAAATTTTTGATATATTAGCTTCTAGAGAAATGACGTATAAAAGTTAAATCTCCACTCCTAATCCTTAACATTATGAATTTCTTAGCATATGTCAATCAAAACATCGTATTACTTGTTAATGTTATCTATATATATGATAAATAATTCATTTGGAGTGGGTGTTTGATATTCGATTCGATTTTTTCAAAATTCAATTTCAATAATGGATAATTTAAATAGATACCAAATACCAAACTTTTAAAATTCGATCTTATATGATAATCAAATTTCAACACAATAAATCTTGATTTGGTTCTATAATTCAATTTTCAAAAATTTATGCCTACCCCTAAGTGGGATCAATGTCAAATCTTCCCCCATCTTGAAAGATGAGAGCCGGGTGAATGAATTCAACTAAAAAACATTAATTTACTACAACATATTAAAATTATAATAATAGCATGAAACTCTTTTAATAATCTATGTATATATATATAACTCTTGTATTTAATGAAATTATTTTTATCTTATGATTATTAATTAATGGAGGATTATTTTGGTATTATGTTAGTCAATAACTATTACATTCAAAAGTTGAAAGTTTCATAAATGAGGATGCTATGATGAATGTGTGGGTGTATTAAGAAAGATAGAATTAGAAATGAGGATATTCAGGATAAGGTGTGAGTGGTTTCGATAGAGGACAATATGCGAAAAGTGTGACTGAGATGGTTCATGTATGGGAAGAGGAGATGTTCAGATGTCCCAATGAGGAGGTGTGAGAGGATGATTATGGATGATTTCATGAGAGGTAGAGGGAGACCGAAGAAGCATTGGGAGAGAGGTATTAGACAAGACATGACTCAATTTCAGCTTATCGAGGACATGACTTTAGATATGAGGTTGTGGAGAACGGGGATTAGGGTAGAAAGTTAGTAGATAGTAGTGCTTTATCTTGTTATCCGTCCATTCTAGTAGTTATAGTATTGCTATGAGATTTTCTTGTCCTTCGATTTCTGTTATTTTTTGTTGTTGTTGTTTATACTTCAACTATCATATTATTTTGTTATAGTTACTAGTTACTATCCTATTTTTATATGTTGTTTCTGTTACCATCTGCTATTTTTTGTACTTTTGTTTTTTCTTTTTCTAGATTGCAGACGATTTTTCCTTGAGCCGAGGATCTATTGGAAACAACAACTCTACCTTTAAGGTAGGGATAATATATGCATATAATTTACCCTTAAATTAGTCAGGACTCCAATATGGTACCGAAATTAGATGAGGAACCAAAAAAACACTTCACAAGTCTCCCTCATTGACTTCAATTTAATAGGACCAATTATAAATAGGATGAGTTCTCTCTATCTTAGGTGTGTGGTACTTAGTTATCCTACCAACCCATCTCCACCAATTCTTTGGTTGACTAATATCTTATTACATATTAAAATAATTTCTGCAAATTATTATTATAAGTTAAATTCTTAATGATATCAAAGAATATAATTTAAACCTTTTTTCCAAATTAGAAGCTAGATATATAATTGAAGCAGTAATGAAGATATATATACCTAAAACTTCAAACTGTTTCTTAATTATTTAAATTATGTGTGTATACAAGTTAAATTCATTACGTTATTAATGTATACAAGCTAACTCCTCCCCAAATTAAAAGCTAAAACATAAACATTAAGCTTCTAGTTGTCTGTTAATTCTTTACATCGGTTGTGTATATGAGTTACATTATTTACGTTATCAATGTATAAACCTCGTAACATTCTGCAACTAGTGTACTTGTTCGAGCTTCACGCGGTTATAAGAAAAGATTTAAATTTATTTTTAAATAATTAATGTTATTACTTGATAAATATTTTAATAAATAATATAATAAAAGAAAAAACACAAATTAAGATACGATTTTGATATTACTTATTTAGAAAAATTGCTAAAAAGAAATTTTCAAACTGATAAAAAAGTTGAAAACATAAACATTGATATGAAAAGCTTCAGTTAATTGACAATCTAATTATCATAGTTTCATTCTAAATTCAATGATTTTTATAGCAATATTATTGGTTCAATCAACAATATTATCTACTTGATCATAAATTACGTGACTTTCTTTTTGTATAAATGACACAATATTAAAAATAAATAAATAAAGATACATTTGTGGTAAATCATGGTGAGAAAGAAATACTTGTATTATATTCTAACGTAGTTATGCACGAAATTCAAAGGTTAGAGATATATTTTTTTCGAAATTCGATGTTCGTACCGACACTCATCTAATGCAATTTGTGCCCCATAAAATCCATTAATATTAATTTTGTTGTATTAATACTCTCATTCTTGTAGAGGGCATTGCGAAAAGAGATAATTAAGTTGTGATAGTGCAACATTACGGTTGAGGTTATATTTTACAATAATTAAACACATAACGTAAAATGAGATATAAAAGATAAGTCATGATATCATTTAGTAACTTGGTATGATACTTACCTACTCCAATTGTATAGAGATTATCAGAGAGCGATAAAGAAATAATTTTTTAAAATAATACGTGTATGCAATGTTGAAGAGAGGACAATGAAAAGTTTGACAACATAAATACAATTATTTCTATTATTAAAATATTATCATGGTAATTATTATAAATAAATTGGAGTAATAACTCTCCAAAGGATAACTCCTTTGATGTGGAAAAAAAAAACTTTTATTTGCTTTCAATAATAATAAATTGAATACACATTAATCATATATTCACATTTATTATGATAAAAAGAAAAAAGAAAAAAAATATGACTCTTGTTATCCTTATTTACACCCCATTTGTGTTGTTAAGAAGAAAATTAATTTATATATATGCTCTTTTTTTAACACTTTTAACCTAAATTTGTTATTGAGAAAATTAAATGATGGAATTTAAAGTTTTTGTCAAAAAATAAGAGAGTAAAGGAAATTATTTTTTAGTTTTTTTTATTTTATTATTATATATATATATATAAAATCCCTAATTTTACTATACATATAAAGTCGATCTTTTTCGTTAAAACAAAATTTTATAGTGCCTCTATTAATAGGACAACAATATGAAACATCAAATGATATCATGAATATAATTATTAATATAATTTAGGAGTTATGATCATC
Source organism: Solanum appendiculatum (assembly GCA_018342035.1). Taxonomy (NCBI): domain Eukaryota; kingdom Viridiplantae; phylum Streptophyta; class Magnoliopsida; order Solanales; family Solanaceae; genus Solanum; species Solanum appendiculatum. The sequence continues at coordinate 37,974 of JAGDQO010000572.1, forward strand.
AAAAGTCATTAAAGTAAGAAAAATAAAGATGCTTAAATTTTTATATTAAAAATATAAATCAACGAAGGAGTAGTAATTGATACATTCATTTTTTGTACAATATTGAGAAATAAATAAACAGAAATATTGTCCAAAAAAATGAGAGAAAAAAAGAAGATAAATAAGATTCTTGGCCAAAGAGAGGTGCTACACCACTTTGCTTTTATCTTAGATAATTCTTATGTTGGTAAAGAAAGTAGATTGAGAGAGAACAACTTTACTAAATCATGCTTATCCTAATCAGATACTTTCGTATTTCAATTTCTAACCAAATAGATTGTAATAGTGATCTCTGAAAATCTCAAAAATTTGAAAACTTCTAATATTAATGATAAAAAACTAAAAATATGAAGACAACAAAGTTCCATATCAATAAACAACTTTTTATGAATTATACCGTATTTTAAAAATTACGAATTAACTTTACATTCTCATGTTCTATAAAAATAGTTATTAAAAATTGATTTACGTAACTACAAAATTATACATACATGCTTTATTGAGTAGCATATATGTATATGTTGACTTTCTTTTCAGCTTCTATTTTAAAAAATATCATGACTTGAAAACAAAAAAAGTTAACCTTACATCAACAACCAAAAAAAATATAAAAATGAAGTTAACTAATCAAATAAAAGCTTTAAAGAATGTTTAATTATGAGTTAAAAGATGAAAGAAGGATCTTGTTATCAACATAACATAAAGAAATAAAATTCTCTATAAACTACAAAGAGAAGCAAAGAGAAAAAATCAAACCATTTAAAAAAAAAAAAATCCAAATCGAACTACACAAGAATGTCTAACAATCTTCTTTATAGATCTCTCTCCTGCAAAATAAGATCAAAGAAGACAAAATATTAACGAACAAAAGAGATAAAAGATGAAGAATAAGGAAAAATGTAAATAAAATAATCATCATATATATAATTGCAACAAAGAAAAAGTGATAACTATATTAGGCACATCAAATAATTTTACCTCGTAAAATTGAACTACACAAGAATATCTAACAATCTTTATTATAGATAGACTCCTACAAAATCAGACTAAAGAAGACAAAAAATTGACTAACAAAAGAGAGAAAAGATGAAGAATAAGGAAAAATGTAAATAAAATAATCATCATATATGTCTCAAAATAGGTTTTTATAAGTGCGATTTTAAGGTGTCATAAATTTGTATATTAAATCATTTGAATATTATGAATATGAAAGGTTAGGAGTTATGAACATTATTAATATTAATTAAGAGTAAAGTTTATGTAATTGAAGAGGTATGAATTAAGGAGATGATTTCATAAAATAAAATAATTGAAAGAAATAAGAGAAAAATGCCAAAAAACCCACAAAAAGATAAATAAGAATCAAGCCCTTAGAGAGCGCCACATAACCGTTTTCATATCCAGCTTTATTATAATATATAGATTAGAAAATCTGGTAGTTTTCGAACAGAATCATTTAAACAGACACATCAAAGAAAAAATTACTTTCTTAAACTCCGTGTAACTTAATTGAAATTTATATAGTATATGGATATTGAAGCACAATCTTTCACGTACTCCGGCCACTCACTATACTACTATTTAGAGGTCGTTTGGTGTGAGGAATAAAAATAAATAGTTCTAAGATTAAAAATAAAATAAAAATCCAAGGATAAAATTTTGGTATTTTGTTTGATTGCCAAGTTTGGAACAATTTATTCCAGGATAGCTACTCTCGGGATAATTAATCGTGGGATAACTTGTTTCCAACCAAACATATAATAATATATCTTCTTTCAAGATAAAAAAAAAATCTAATTCATTTCCAGGAAGCAGACAAGATACAATATTTTTTGTGGAAAAATATATGAAACAAACTAGCATTAACAAAAGGCCTCTTCTTAGTCCTCATAAGGAACTCACAACAACAACAACAAATGATTAAAAAAGAAAAAGATAATCAAGCTTCTGCCTCAATTCCAAACGAGGTGGTGTTAACACAAGATGAAACACGATAACTCGCTGGGGGTCGCCCATCCTAGTACTATACTCATCCAAGCACATTTAAAGTCATGACAGGATCCGATGCACAAGTGCTGGTATGATTGAATACCTTAAATAGAGCTATCGTTCAACGACAACCTCAAACTCACGTAAGTTGTTTCATCTTAGCACCTAATCTCATAAGAACCAGCTTTGGTGATATAACGAACCCATTCAACTGTGTTGTAGCCACTCTTCTCCCACACCTGCACAAAGCTAACTATATGAAGCTGGATATCATACCAAAAGAACACCATTGAATTGTAAGTTTGGCAAACATACCTTGAGAAACCGAACACGCAATCCAGATGCTGTAAACATGGGAACCTGCAAAGAACAAGGAATTGGTCATGAACTCTAGAGTCACTAGAATAAACAAGGAAACACCATAAATGTGATAAAACACAGTTGAATGGGCTCTTTTAAATGACTCAGTACCCCACACATACCCCGACCCACTCCCTCCAAAAGATCCATTCAAGAGATAAAGAAGATCGTCAACTGTAATGGAGCACGGTTATCAGGTCTCTCAGGAGGGAAAATATTTACCTGAAATTCCATCTGAATTGGCGGCCGAGTCAAGGACTTCTTCTCTGTAATTGTCGAAATTAACTCAACCTCAGCACTCAATGTTGACTCAGTTTGCCCCGGAAATTTTCGTATCCTGCACCAAGTTGTCCATATTGAAGATTCTATGTTTAGAAACTAGCCTTATTGCAGAAGAATGTACAAATACAGCCACACGCCTACTGGCAAAAATAGGACATGGTCATTACACTACTCAATTGTATTAACAATAAGCTATTAAATCTTTAGCACAATAAAAGTAACCACACTTCTGTATGCTCTACTATGACCAAGAAACTTTTAGATATATTCAAATTTAAACATAAAGAGTTGTCTCCATGTGACCTATAGGTCCCGGGTTTAAGCCATGGAGTAGCCACTAATGCTTGCATTAAGGTAGGCTATCTACATCACACCCCTTGGGGTGCGTCCCTTCCCCGGACCCTGCATGAACGCAAGATGCTTTGTGCACCAGGCTGCCCTTTTTTAAACATAAAATGGAAAAGCAATCGGGAAGAAAATAAACACATAGGATTTTCCAAACAATTGAGCCATCAGTTACTCTATAAAACCAAGACCTAGTGAAATTATCCTCCTGCATCTGGATTATGTTATATTACACTCAGCTTGCCTTGGGTAAATTTAACTCCTCCAATTAGCCACAATAGGATGAGAAGTATTAACATTGAATTATAGTCTTATCCTACTGTCCAGGTAAACCACGGACAAACAAAAACAAGAAGGTTCCACTATCCTTGACCACATCTTCAAGAAAGACGCAAACCATGATTAAGCAATTGAATACTCACTTCCAAACCAAACAGTCAATGGCTGCATTATACTTTGCTCTCCCTGACGTCACCTGGAAGTTTGTTTTAGCAGTTTGCTTTGGCACTGGAATTTTAATAACTACTCCAAGAGCAAACATTTTTGCACCAAACACACTCTTAACCTGAAAAACAAACAAAGTTAGCAACAGCAAATCATATAAACACAAATTGATGTTTAAAATCAAATTCATTCCATATCAAACCTTAACATTCACTTCCATACGTGTACGGCCTAATTCTTTGATAGTTGGTAATACACGGAAAGGAAGATTTACTCCTTCAGTGATGCGGTACCTGAAGATAAACAGTTTAACAATATCAGGCACTATCATACAAAAGTATGCCCATGATCTGAACATAGTACCATTTCAAACAAAAAATAAGTAGGTATAATCTGAACCTCTTACAAATCAAGTGGCTTACATATTTTGAGCTTAAAAGCCAAGATACAATCTCTATACTCTGGTCATCATCACTTTCCAAGTAAACAACAACATACCCAATGACCAATGTAGTCCCACAAAGTGGAGTCTGGGAAAGGTAGAATGTACCCCAGACTTTACCCTTACCTCAGAGTTGACACTTGCTCCATCACTTCAAAGGTTACACTATTTCAATTTATATAGCTCAGAGAAATTCTAGATTTTTTTTCCAGTGATTCTTTCGCATTGAGTATCTTGTTAGACTTCTCAAGCAGTTCCGTTAATACTTTAACTTTCGACAACATATTAAGTTCAAGATTTTGGAACGCACATTATGACTTATGAGTGGGAACATGTACAAATTGATTTATCAGGATGCTGGAATATCCAATATAAAATTCTTGAATGCATAAAACAGGAGGTAAATATTCCATAAGGAAAGCAGATGTTAATTTGACATAACCAATTATATAACCAACAGATTCAATTTCAAACTGAATCGAGGGGTTCGAGTTTGACATCATGTCACTATTAGCAAAAAAAGATACTAAATGGGGTTGCAGCAGGGATACACTCTTAGCCTGTTTTTATTTGCATTGGCTATGGACGTACTGACGCATCATATTCAAGGAGAGGTACCTTGGTGCATGATATTTGCGGATGACATAGTTCTGATTGACGAGCCCAGAAAACAAAGATGTATAGAAAGAAGTATGAACTTACTTCATCAATTCAAATTCACCATCAGGTGGGACAAAGCTGACGGTCTTTTCTGAGTTGAATCTTGTCAAATTTACACATTGGTGGAAAGTAACATCATCGAGCTCAATAGTTTTACCGCTGGACCAGGCAGCAGAGCAATATACTAGGTTAATAAACAGAAATAATCAACAAAACATGTAGCACCTGAAACTAATTGGAGCCCAAACTGCGACATGTTTGGGGACAGTTATCATTGCAAATCTGCAGATAAGGAGAACCAACTGAAAGAAGCAGAATCATGATAACGTGGGATTATCATCTTTACTCTTTAAGGTAAATTAACTGAGGAGATGAATGACAGGGAAAATGATAATTTTTTTCCTTTATGAGGTCAAATCAGGAGTTAGAAAGAACTAAACGATTCAACTTTCTCCAGGAAACAAATGGTATAGATGAAACAAAGAAGTCACTAACATTCAAGTGACGTTTCATGAAACAACTAGCACAAGTAGCAATGCCACAGACAATCATATGACTGAAACAGACAATTATTCAGACACTACCTCTTAGTCGGACGGGACTTGAGTTGTGACTCTTTCTCAAGACCAATTTTATCATTTAAGCCCAACTTCAGGTCAGGCATTCCAGAAAGGAAGCATTTCATGAGAACTTTTCCAGTTACATCACAACGGAGAACGCTACCTGCAAGTATAATATATTAAACGAGAACCAAAAACTGGTAGAAAAAAGGTCTACTAAACTACAGAACTTCTACCTTTTGAAGACATAAGGAGATTAACACTCTCCACAATATCCAGAAATACCTGTTGATATACAAACCTTCATCAAATGCTGGTATACTAGGGAAGATAAAAGATCGTAGAAATTTTAAGAAAGACAGAGCCAAAAACCACCTCATTCTTCTTATAAACAAGACCTTCCCTGCGCCAACCGACCGCACCAGTTACTTGCAATGTTGCATTTGGAACTGGCCTATCTACATGCTGCAGAATTATGTTGCATTGTGAAGGAAACCCAGATTGATATTATACTCAAAATTCATATTTTATTATCTCACCGCATAATATCCCTCATGAATGATTTTATTAAGTAAATCAAACAGGTAGATAATATAAATCTATTATTCAACATTTTTTTTGTCATACTACGAAAGCAAGCACAGAAAAAATAACTAACCTTGGATGAAAAGGATGACCGGACACCTTCCTGAGTAATGTAGAGTTTCAAGATTTCAGGTGAAAGATTTTGAGGGTAACCAAAGTCCATAATTTCTGCAATTTTTGACAAAAAGGAAAAAATGATTACTCTTTTTGACATAAAAGCATGTAGCACATACACATTGCACTACACTTCCAAGGTAGATAATTGCTTGTTGGAAGATAAATGTACTTAAATTTCCATAGACAGACTCGAAAAGCAACCAAAAATTGCCAATAGATGGTGTAAAATCTATGAACAGAAATGTTAGTAAACTGCCACACTAGATGAATACATTGTATATTGACTCTGAGCACCCCAGCATATTGTCCTAAATAAGGATATCCTAAAGAAATATTTTGATATCAGCAACTAGAAGGTATGTCCAGAGAGGATCTATGGACCTGTCTCAGTGCATTGAGCAGCAATTCTTTGAAGGAAAAATTCACGATACAAAAATAGGGTCTCACCAGAAAAAATCAAAGTCCCTGTCCACGTACTTCTTTCCTTTCAATTATAAAAGAGGCTTCAAAATTTTCTTAAGCAAGACCTGGATATCCTAATGCATCTCTATAGACATGGTTTGGGCTCATAAAGCATTTCTCAATATAAGTTATCTTATATGCGCACAACCCCATGTTAAAGCCACTCCCTAGACCCCACTTGTGAGACTATACTGGTATGCTGTTGTCGTTTTGCAGTATCCTCATAGATGTACTCTATCCAATTATCATTACATGTTATATTGCTCCTCTCCAGATTGAGAAGGAAGACGGAGTAGGGGGAGAACAATCACAATTAATTAATGTTACTACCGCAAAGATGAATCAAAATAACCAAAAGAAGTTATTTCATAGAAAGGCTTCCCTTGTCAAACCCTGATAAAATGCCAGAAACTAAATATTCTCTGCAAGGCTTACCGTCCAATAGCTCGTAAATCAAAACAAAGTTATTGCGGATGGCATCTTCATCAAAGGCGCCACCAAAATAAGATTTGAATAGTGTAACAGCCTGCATGCGTATTGGGGATACCAGTTTTATTATTCTGGTGGTAAAAAGAAAACACTGGCAGAACACACAGAAGAACACATTTATGCAATAAAGTCATGGTCATGACGTTATTTTTCTCACCTCCACTTCTTAAGAAGTACCAGGATTTCTTGTTTAGAAGAGAGAATGTAGTACAATTGGAAAGGTGCAGAAATTCAATATAACTAAAACATTGAAAACAAAGATACTGGTCCTGAAATGCTTCCAATCCATAAGATAAATACACAAAACTGTTCATTTGTTAATAACTGATGCTAAGAGAGCAAAAATCAACGTTCTCCACTTACTCCACAGAGAGAGTGGGGACGTGGGGGGGAGAGAGAAACACATGAAAGCTTTCGCTACAAACAAATACAAAAACAGTGGTTGAGACCAAATTCATCAGTCAGAGTGCAAGAATGATTCTAATAAGCAATACAGCTTTACCTCAACAACAAACTTGAATGCACATGCAACATTTGCATTGCTGCTAACAACAATCACAATATAGACATTGCTAATTCTCATGTACAAGAAAGAACAGCCTCCAATCTGCCGGACGGGACATGTACCAAGTTCTTTTGACTGCATTATATGCATCCGGAAGGCATCTACCATATTCCCCCTGATAAAATTTAAAAAGATTCATAGTTAAATGAAAAATATAGCAAAGTGATGTAGTAACCGGCTTCTTTATTCTGACAGGTGACATATGATTGATTCACGCATTTTATTTGAAAGACGAACTTAGTTTGCTTCATATAAACACAAGCACTAATAACATGACAACCAAAAAGAAGAGTAAGTAGAAGTTATATAAAAGTATTTATAGTGATGGCATTGGATGCCAAAGACTCAAAGCAAGGACAAAGACAGATAGAAGCTACAAAATTTCTGAATCAGCAGGCCAACAACCACATTATTCTCTCATGTGAACATTTTTGTATTAGATACAAATTGATATACAAGGGACTGAGGCGCCAGTTAGACATGTTTTTGACCGAAGATAAATCATGATGAGCTAAACACATTTTCCCCACTTCCTGAAGAGGCAAGATTAAAAGAAATTCCAAAGTTTTGAACGGGTTATTCTTGAGAAACAAGAAACAAAGAAGAATATTCATCCTCCAACATGGTACTTAGTTAGTATGACAAAGTTCACATTAAAAATGCAAATATCCACACAGGAAATCAAACTTTCAATTAGCTAGGCAAAATTTTATACCAAGACTTACTTTTTCTTATACAGCAAGACAAACGATCTGCTTTGTTTAACAACTTCAACAACTAAACCTTAGCCTAACTATGGCGATAAGATAAAATAAAGGTTCCAACTTTGAGCTTTCAATACTACACATTACGAAAACTTCCTAGCAGCAGACTACAATTCATTCATCAAACTTCAAAAGATAAATCAACATTGTATTTCTTAATGTAAGTCTCTAAATGAAAACCAAGTAAAAGTGAGCAAGGAAATCTAACTTCTAATTTAGTTAGGCAATTTTTTTATATCAAGACTTAGTTAGTATTATACAGCACTATAAACAATCTGTTATGTTTAACAATTTCAACAACTAAACTTAAACCTAACTAACCTACATCTCCTGATGTAATGGCATAAGATTAAAAAAAGTTTCCAACTTTGAACTAACAAACCACACATTAGGAAAAAATTCTGGCAGCAGACTACAATTAATTCATCAAAATTCAACTCAACAATTGTTTCTCTTAAATTAAGTCCCAAAATCAAAACCAAGTAAACGTCAGCAAGGAAATCAAACTTTTAACTTTATGCAGCAAAACTTTACACCAAGACTCTAGTTTGTCTTATACAGTATTAGAAACAATCTGTTATGTTCATCAACTAAACCTTAACCTAACTAACCGGTATCAGTATCACCTGATCTAATGGCATAACATAAAAAAAGATTCCAACTTTAAGCTCACCACACACATGGCGGAGCTAGGGGCACAAGGAGTTCACCCCCCTAGCCGCAAAATTACAATGTATATACAAAGTCAAAATGATATTTTATGTATACATAGTAATGTTCCATTAGCTTCTTCACCAGTTTACTTATTTATACTTTTAATCTAAAAACAAACAACATACCCAGTATAACCTTACCCCTATCTTGGGAGGTATAGATGTTATTTCTAATAGACCCTCGACTCAAGGAAAAGCATTTATGTTTTTTTAGTAACATACAGGCTCTCCACTCATCACACATTACGACAAAAACTTTCTAGCATCATATTAGAACTCATTCATCAAAATTCAAAAAAGACAAGTCCCCAAAATCAAAATCAAAGTAAAATTGAACAAAATATAAGAAATTGGGTATAAATTAAAAAATGAGAAAATACCCAACATCGTCCCGGTAGAGACGGTTGATAAGGACATCGCCACGGAGATTCAAGAAGTATATTGCTGAAGCCGCCACTGGCATGGCTGCTAATCAAACAGGTGATTCAATTTTTACAATAAAATAGCTATAAATCCAAAAAAATACGATTAAATCAGATCAAAATTGAGATTTTTGTTCAAAAAATCAATGAGATTTCTAGGGTTTTTCATGCGATTTTGGGGAAAAAGTTGTTCGATTTTTGGGAAAAGAAACTGTTTTGGACTGAAAATATATGAAATGAAATGAAAGTGGTGAGATCTTTATTTCTGCTTTTTTGAATTTTGTTTATTAAGGAAAATTCAAAAAGTACTCATTCCCCTATTTTAAAATTCTCATTTTTTTACTCTTAATTAAGGTTTAATTTTAGTTCGAACATCGAGGTATTGAGTTATTTTTAGTAAGAAATATTTATTCTTATGGTGTAAATATAGATTATTTGGGCTTCAAAATTGAATATCGAGTATTAATTGAAAAACAAAAAAAATTGTAATATATGATATGAATTTATATCATAAAAATTATATTTATTCAAAAATCGTCACATAATATGAAATGAAAATCTAAAAAGTAATATAAGTGAAACACATAATAGTACTCAAATAAACATAAGGGAAATAATATGTAGCAATTTCTATGTGATTTTTAGATGCTTAAAGGCATAACAATACTTTGCAAAGGCTGGAATTCAAAAAGATGAAATATCGAGCATGAGGTCTTATTCTTTTAGCTCAATATATTAGAAAATGAGAGGAGAATCAAATATGGTGGAATGGAGGAAGTTAGTATGGTCTAATTATGGAGCTTCAAAGTGGAACTTTATCTTGTTTTTGGCATTGCATGGAAGACTATTTACTAAAGCCAGGTTAGCAAATTGGGGATGTGTTGAATCTGATACTTGTCCACTGTATGATTAAGTTGTGGAGACTATTGATCATATTTGTTTTTTATGTGTCCCTATGTATCTGTTATTTGGACGAAACTCTTGGTGTGGTATGGCATCAGACGACACTGTATGATGTGGCAGGATGAGGTGAACTAGGTAATAACACACATGAAAGGTAAGCACATCAATGCTCAAATATATCACATGACTCTTACTGGTAGTGTATACCATATTTGACAGGAACGGAACTGTCGAGTGTTCCAAGGAAAAACACAGAATACAGAAGTGATTATTAGGAAAATCATTCAGGATATTCATGGGCGAGGATTTGTATCCTTGACTAGAGAAACGACTAGAGGAGTTGAATATGTATCCCTGAGTAAAGGCATACCATATAGGGATTTAGACGGTAAAGCTCTGAAGCAAACCTTGGAATTGGTTGTCCAAGATTGTTGTTTTTCTTTCATCTATAACTCTTACAGGTCGTTTGGTGTGAGGTATAAGGAATGATAATCCCAGGATAAAATGTAGGATTATTTTATCCTATGTTTGGTTGAAGGTATTAGGTAGTCATTGGATTAGTTATCCCACCTTTTTGCCTTAGTGATGGGATAAGTTATCCCATATATATGGTGGAATAACTTATCCCGAGATAACTTATCCCAGGATTATCCTGGGTTAACTTGTTCCTAACCAAACAATCCCTTAATTGATAAATAAAATGTTTACTTACCAAAAAAATATTATTTAAAAAAAAATCATAATTCAAATTGGGGAAATATTGAAACAAGGTTTGAACTTAATTTGATAGAGAAAGCATAACATCCAAGTTCAAATTAAAGTTGTGTTTAAATATGTATAGTATTTGAATATTTTTTTTTTTGAAGATTTGTGAGTGAAAAATGGCCTTACAAAAAATAACTTATAAGTCAAATGGTACCCTACTTTTAACTTTTGACTTATTTTAAAACTTTTTTTACCTAAAAATGAATGCTTAAAAATACTTTATAACCTTTCCAAACACCTCCAAAATTAAAAAATTACTTAAAAGTAAAAAACATCTAAAAAAACTTTATGGTCAAATGTTAGCTAAAATTATTTATTAATACTGAAATTATAAATACATTGTATATGAAATAATGGAATAGTCAAACATTTCCAAAACGAAGACAAGTCAACATATAAGTTGAAATGGATGAATTTGTGTAATAGAATAGAAATGTTGACTCCTAATATTGAATTCTATATGTTATATTTTTTATCTAGCTTAAATATTATTTTCTTATGATATTAAAATTCTTTTACTAATGTAGTTTTTTGATATTTTGTTTTAATATATTTTTATTTGAATCAAGTGTCTATTAGAATAACTATATTATGTTTTTATTGTTAATATTGAAATTCTACATTTAAACATATCATAATCTCGTGTAATATCATTTTAACTTCTTTTATGATAGTTAAATTTATAGTTTATAATTTTATCTTATTTTTATTTTTGAATCGAAAGTCGTTTATTTGAAATCATTTTTTTACCCTACAAAAATAGAAATAAGGTTTGCACATCCTTTTTATTTGTGAAAATATATTGAATATGTTATGTTTTTTTTTTGTGTCGTATTTTTCACAATTTCAAGTTTTCGATTAACATTCTTTTTGCCTAACTTTATGTAAATTTTAAGACTCTCATTTTAATTTTTCGAAAAACATTTTCCCATACCAAAAAATAAAAACCTAGCAAGGAAATTCAAATACAAATATAATATTCTTCTCAGGTGGATATTTTAATAAACAATTTTTGCATTAGTATTAATAATTTAATATTAACGAATGTAAGTGGATAAGAACACAAGAAAGATTATTAACGAATCTATTATCCACACGTGGAAATATTAATATTAAAAATTATCAAAACTAGCACTAATTTAGTTTAATATCAAATAAAACGTGTCCCAATACATCTTCAAAAGCAGGAATGCTCTTTACCAAATAAATTAACTAATTCTTAAGTCACTGAATAACACTTAATATGATTGGCCAAGAACTTTAATTGGTCCAATGTAAAATATCAATAGAAAATTAAAAAAATATCGGATGTGCAAAATATTTCACATTCACATAGCATTTAAAAATGGATTACACTTTTAAAAGGTGTGATGCAGACAGTCTACATAATATAAGTATTAGTGGCTAATTCAACAACTTGAATTTATGATTAATAGTTTATATGAAGATAACTTTATTCCAAATTTGAAACTCCAGTTATTTGAAACAATTTTTTTTAAGAATAATCATGAGCTCATCCATGACCTCTAAGAGATTTTGATATGAAATTTACATAAATTATTCATAGGAAATAATATAACAAGTAACCAAATATGATTGGTCAAGAAATCATATGGGTCAAACTTAAAATATTTATAGGTTTTTTATTTGAATAGTAAGGATTTAATTTATATAAAATAATAATATAAAGACTCTTTATACTATTATTATATTTTAACCTTTTTATACTCTAATTTACCTACTTTTAGGTTGGCAAAACTTAGCTTGTGGAAAGGGGTTAAACTAAATCTAATGAGCCAAAAAATTATAATACATAAATATAATAAAGATAATTTTTAATTATATATAAATTATTGAATTTCCTTAATACAGGAGGAATTCCAGATTTAGTGACAGAGAAGATTTAAAAATTATTTAGATCACAAGTTTAAATTTTAGATATGACATTTTAATTCTTTTTTAATACTTATATGATTGTTATCTTTTTGGGTCCTTCCCCTACTATTTGACTTTCCATGAACTATTACATATTATTGTAGGTAATTTAATTTGATAGTGATTGTATAAAATAAAGATCCATCAAATTTTAATTGGTGTAGTGTTCATCTTTAATTATTAAATCATACACAGACAAAAAAATTTAACATATTGATAACTTTTAAATTTTATTTAGCAGTCAAATTATTATTTATTTCAATATGCATCTAACACATAATAAAGTATTTGTATTTGATAATTTAAATTTAAATTTAAAAAAAAATTCATATAAATCGTAAAATCTTATATATATATATATATATTTTGACTTGACTCAACCCTTTAACTTATAATATGATGATCAAGACGGTCAATCACTTGAATAAGTAACACTTATCATACATTTAAGTAAAAAATGTCTGGTAAATATAAACATAGTTTAACACCACACAAACACTTTAACACACAACTCAAACAAATTTATTCTAATTGAACATCTAATGCATAAAAAAATATTCATTATAGTTCAAATTTCAAAAGAAAAAAAAACATTTTCACTTAAATATAAAATCTCGTATATGTTCCTTTAGCGCGAATTAATTTCTTCGACTTATCAATTAAGACCCGAGGTTGACTTCAGCATGACTCAATTCCTTCAACTTATCAATTAAGACTCGAGATGCTCAACCAATTAACCTCACTGGTAATAATCCAAACAAACATAATCAATACATAATCCAAACAAACATAATCATCAATACTAGTACTACTTAATTTCTCCATCATTTCTTCTTTGCTCACCAAGAGTCAAGAATCCAACCATGGCTACTCCAATCACAAAAACTCCATCACCTACCTGTACAAAAATTATAGAAGAAATCACAAGAATTTACAAATCACTCCCACCAAGACCCTCCATTTTAGAAATTGAAGCTTCAATTTCTGTAATAAAATCAGTAGAAACAGAAGAAAAAATAGAACTTGATGAAATTTCCAAGAAAGTAGTGGAACCAGAAGAAAATGTCCCAGCTGAGCTTTACTCTGTGTTACAACAAGTGAGAAAAGCTATGGTTTTGTTCCAAAGCAAAGAACAGAAGAAAGAGGCTGTTCAGTTAATTGAACTTGATAAGACTTATCAAGATTTTGATGGATTGATTCAGAAAGCTACAGAATTGATTTCTGGGGTTACCCAAATGGGAAAAATCAATTCTTTTGAGGAACCAATTGGTGAAATTGGGGAAAAAGATGAGATTTTGAAGAAGGGTTTGGTTACAAGTTGTGAATTGATTACTGTTTCTTCTTCAGGTTTGGATATTTTCTTCTCTTTTTTTTTTTCTTTTTTTTTTTTTTGTGTGTCCAAGATTTCAACTTTTTGCTTGCTTGTGAGTTGTGGAGGTAGTATGTTGTCTTGCTATCTGTCCATACTAGTAGTCGTAGTATTGCTTATGTTACTATTTGTTGTTGCTTGTACTTCGATTATCTTATTATTTTGTTGTAGCTAATTTTCAGAATGTTTTGTTATGCTTTCACTTCCGTTTATTCTTTTTTGTGTGTTCCAAGATTTCAACTTTTTGCTTGCTTGTGAGTTGTGGAGGTTGTAGAGAGCATGGATTAGGCTAGAGGTTAGTAGGTACTAGTGTGTTTGTCTTGCTCTCTATCTATACTAGTAGATGTAGTATTGCTTATGTGGTTTCTTGTCCTTCTGTTACTATGTGTTGTTGTTTGTAGTTTGATTGTTGTATTATTTTATTGTAAATCTTAGAATAAAATATATACCCAAACACACTTCAAAAATCACAACTTTAAGAGCTCAAATTTCAAGTTTCTAATTCAGAATCTATGGCCAAACGCTAGCTTAGATTGATGGAGAAACATCATTTATAGTTTCTCCTTTTGGTCTTTCTTGGAACTTGAATTCTAGTTTGCAAGATTCTTTTTCCTTTTTAGTGATGGCGCTAGCTTGCTATGTGTGTCGATGAATCTACTAGGTTTCCAGCTATAGGTCAGTATGTGTGGCAGTGGCGGAGCTATTGATGCCCCTTTGTTTGGGACTGGGGTGTAGTTGTTGTTGGACGTCAATGTTTAGATTGATGGAAAAACATCATTTAGAGTTTTTCTTTCTGGTGTCTCTCTTGGAACTTGAATTCTAGTTTGCATTATTCTTTTTCCTATTTAGTGATGTCACTAGCTTTCTATGCACCGACGTCGACTAATCTACTAGGTTTCCAGCTATAGGTCAGTATGTGTGGCAGTGGCGGAGCTATTGATACCCCTTTGTTTGGGACTGGGGCGTAGTTGTTGTTGGACATCAATGTTTTGATTGATGGAAAAACATCATTTAGATTTTTTCTTTCTGGTGTCTCTCTTGGAACTTAAATCCTAGTTTGCATTATTCTTTTTCCTTTTTAGTGATGTCGCTAGCTTGCTATGCATGCCGACTAATCTACTAGGTTTCCAACTATAGCTCAGTATGTGTGGCAGTGGCAAAGCTATTGATATCCCTTCGTCGAAAATTATAACGTGCAAATAGGTCAATTTCTTTTTATGTATATACACTATATATGTTGTTTGGGACTGAGGCATAGTTGTTGTTGTATATACTATATGTTAAATCCTCTTACCTTCTTCATGTGTTTAACTTCTTTCTATTTTGAATCCTCTTAGTAAAAGTCTTGGCTCGTCACTGATATGGCATTCAGCTATACTATGTCTTAATTGTTGTGTAACTGCCTTTAGGGATCAAGCACAAAGAGAAGTACAGTTTAATGAAAGTAGCTGCCCTGATTGAGAATGCTGCCAAAACTAGAGCAAGAGTTGTTGATCTACACAACAAGTTAATGGACAAGATTGAATGGCTTCCATTGTCACTTGGGAAATTGGTGAATGTCACTGAGCTAAACGTTGCCGATAACCAAATTATGGCTCTTCCAACTACCATTGGTAGCCTTAATGCCTTAACGAAGCTCGATCTTCACTCGAACCAAATTATAAACCTTCCTGATTCATTTGGTGAGCTATTCAATTTGACTGATCTCGACCTTCACGCGAACAGGTTGAAATCGCTGCCAGCTTCTTTCAGGAACTTAGTAAATCTGATCGATCTTGATTTGGGTTCCAACAGGTTTGCTCGTTTGCCTGATTTCATTGGGAACTTAACCTCCTTGAAGAGACTAAATGTGGAAACAAATCAGCTCGAGGAACTTCCTTACACGATAGGATTTTGTTCTTCCCTTGTTGAGCTGAGATTGGATTTTAATCAGCTTAAAGCTCTCCCTGAGGCTATGGGAATGCTCGAACACTTGGAGATTCTTACGCTGCACATTAACAGAATTAAAGGATTACCAACGACAATGGGGAATGTTTCTCGCCTCAGGGAACTTGATGTTAGCTTCAATGAAGTTGAGAACATACCCGAAACATTTTGTTTTGCTGTCAGCTTGGAAAAGCTTAATCTTGCAAACAACTTTGCAGACTTGAGAACTTTACCAAAATCAATCGGAAACCTTGAGAATCTTGAAGAGCTTGATATTAGCAACAGTCAAATAAGAACGTTGCCCGACTCCTTCAGGCTCTTGTCAAAGTTGAAAACTTTTCGAGCTGATGAGACTCCACTAGAAGTACCACCAAGACAAATTATAAAGCTAGGGGCTCAGGTAATTTTTATGCTTACTGTGTTTCCTGTCGATTAATCTTAGACTTTATGGTAGTTTTTAGAGTTAATAGTCAAAAACATTCCTGAATTATAGCGTTTTCGCGAGTTCACACCCAACACTATCAACTCTTCCATTTTCCTACATGAACTATCACCATCTATGTATCAAAGCACACCTCAACTATCACATAGGAAAAGGAAAAAACTTACAGTTGAGCCGTTGAGGTGTGTTTTAATACATATATGGTGATAGTTCAAGTAGGAAAAGGGAAAAAGGGAGCATCTGATAGTTGAAGTGTGAAACTCGTAAAAAACGATTGTTCAAGTGTGTTTTTGACCATTATCTGTAGATTTTCTAACTTGTTTCGATTTCTTTTTTTTTCTTGCCGTCAGGTTGTTGTAGAGTACATGGCTGATTTCGTCGCTAAGAACGAGCTTCAATTGCAGCGGCCAAAGAGAAGGAGAGCTTTCTTTTCTCCGAGTTGCCTATGTCCTAACACCGAGAGGAAGAGGCGAATCTAGAGCATGTACTGTGGGTTCATCTGAAACTATTGCTTTCGGATCGAACTATTTGTACATCCTGCAAAAAACATTTAAACTTATACATATAATAGGATCTCACTCATTCTGAATCCGCTGACTGGAGATCTTGGATTCGTCTCAGTGAGAGGTGTCGGATACCTTCAGAATACAAGTATAAAGTTGCTCCAAACTGTAATGATATAGCTAGCTAGAGAGTACTGCATTCATAAGACAGTGTAAATACTTTCTTTTAAGACTTGAACCGAGTGAAGATATGTTTCTCATTTCTAATTGTAAAATACAATTGTCTCCGTGGGTCATGGGTTTGAACTGTGAAATCAGTCACTAATGCTTGCTTCAGGTAGTCTAACTACAACACACTTGGACCCTATGGCCAAGGTGCATGCAAGTATACATGCATCATTGAAAAGTAAAAAATAATACTTATGAACTAATTAGGTGTGATTTTTTTTTTTCTTTCTAATTTTGTCATGAAATACCGCATTTAAAAATCCATTTACTTCACACTTTATATAAAAATTAATTATAATGCTGACATATTAGGTAGAGATATGTGATATTTGAATAGGTAAATTAATACATATGACCTCTTTAACCCTAAAAATGAGATGAGTCGAATATCAAAGTATCAAACGATATCGTTAATAAGAGCTTTTGAGACTCATCAATACATAATTTTTGGCGTACCTTTGATTTGTTGAACGAGAGTCCTATGACCAACTTCCATTTATATTCGACTAGTGTGATTAGATTGTTAAGGTATTTCGATTTTTCAGTTCGCCCTTGGTCTTAATTTAATATAATTTTTAACCTAATAATGCTTATTTGCTTTGTTAATTCCTTTTATGAAATGGACATTACTGGATTCAAAAACTATTTATTAGAACTAATTCATAAAAGATATTTAAAAAAATATTCACATTTCCACATCAGTGCCACATTAGGTACCATTTTGTTTTGTTTTTCCTATTTTATTTTCACATTTCCTCTTCAAATGTAAAGTATGTATTACTTCTGAAATTTATTTTATAGATGATAAAGTGCAAATTTATATGTACACAATCACTAATAGACTTTCATTAAAATATAAATTCAGATCCTCAATATCTCAATTAATATTCATCAATAACCTTCTTCTTTTTTTTCAGAGACCTACTACACAAAATGCACACACTATGCATTTTGTTCTTGACCTATTTGAAAAATTAGTTACACAAAAGGTCAATTACAATAAATCCTGCCAAATATCCTCAATGTATGACATTTTTGCACATCTTGACAAATATTTAGGGATTCCTATTACTACCATTAGTTTTAGATACCATTTTATTTTATATTTTTTCGACAAAAACTATTTATTTTAAGGTTTTATTTATCGGTTCACAGATTTTTTTCGACAAAAAACTATTTATTTTTCGGCAAAAAGTGTGTAGACTTTGTTTGGAAAGGGAAAGGAGGAGCTAGGTAGGTGTGGTTGGGGTTTAGAAAATAAAATTTTTTTTTAATTTTTTTTTTATAATTCATTTTTAATTATTATTGTGAAAACTACATAAATAGGCGATAAAACTCAAAATAATTGCATGTTCATATCCAAATCCAAAGTAATTCAAGAAATATTCATTCTCTCGTAAATAATTACAGCTCATACCCTCCATTCATTAATATTCGCTTAACTGATACTAAATCAGTATCATATACTGTATTGGTATCATTAAGGCTGATAATTTTAGCTTAACTGATACTAAATCAGTATTATATACTATATTGGTATCATTAAGGCTGATAATTACTCATTAGTCAATAATACTATAAGAGTATATATATATCATTAGGGTTTCTTGTTCGGAAATTACTCATTAGTCAACGATAATATAAGAGTATATATATACTCTTATAGTATCATTGACTATTACTCATTAGTCAATGATATTATAAGAGTATATGCATATTGTTGTGGTAACATTAAGATTTCTTGTTCAAAAATTACTCATAAGTCAATGAAACTATAAGAGTATATGTATATTGTTGTGTTATCATTAAAGTTTCTTGTTCAGAAATTACTCATTAATCAATATATATATTTTTATGGTATCATTGAGGTTTCTTGTTCAGAAATTACTCATTAGTCAATGATACTATACTCTTATAGTATCATTGTCTAATGAGTAATTTCTGAACAAGAAACCTTAATGCTACCATTACTATTACTATATATATATATATATATATATATATAGATTTAATATCAATTAAGTGAAATTATCAGCCTTAATGATACCAATACAGTATATGATGCTGATTTAGTATCGGTTAAGCGAATATTAATGAATGGAGGGTATGAGCTGTAATTATTTAGTGGGGTATGAATGTAAAGGGGTATATGTTTGTAATTATTTTACTTTTATGGGGTATTTGCTTAATTTTCCCTTTATTATTTGGGATTCATATGTCATATGTCTTCATTTAGTTCGCCACTTTGACATACCATTGATAAATGTATTATACACTTTTTACATATTTGACAGAGTCATCGAAATATGTCAAAATGGCATATTCACACCCTACTACAAATATTCAAATGATATAAATTTTAATTGAGGTGTATAAATAAAAAATAACGTCAACTTTACATGTCCGTCAACTTATTTTTTTTAATAAAACACTTTATGGATGGTGAAGTTTTTACACACTCCAAGTCAAATTGATTTTTTTTCTTACCATTAAGTTTGATCTCGTTTCTATCTTGAAAGTTTTCTAAATTACAATAATTTCGAATTTTTCATAATTCACAGATATATTGCTCCTTCGCCCGATACATAGCAAACGATACATGAGTTACGTATCAGAAACATAGTTATGTATTAGATACATAACTATAAACCAGATTCATACTGATTTAGGTTTGAAATAATTGGAGTTATATATCAACAATACCATTTGTACCGGATACATTGTACACAAGCAAAGTTGTAATGTATCTGATAGAGATGAAGTGATGTATCCAGATGTTAAGAGAGAAAAGGAAACATATGATTTTTATAATTAATTCAAATGATAGAGATTTTTAGAGATTATGTTATCTTAAGTCGTGTAATTGTATAATTTTCCTGTATTTATATACTGTTAAGTTTGATCCCATTTTAAAAAGTTGCGCCAAATAGTTTTCGCACCAAAAGCTAGAATTTAGTACTAAACTCAATTAGGATATTTACACAAATAAACTATTATATAGAGTCCGGAGCCATACAACATTAAAAGGACAAGGACAAGTTTTTTTTTTTTAAAGGTAAGGCGCAACTAACATGCTCCTTACGAGGCGCACGCCGACATGCGCCATACAAGGATCATGTCAGGCTGCGCCTTACAACATGTAATTTCATGTCGTCCACCTTCCGTCCAAATGTTGCCCTTTTGGTTTGAACCTTATTTTTTTCTGCCCTTTTGAAATTTTTGCTCAATTTTTTTACCCTACACACACGAAAAATGAGAAAATCACTTAATTCCTATTAAATGCATCGTAAATGACCAAAAACACCGTGAAAATTCTCGAGGCTTCACCTGCTGCTCCCTGGGTACTTACGGAGGGTCCCTAATAGGTTTCGGGAAAAAAATTGACCGGAAGCCATATCACCAAAATATTCATGGGATAACACATATGAAAAATGAGAAAAATCGCCTAATTCCTATTAAATGTCTCGTAAATGCCCAAAAACGCCGTGAAAATTCCCGAGGCTTCACATGATGCTCCACCGGGTACTTACGGAGGGTCCCTAATAGGTTTAGAAAATTTTTTGACCAAAAGCCGTATCATCAAAATATTCATGGGTTAACACACACGAAAAATGAGAAAAATCACCTAATTCCTATGAAATGCCTCGTAGATGCCCAAAATCACCGTGAAAATTCCCGAAGCTTCGCCTGCTTACGGAGAGTCCCCAATAGGTTTCGGAAAAACATTAACCGGAAGCGATATCACGAAAATATTCATGAGCTAACACACACAAAAAATGAAAAAAATCACATAATTCCTATTAAATGCCTTGTAAATTCCCATAAACGCAGTGAAAATTCTCGAGGCTTCACCTGCTGCTCCCCCGGGTACTTATGAAGGGTCCCCAATAGGTTTCGGGAAAAAAAAATTTGACAGTCATATCACCAAAATATTCATGGCCTAACACACACGAAAAATGAGAAAAATAGCCAAATTCCTATTAATGGCCGCGTAAATGCCCAAACACACCGTGAAAATTTAACCTCCTGCTCCCCCTTATACTAACGGAGGGTCCCTAATAGGTTTCGGGAAAAAATTGACCAAACGTCATATCACCAAAATATTCATGGGCTAATTTTAACACACGAAAAATGAGAAAAATCGCCTAATTCCTATTAAATGCCACGTAAATGCCCAAAAACGCCGTGAAAATACCGAGGCTTCACTTGCTGCTCCCCTGGGTACTTAAGGAGGGTCCCCAATAGGTTTTGAAAAAAATTTGACCGAAAGTCATATCACCAAAATATTCATAGGTTAACACCCTCGAAAAATGAGAAAAATCGCCTAATTCTAATTAGATGCCTCACAAATAACCAAAAACGCCCCCGAGGCTTCACCTGTTGCTCCCTCGGATACTTACGGAGGTACCCCATGAGGTTTCGTAAAAAATTAACTGGAAACCATATCACCAAAATATTCACGGGCTAACACGCACGAAAAATGAGAAAAAATTGTCTAATTCCTATTAAATGCCTCCTAAATGCCAAAAAACGCCGTGAAAATCCCGACGCTTCAGTTACTGCTCCCCCGGGTACTTACAGAGGGTCCCCAATAGGTTTCGGAAAAAAATTGACCGGAAGCCATATCACCAAAATATTCATGGGCTAACACAAACGAAAAATGAGAAAAATCACCTAATTCCTATTAAATGGTTCGTAAATGCCCAAAAACGCCGTGAAAATTTCCGAAGCTTCACCTGCTTCTCCCCGGGTACTTACGGAGGGTCCCCAATAAGTTTCAGAAAAAAATTGACCAGAAGGCATATCACAAAAATATTCATGGGATAACACTCACCAAAAATGAGAAAAACCGCCTAATTCCTATTAAATGTCTCGTAAATGCCAAAAAATATCGTGAAAATTCAAGAGGCTTCACCTGCTGCACCCTCGGGTACTTACGAAGGGTCCCAATAGGTTTCGAAAAAAATTGACCGGAATCCATATCACAAAAATATTCATTCGTTAACACACACGAAAAATGAGAAAAATCGCCTAATTTCTATTAAATGTCGCGTAAATGCCCAAAAACACCATAACAATTCTCGAGTCTTCATCTGCTGCTCCCCCTGGTACTTATAGAGGGTCCCCAATAGGTTTCGGAAAAAAATTGACCGGAAGCCATATCACCAAAATATTCATGGGCTAACACGCACGAGAAATGAAAAAAATCATCTAATTCCCATTAAATGCCTCGTAAATGCCCAAAATGCCGTGAAAATTCTAGAGACTTCACCTACTATTTTGCCGGGTACTTACGGAGGGTCCCCAATTGGTTTCGGAAAAAAATTGGCAAGAAGTCATATCACCAAAATATTCATGCGCTAACACACACGAAAAATTAAAAAAAATAGCCTAATTCCTATTAAATACCTCGTAAATGCCCATAAACGCCGAGATAGTTCCCGAGACATCACCTGCTACTCCCTCGGGTACTTACGAAGGGTCCCCAATGGGTTTCGGGAAATCATTTATCGGAAGCCATATAACCAAAATATTCATGGCTAACACACACGAAAAATGATAAAAATCGCCTAATTCCTATTAAATGCCCAAAAACGCCGTGCTAATTTCGAGGTTTCACCTGCTACTCCCCCGGGTACTTACGAAGGGTCCCCAATAGGTTTCAAAAAAAATTGACCGAAAGTCATATCTCCAAAATATTCATGGTCTAACACACACGAAAAATGAGAAAAATTGTTTAATTCCTATTCAATGCCTCGTAAATGCCTAAAAACGTCATGAAATTCCCTAGGCTTGATCTGCTACTCCCCCGGGTACTTACGGAGGGTCCCTAGTAGGTGTTGAAAAAAATTGACCGGAAGCTATATCACTAAAATATTCATGGGTTAACATACACGAAAATTAAGAAAAATCGCCTAATTCCTATTAAATGCCTCGTAAATACCCAAAAACGCTATGATAATTCCGAGGCTTCACCTCCTGCTCCCCCGGGTACTTACGGAGGGTCCCCAATAGGTTTTGGAAAAACATTGACCGGAAGTCATATCACCAAAATATTCATGGGCTAACACACACGAAATATGAGAGAAATCAGCTAATTCCTATTAAATGACTCGTAAATGCCCCATAACGCCGTGAAAATTCTGAGGCTTCACATGCTGCTCCCACGGGTGCTTACGGAGGGTCCCCAATTGGTTTCGAACAAAAATTGACCAGAAGTCATATCACCAAAATTTTCATGGGCTAACACACACAAAAATGAGAAAAATCGCCTAATTTCAATTCAATGCCTCATAATTGCCCAAAAACGCCGTGAAAATTTCTGAAACTTCACCTGCTGCTCTCTCTGTTACTTACGGAGGGTCCATAATAGGTTTCGGAAAATTTTTTGACCGTAAACCATATTACTAAAATATTCATTGGCTAACACACAAGAAAAATGAGAAATATCGCCTAATTCCAATTAAATGCCTCGTAATTGCCCAAAAACTCTGTGAAAATTACCGGTACTTCACCTGCTGCTCCCCCGGGTACTTACGGAGGGTCCCCCAACGGTTTCAGAAAAAATTATTCGGAATCCATATCACCAAAATATTAATGGACTTACCCACACGAAAAATGAGAAAAAAATCGTGTAATTCCAATTAAATGCCTCGTAAATGCCAAAAAACGCGTGAAAATTCCCCCAGGTATTTACGGAGGGTCCCCAATAGGTTTCGGAAAAAAATCAGCAAGAAACTATATCACCAAATTATTCATGGGCTAACACTCACGAAAAATGAGAAAAATCACTTAATTCCTATTAAATGCCACGTAATTGCGAAAAAACATCGTGGAGATTCCCGAGACTTCACCTGCTGCTCCCCAAGGTACTTACGGAGGGTCTCCAATAGGTTTCGGGAAAAAATTTATCGAAAGTCATATCACCAAAATATTTATGGTCGAGTTCACATGAAAAATGAGAAACATCGTTTAATTCCTATTAAATGCCAAAAAACGCCATGAAAATTCCCTAGGCTTCACCTGTTGCTCCCCTAGGTACTTACAGAGGGTCCCAGTAGGTTTCAGAAAAAAATTGACCGGAAGCCATATTACCAAAATATTCATGGGCTAACACACACGAAAAATGAAATAAATAGCCTAATTTCTATTAAATGCCTTGTAAATACCCAAAAACGTCGTGGAAATTCCCGAGTCTTCACCTGCTGCCCCCGGGTACTTACGGAGGGTCTCCAATAGGTTTCAGAAAAAAATTGATCAGAAGCCATTTCACCAAAATATTCATGGGTTAAAATACACGAAAAAAGAGAAAAATTGCCTAACTCCTTATTCAATGCCTCGTAAATGCCCAAAAACACGTAAACATTTTCGAGGCTACACCTGCTTCTCCCCCGGGTACTTACAAAGGATCCCAGTAGGTTTTGGGAAAAAATTTACCGTAAGTCATATCACCAAAATATTCATGGACTAATACAGAGGAAAAATGAGAAAAACCACCTAATTCCTATGAAATGCCTCGTAAATGTCCAAAAACGCAGTGAAAATCCTGAGGTTTCACCTGCTGCTCCCCCGGGTATTTACGGAGGGTCCCCAATAGGTTTTGAAAATAAATTGACCAGAAGCCTTATCACCAAATTATTCATGGGCTAACACACACGAAAAATAAGAAAAATCCCTTAATTCCTATTAAATGCCTCGTAAATGCCCGAAAATGCTGTGAAAATTCCTGAGGCTTCACCTGCTGCTCCCCTGAGTACTTACAGAGGGTCCCCAATAGGGTTTTAAAAAAAATTGATCAGAAGCCATATCACCAAAATATTCATGGGCTAATACACACGAAAAATGAGAAAAATCACATAATTCCTATTAAATGTCTCGTACATGCCCAAAAACGCAGTTAAAATTTCTGAGGCTTCACCTGCTGCTCCCCCCGAGTTCCTACGAAGGGTCTCCAGTAGGTTTGGGAAAAAAATTGTCTAGAAGCCATTGTAACACCCCAAAAGTTTTCAAGCTAAGACCCGAGCCATTGTTAATATGCGTAGGCCCAAACTCAATGACTTCTAATCGTATATATTTATTCCTAAGTATTTGAAGTGTATTATAGGTGAATTAGGGTCATAAGGAACCTCTAGTACTAAGTCGAGTTCAAAGATCCTCTACCGATTAAGTTTTCGTATAAGATCATATAAGGGTCAACTTCAAACGAGCATATCTCCCAGAACATAATGCACTAGGTGTCCCATGACCTATAAAATTAAAAGTCTTTGAGTCTTCTTTCCAATGCTACTAAGGTTGCCTTTTGTTGAGCTTGGAGAAAAAGTTATGGTCATTTTACCAAAGACTATCATATCAAAATTCTGAGTCTGTGAACGACGGATCTGACCTACGGTCCGTCATTTGAACGACGAGCCATAGGTAGGTCTCATCGGTGGATCTTACAAGTCGTCAAAAAGGCTCAGAAATTCAATTTTTGAGGACCCAAGACCTACGGATGGTACCTACGATTCGTAGGTTGAACCACGAGTCATAGGTGACCTCGTAGGTCATTTCAACAGTTTTAAAGAGGGAATTTTCATCTTTTCCCACCCTTTTATAATTAAAACCCTGACGTTTTGGGACTAAAATTAGTCCCTTATCAGTACCCAACATGCTTATGCTCTCATTAACACTTAGAATTATTGAGAGCGAGATTGAAGATGAGAAAAGCTAGGGTTTCAAAAGCTTCATTGAGACCTTTGAGTTTCGCTTAGATAATCATCGTTCCAGGTATGTAAGGCCAATCATAGCGTTGGATTGAGTTCGTCCACGTGCCCTGCATCTAGATTCTATTGATTCTTGAGTGTAAGTTGAACTGAGCCCTAATTCCTTGAATCCTGAATTTAAGTTGATTTCTTGTTCTTTGACTTCTATTGAATTATGTATTGAAATTGTTGTTGTTTCTATACTTCTACTTCTTGAGATTGTCATTCATGGCTACACTCCCATGAACCCTAATTGAGTTAATGATCATGGTTTTACTACGCTTTATTTTGAATTGGGATTGATGGTTTTCATGCATTGAACAAAGTATGATTTTGAATTGATTTGAAGCATATTCCATTGAATCTAAATGAGTATGAGTTTTGAGCATAAATGATGGTTTTGAAAAAAGAGTTTTAATGAGATGTGAGTGGTTTGAAAGCATATGATTTCTAAACGAAAGAATATGATGAGTTGAGATGAGATTGAGTTTTTATAGGTCCATTGAGACTTGATGAAATGATTTGAAATGTGTTACTTGATAGATATGAGTATAACGAATTGATTTGGGGAGTAGTATTGAGCACCAATTTGGGTAAGAGTGTAAATAACTCAAGCCCCATGAACTACGTAGCCATCGTAGGATAGGATCGCACCGTTAATTCGGATGTTTCCTTATTGTCCCAAAAGAGGACTTGTTGATTGTGGATCCAAAGATGGTTGATCGTCCCTTACCCCGGCAAGGTATTGGACGGCTGCGACAACGACAGTGCAAAGCGTTGTATCATCACGAGCTCATAGGTGATGGTTGTCGGTTAGAGAAACTCCCAAATAAAAATAAATGATTTGAATTGACTGAATTTGCATATGATTGAGTCGATTTGAAAAGCATTGCTTTACATGTATTGTATGCTTTAGTGAGTTGAGTTATTTCTCAGAGTTGAGTTCTTTGGGTTGAGTTGAGTATCTTTGAGTAAGTTCTTTTCTAGCTTTATTACATACTCGTACATTTCATGTACTGACACCATTTGATTCACTTGGGACCAGCAATGGTCTACGAGTACCGGCCACGCATAGGGTACCCTCTTGGGGTGAGACAGCCATATCCCCAAAATATTCATGGGCTAACAGTCACGAAAAATGAGAAAAATCACCTAATTCCGATTAAATGCCTCGTAAATGCCAAAAAACGCCGTGAAAATTTCTGAAGATTCACCTGCTGCTCCTCCAAGTACTTATGGAAGGTCCCCAATAGGTTTTGGAAAATCATTGAGCAGAAGCCATATCACCAAAATATTCGTCGGCTAACACACACGAAAAATGAGAAAAATCACCTATTTCCTATTAAATGTCTAGTAGATGTCCAAAAACGTCGTGAAAATTCTCGAACCTTCACTTGCTGCTCCCCTGGGTTCTTACGGAGGGTCCCTATTAGGTTTCGGAAAAAAATTTGGCAGGAAGCCATATCACGAAAATATACATGGGCTAACACACATGAAAAATGAGAAATATCACATAATTTCTATTCAATGCATCGTAAATGCCCATAAACGCCGCGAAAATTTCAGAGGCTTCACTTGCCGCTCCCCCGGGTGCTTACAAAGGGACCCGAATAGGTTTAGAAAAAATTGATCGGAAGCCATATCACAAAAATATCCATTGGCTAAGACACACGAAAAATGAGAAAAATAGCCTTATTCCTATTAAATACCTCGAAAATGCCTAAAAACGCTAACAAAATTACTTAAGCCTCACCTGCTGCTCCACCAGGTAATTACAGAGGGTCCCCAATAGGTTTCGGAAAAAAATTTGAGCGAAAGCCATATGACCAAAATATTCATGGGCTAACTAACACGAAAATTAAGAAAAATCGCCTAATTCCCGTTAAATGCCTCGTAAATTCACAAAAACGCCGTGAAAATTTTGAATGCTTCACCTGCTGCTCCCCCGGGTACTTACGGAGGGTCCCCAATACGATTCGAAAAAAATATTGACCGGAAGCCATATCACCAAGATATTCATGGGATTAACACACATGAAAAATGAGAAAAATCACCTAATTTAAAATAAATACCTCGTAAATGCCCAAAAACGCCGTGAAAATTCACGAGGCTTCACCCGCTGCTCCCCCTGGTACTTACGGAGGGTCCCCAATAGGTTTCAAAAAAAAGTGATCGGAAGACATAAAACCAAAATATTCATGGCTAACACACACGAAAAATGAGAAAAATCGCCTAATACCGATGATATGCCTCGTAAATTCCCAAAAATGCCATGACAATTCCCAAGGCTTCATCTGCTGCTCCACCGGGTACTCACGGAGGGTCCCCAATAGGTTTCAGGAAAAAAAATTAATAGAAAGTCATATCACCAAAATATTCATGTGCTAACACACACGAAAAATGAGAAAAATCACCTAATTCCTATTAAATGCCTCGTAAATGCCCAAAATCGTAGTGAAAATTTCCGAGACTTCACCTACTGATTCCCCGAATAATTACGGAGGGTCCCCAATAGGTTTCGAAAAAAATTAATCGAAAGCCATATAACCAAAATATTCAGTGGCTAAAACAAACGAAAAATAAGAAAAATCACCTAATTCCTTTTAAATGCCTCGTAAATACCCAAAAACGCCGTGAAAAAATTCTAGAGGATTCACCTGATGTTCCCCCGGGTACTTACGGAGGTTCCCCAATAGGTTTCGGAAATAAATTGACCGAAAATCATATCACAAAAATATTCATGAGCTAACACACTCGAAAAATAAGAAAAATCATCTAATTCCTATTAAATTCCTTGTTAATGCTCAAAAAAACTGTGAAAATTTTCGAGGCTTCACCTGCTTCTCCTTCGAAAACTTACGGAGGGTCCCAGTAGGTTTCGAAAAAAATTGATCGGAAGACAAATCCCCAAAACATTCATGGCTTACAGTCACGAAAAATTTTAAAAATCGCTTAATTCCTCATAAATGCCCAAAAACGCCATGAAAATCCCGAAGCTTCACCCGCTACTTCCCCTGATACCTACGAATGGTCCCTTATAAATTTTGGAAAAACATTGATTGGAAGCCATATTACCCAAATATTCATGGGCTAACACACACGAAAAATCGCCTAATTCTGATTAAATGTCTCGTAAATACCCAATAACGCCGTGAAAATTACCGAGGCTTCACCTGCTGCTCCCCCGGGTTCTTACGGTGGGTTCCCAATATGTTTCAGAAAAAAATTGACATGAAGCCATATCACCAAAAAATTCATGCTCTAACACACACGAAAAATAAGAAAAATCTCCTGATTCTTATTCAATGCCTCGTAAATGCCAAAAATGCCATAAAAACTCCCTAGGCTTCACCTGCTGATCCCCTAGGTACTTACGGAGGGTCCCCAATAGGTTTCAGAAAAGAATTTGACCGAAAGCCATATCACCAAAATATTCATGGGCTAACACACACACAAAATGAGAAAAATCAAATAATTCCTATTCAATGCCTCGTAAATGCCCAAAAACGCCGTGAAAATTCCTTAAACTTCACCTACTGCTCTCCTAGATACTTACGGAGGGTCCCCAATAGGTTTCTGAAAAAAGTTAGCCGGAAGCTATATCACCAAAATATTCATAGGATTAACACACACGAAAAATGAGAAAAATCTCCTAATTCCAATTAAATACCTCGTCAATTCAAAAAAACACCGTGAAAATTCACGAGTCTTCACCTGCTGCTACCCCGGGTACTTACGAAGGGTCCCCAATAGGTTTTGGAAAAAAATTGATCGGAAGACATAAAACTAAAATATTCATGGGCTAACACACACGAAAAATGAGAAAAATCACCTAAATCCTATTAGATGCATCGTAAATGCCCAAAAACGCCATGAAAATTTCCTAGGCTTCACTTGCTGCTCCGCTAAGTACTTAAAGAGGGTCCCCAATATATTTTTGGATAAAAATTGACCGGAAGCCATATAACCAAAATATTCATGGCCTAACACACACGAAAAATAAGAAAAATCGCCATATTCCTATTA
Source organism: Solanum appendiculatum (assembly GCA_018342035.1). NCBI lineage: Eukaryota > Viridiplantae > Streptophyta > Magnoliopsida > Solanales > Solanaceae > Solanum > Solanum appendiculatum. The sequence continues at coordinate 68,050 of JAGDQO010000572.1, forward strand.
AAAGCCTCGTAAATGTCCAAAAACGCCGTGAAAATTCCCAAGATTTCACCGGCTGTTCCCAGGGTACTTACGGAGGGTCCCAATACGCTTCGAAAAAAATTGATCGGAAGTCATATCATCAAAATATTCATGGGATTAACACACACCAAAAATGAGAAAAAATTCCTAATTCCAATTAAATACCTCGTAAATTTCCAAAAACGCCGTGAAAATTCACGAGGCTTCACCTGCTGCTCCCCCGGATACTTACGAAGGGTCCCCAATAGGTTTTGGAAAAAAATTGACCGGAATACATAAAACAAAAATATTCATGGGCTAACACACGAAAAATGAGAAAAATCGCTTAATTCCTATTAACTGTCTTGTAAATTCCCAAAATCGACGTGAAAATTCCCGGGGCTTCACCTGCTGCTCCCCCGGATACTTACGAGGGTCCCCAACATGTTTCGGAAAAAAATTGAGTGAAACCCATATCACCAAAATATTCATGGGCTAACTCACACGAAAAATGATAAAAATCACCTAATTTCTATAGATTGCCTCGTAAATCCCTAAAACCGCCGTGAAAATTTTCAAGACTTCACCTGCTGTTCCCCCGGATACTTACAGAGGGTCATCAATAGGTTGCGAAAAAATTGACCGAAAGCCATTTCACCATTATATTCATGGGCTAATACACACGAAAAATGAGAAAAATCGTATAATTCCTATTAAATTCCTCGTAAATGTTCAAAAACGCCGTGAAAATTTATGAGACTTCACCTGCTGCTCCCCCGTGTAATTACAGAGGGTCCCCAATAGGTTTCGGAAAAAAATTGACCGAAAGTCATATCATCAAAATACTAAAAGGCTAACACGCACGAAAAAATGAGAAAAATCGTCTAATTCCTATTAAATGCCTCAGAAATGCCCAAACACGTCGTGAGAATTCCCGAGGCTTCACCTGCTGCTCCCCATGGAACTTACAGAGAGCCCCCAATAGGTTTCGGAAAAAAATTGATCGGAAACCATATTACCCAAATATTCATGTGCTAACACACGCGAAAAATGAGAAAAATAGCCTAATTCCTATTAAATACCTTGTAAATGCCAAAAAATGTCGTGAAAATTATCGAGGCTTCACTTCGTGTTCTCCTGGGTACTTACAGAGGTTCCCCAATTGGTTTCGGAAAAACAATTGACCGGAAGCCATATTACCAAAATATTCATGGGATAACACACACGAAAAATAAGAGAAATCACCTAATTCGTATTAAATGCCTCGTAACTGCCCAAAAACGACGTGAATATTACGGAGACTTCACCTGCTGCTCCCCCGGGTAGTTATGAAGGGTCCCCAATAGGTTTCAAAAAAAATTGACCAGAAGCCATATCACCAAAATATTCATGGGCTAAGATACACGAAAAATGAGAAAAATCGCTTAATTCCAATTAAATATCACGTAAATGTCCCAAAATGCCGTGAAAATTCCTCAGACTTCACCTGCTACTCCCCCGGGTACTTACGGACAGTCATGAATAAATTTTGGAAAACAATTAACCGGAAGCCATGTCACCAAAATATTCATGGGCTAACACACACGAAAATTAAGAAAATAAACCTAATTTCTATTAAATGCCTTGAAAATTCATAAAACATCGTGAAAATTCCCGAGGCTTCACTTGCCTCTTCCTAGGATACTTACGAAGAGTCCCCAATAGGTTTCGAAAAAAATTAACCGGAAGCCATTTAACAAAAATACTCATAGGCTAACATACACGAAAAATGAGAAAAACCACCTAATTCCTATTAAATGCCTCGTAAATGCCCAAAAACGCCGTGAAAATTTCAAGGATTCACCTGCTGCTCCCACGGGTACTTACGTAGGGTCCCCAATAGGTTTCGTAAGAAACTGACTGGAAGCCATATCACAAAAATATTCATGCTCTAACACACACGAAAAATGAGAAAAATCACCTAATTCCTATTAAATGCTTGGTAAATGCCCAAAAACGCAATGAAAATTCCAGAGGCTTCACCTGCTTCTTTCCCGGGTACTTACGGAGGGTCCCCAATAGATATCAGAAAAAAATTGTCCGTAAGGCATATCTCCAAAATATTCATTGGCTAACACACACGAAAAATAAGAAAAATCTATTAATTCTTATTAAATGCCTCGTAAATGCAAAAAATGCGCCGTGAAAATTACCGAGGATTCACCTATTATTCCCCCGCGTACTTACAGATGGTCCCTAATAGGTTTCGAAAAAAAATTAAATGGAAGCCATATCACCAAAATATTCATTGGCCAAACGAAAAATGAGAAAAATCGCTTAATTCCTATAAAATGCCTCGTAAATGCCCAAAAAAACTTTTGAAAATTCCTAAAATTTTACCTGACGCTCCCCTGGGAATTATGGAGGGTCCCCAATAGGTTTCGAAAAAAATTGACCGGAAGTCATATCACCAAAATATTCATGGCTAACACACACGAAAAATGAGAAAAATCACCTAATTTCTATTAAATGCTTGGTAAATGCCCAAAAATGCAATGAAAGTTCCAGAGGCTTGACCTGCTGTTCTTTTGGGTACTTACGGAAGCTCCCCAATAGATTTCAGAAAAAAATTGACTGTAAGTCATATCAACGAAATATTCATTGTCTAACACACGAAAAATGAGAAAATCTATTAATTCCTATTAAATGCCTCGTAAATGCCAAAAAGCACCGTGAAAATTACCGAGTATTCACCTATTGTTCCCCCGCGTACTTACAGAGGGTCCCTAATAGGTTTCGGAAAAAAATTAAATGGAAGTCATATCACCAAAATATTCATGGGCTAACACAAACGAAAAATGAGAAAAATCGCTAAATTCCTATAAAATGCCTCGTAAATGCCCAAAAACACTTTGAAAATTCCTGAGATTTTACCTGACGCTCCCCCGGGTACTTACGGAGGGTCCCCAATAGGTTTCGAAAAAAATTGACCGAAAGTAATATCACCAAAATATTCATGGGCTAACACACATGAAAAATGAGAAAAATCACCTAATTTCTACTAAGTGCCTCGTAAATGCCAAAAGCGCCGTAAACAAATTCTCGAGGCTTCACCTAAAGCACCCACGGATACTTACGAAGGGTCTCCAATAGGTTTCGAAAAAATATTTATCGGAAGCCATATCACCAAAATATTCATGAGCTAACACATACGTAAAATGAGAAAAAATCACCTAATTCCTATTAAATGCCGCGTAAATACCCAAAACGCCGTGAAATTCCGAGGCTTCACCCGCTGCTCCCCCGCGTACTCACAGAGGGTCACCAATAGGTTTCGAAAAAAAAATGAACGGAATACATATCACCAAAATATTCATGGTTAACACATGAAAAATGAGAAAAATCGCCTAATTCCCATTATATTCCCTGTAAATGCCAAAAAACGCCGTGAAAATTCCCGAGACTTCACCTTCTGCTCCCCCTAGTAGTTACGGAGGGTTCCCAATAAGCTTCATAAAAAAATTGACCGGAAGCCATATCTCCAAAATATTTATGGGCTAACTAACTCATACGAAAAATCAGAAAAATCGCCTAAATCCTATTAAATGCCTCATAAATGCTTTAAAACACCATGAAAATTCACAAGGCTTCACCTGTTGCTCCCCAGGGTACTTACGGAGGGTCCCCATTAGGTTTTGGAAAAAATGATCGGAAGTCACATCACTAAAATATTCATGGGCTAACACACACGAAAAATGAGCAAAATCGCCTAAATCCTATTAAATGCCTTGTAAATGCTCAAAAGCACCGTGAAAATACACGAGGCTTCACCTGCTGCTCCCCCGGTTACGTACGGAGGGTCCCCAATAGATTTCGGAAAAATAAATTGACCAAAAGCTATATCACCAAAATATTCATGGGCTAACACAAACGAAAAATAAGAAAAATCATCTAATTCCTATCAATTGACTCCTTATTGCTCAAAAATGCAGTGAAAATTGCCAATGTTTCACCTGCTGCTCCCCCGAATACTTACGGAGGTCCCAAATAGATTTCCAAAACAAATTGACCAGAAACCATATCACCAAAATATTCATGTGCTAACAAACACAAAAATGAGAAAAATCATCTAATTCTTGTTAAATGCCTCGTAAATGGCAAAAAATGCAGTGAAAATTCCCGAGACTTCACCTGTCGCTCCCTGGGTAGTTACGGAGGATCCCTAATAGGTTTCAAAAAATAATTGACCGAAAGACATATCATCAAAATATTCATTGGCTAACACAAACGAAAAATTAGAAAAATCGCTTAATTCCTATATAATGCGTCGTAAAACCCAAAAACAATGTGAAAATTTACAAGGCTTCACCTGTTGCTCTTCCAGGTAGTTACGGAGAATCCCCAATACGTTTTGAAAAAAATTGACTGGAAGTCATATCACCAAAATATTCATGGGCTTATACACACAAAAAATGAAAAAAAATGGCCTAATTCCTATTAAATGCCTCGTAAATGCCCAAAAAAGCAGCAAAAATTCCCGAGGCTTCACTTGCTGCTCCTCCGGGTACATACGGAGGGTTCCTAATAGGTTTCGAAAAAATTTGACTAGAAGTCATATCACCAAAATATTCATGAGCAAACACACACGAAAAATTAGGAAAAAACGTCGAATTCCTATTAAATGCCTCGTAAATGCCCAAAAACGCCGTGAAAATTTTCGAGACTTCACCTGCTGCTCCCCCGGATACTTATGGAGGGTCCACAAAGATTTCAAAAAATTTTTGACCGGAAGCCATATCACTAAAATATTCATGGGCTAATACACACGAAAAATGAGAAAAATTGCCTAATTCCTATTAAATGCTTCGTAAATGACAAAAAGTACCGTGAAAATTTCCGAGGCTTCACCTGTTTCTCCCACGGGTACTTACGGAGGGTTTCGAATAGGTTTTTGAAAAAAATTGACCGAAAGCCATATCACCAAAATATTCATTGACAACACACACGAAAAATGAAAAAAATTGCCTAACTGCTATTAAATGTCTCGAAAATATCCAAAAACGCCGTGAAAATTCCCAAGGCTTCACCTGCTTCTCCCCGGGTAGTTACAGAGGGTCCCCAATAGGTTTTGCAAAAAATTTAACGGAAGCCAAATCACCAAAATACTAATGGGCAAAGACACGAAAAATGAGAAAAATTGCCTAATTCCTATTAAATGCATCGAAAATGCCCAAAAACGTCGTGAATAGTCCTGAGGCTTCGTCGGATGATCTCCTGGTACTTACGGAGGGTCCCCAATAGGTTTCGGAAAAATATTGACCGGAATCCATATTACAAAAATATTAATGTGCTAACATACACCAAAAATTAAAAAAATCTCCTAATTCCTATTCAATGCCTCGTAAATGCACAAAAATGCCGTGAAAATTCCCTAGGCTTCACCTGATGTTCCGCTGGCTATTTACGGAGGGTCCCCAATAGGTTTCGAAAAAAATTTAACCGGAAGCCATATCACCAAAGTATTCATGGGGTAACACACACGAAAAATGAGAAAAATCACCTAATTTCTGTTAAATGCCAAGTAAATGTCCAAAAATACCGTGAAAAATTTTGAAGCTTCACATGCTGCTCTCCCGGGTACTTACGGAGGGTCCTCAATAGGTTTCGGTAAAAAATTTATCGAAAGTCAGATCATTAAAATATTCATGGGTTAACACACAAGAAAAATGAGAAAAATCACCTAATTTCTATGAAATGCCTCGTAAATGCAAAAAAACACCGTGAAAATTCTTGAGGCTTCACCTGTTGTTCCCTCAAGTACTTACGGAGAATCCCCAATAGCTTTCGGAAAAAAATTGACCGGAAGCCATATCACCAAAATATTCATGGATTACACACGAAAAATGAGAAAAATCGCCTAATTTTTATAAAATGCCATGTAAATGCCCAAAAACGCCGTGAAAATTTCCTAGGCATCACCTGCTACTCCCCCGGGTACATACGGAAGGTCCCGAATATGTTTCGAAAAAAAATTGACTGGAAGCCATATCACCAAAATATTAATTGTCTAAAACACACTAAAAATGAGAAAAATAATCTAATTCTTATTAAATGTCTCGTAAATGCCCAAACACGACGTGAAATTTCCTAAGCTTCACCTGCTGCTTCCTCGGGTATATACAGAGGGTCTCCAATAGGTTTCGAAAAAAAATTGACTGTAAGCCATATCACAAAAATATTCATGGGCTAACACGCACGAAAATGAGAAAAATCACTTAATTCCTATTAAATGCCTCGTAAATGTCCAAAAACGCCGTTAAAATCCCGAGGCTTCAGCCCAGGCACTTACGGGGTCCCTAATAGCTTTCGGAAAAAAATTGACCGAAATCCATATCACCAAAATATTCATGGGTTAACACACGAAAAATGAGAAAAATTATCTAATTCCGATTAAATGCCTCATAAATGCCCAAAAATGCCGTGAAAACTTCCGAGACTTAGCCTGCTACTCCCCTGAGTACTTACAGACGGTCCCCAATAGGTTTCGGAAAATAATTGACCGTAAGCCATCTCACCAAAATATTCATTGGCTAACACACACGAAAAATGAGGAAAATCACTTAATTCCTATTAAATGCCTCGTAAATGCCCAAAAATGCCGTTAAAATTCTCGAAGCTTCACTTACTGCTCCCCGAGCACTTACATAGGGTCCCTAATAACTTTCGGAAATTTTTTTACCGGAATCCATATCATCAAAATATTCATGGGCTAACACACGAAAAATGAGAACAATCACCTAATTTTTTTTAAATGCCTCGTAAAATAGCAAAAAACGGCATTAAAATTCTCGAGGCTTCGCCTTCTACTCCCCTGGGTACTTACGGAGGGTCCCCAATAAGTTTCGGAAAATAATTGGCCGGAAGTCATATCACCAAAATATTCATGGGCTAACACACTCGAAAAAAGAGAAAAATCGCATAATTCCTATTAATTGCCTTGTAAATGCCCAATAACGCAGTGAAAATTTTTGAAGCTTCATCTACTACTCCCCCGGGTAGTTACGGAGGGTCCCCAATAGGTTACGAAAAAAAATTGACCGAAAACCAATCACCAAAATATTCATGGGCTAACAAACACGAAAATTATGAATAATCGCCTAATTCCTATTAAATGCCCAAAAACGCCGTGAAAATTTCGAGGCTTCAATTGTTGCTCCTCGGGTACTTACCGAGGGTCCAGAATAGGTTTCAAATTTTTTTTTTACCGGAAGCCATATCACCAAAATATTAATGGGCTAACACACTCGAAATTCCCGAGTCTTCACTTGCTGCTCCCCCAGGTACTTACGGAGGGTCCCTAATAGGTTTTTTTAAAAAATAGACCGGAAGCCATATCACCAAAATATTCATGGGCTAACACACACGAAAAATCGCCTAATTACTCATAAATGCCCAAATACTCCGTGAAAATTTTTGAGGCTTCACTTGCTGCTCCCCTGGTTACTTAGGGAGGGTCTCTAATAGATTTCAGAAAAAAATTGACCGAAATCCATATAACCAAAATATTCATGGGCTAACACACACGAATAATGAAAAAAATTGCCTAATTCCTATTAAATGCCTCGAAATGACCAAAAACGCCGTGAAAATTCCCCAGATTTCAGCAGCTGCTCCCCCGGGTACTTAAGGGTGGTCCCCAATAGGTTTCGGAAATGATTTGACCGGAAGCCATATCACTAAAATATTCATGGGCTAACACACACGAAAAATGAGAAAAATCGCCTAATTCCTATTGAATGCCTCGTAAATGCCCAATAACGTGCTGAAAATTACCGAGGCTTCACCTGCTACTCCCCCAAGTACTTACATAGGGTCCCCAATAGGTTTCGTAAAAAAATTGACCGGAAGACAAATCACCAAAATATTCTTGAGCTAACACACATGAAAAATGAAAAAAATCGCATAATTCCTATTAAATGCCCAAAAACACTGTGAAAATTCCCAAGGCTTCACTTGCTGCTCCCCCGGGTACTTACGAGGGGTCCCCAATATGTTTCGAAAAAAAATTGACCGGAAGCCATATCACCAAAATATTCATGGGCTAATACACATGAAAAATGAGAAACATCGCCTAATTCCTATTAAATGTGTCGAAATTCCCGAAAACGCCGTGAAAATTCTCGAGGCTTCACCTGCTAATCCCCTAGGTACTTACGGAGGGTCACTAATAGGTTTCGGAAAAAAATTGACCAGAATCTAAATCACCAAAATATTCATGGGCTAACAAACACGAAAAAAGAGAAAAATCGTCAAATTCATATTAAATGCCTCGTAAATGCCCAAAAACGCCGTGAAAATCTCGAGCCTTCACCTGCTACTCCCTGTGATACTTACGAAGGGTCCCCAATAGGTTTCGTAAAAGAATTTACCAGAAGCCATATCACCATAATATTCATGGGCTAACACACACGAAAAATGAGAAAAATCACCTAATTCCTATTAAATACCTCGTAAATGCACAATAACGCCGTGAAAATTCCTGAGGCTTCACTTGCTACTCCCCCGATTAATTACGAAGGGTGCTCAATAGGTTTCGAAAAAAAATTGACAGGAAGTCATATCACTAAAATATACATTGGCTAACACATACGAAAAATAAGAAAAATCGCATAATTCCTTATAAAGGCCCAAAATCGCCGTTAAAATTCCCGAAGATTCACCTGCTAGTCCACCGAGTAATTACGGAGGGTCCCCAATAGTTTTCAGAAAAAAATTGACTGGAGCCATATCACCAAAATATTCATAGGTTAACACATACGAAAAATTAGAAAAATAGCCTAATTCCTATTAAATGCCTCGTAAATGCCAAAAATGCCGTAAAATTCCAGAGGCTTCACCTGTTGCTCCCCCGGGTACTTACAGAGGGTCCCCAATAGGTTTCGAAAAAAATTGATGAAAAGCCATATCACCAAAATAATTCTGGATTACACACGAAAAATGAGAAAAATCGCTTAATTTTTATAAATTGCCCAAAAACGCCTTGAAAATTCCCGAGGCATCACCTGCTGCCCCCCCAGGAACTTACGGAGGGTCCCGAATAGGTTTCGAAAAAAATTAACCGGAAGCCATATCACCAAAATATTTATCGGCTAACACACACGAAAAATGAGAGAAATATATTATTTCCTATTAAATGCCTCGTAAATGCCAAACACACCGTGAAAATTCCCGAGGCTTCGCCTGCTGCTCCCCCGGGAACTTACGGAGGGTCCCCAATAGGTTTCGGAAAAAAATTGATCATAAGCCATAACACCAAAATATTAATGGGCTAACACACACGAAAAATGAGAAAAATCGCTTAATTCATATTAAATTCCTCGTAAATGGCCAAAAACGAGGCTTCACCTGCTGCTTCCCAGGGCACTTACGAAGGGTCCCTAAGAGCATTATGAAAAATATTGACTGGAATCCATATCACCAAAATATTCATGGGCTAAGACACACGAAAAATGAGAAAAATCGCCTAATTCCCATTACATGCCTCGTAAATGCCCAAATACGCTGTGAAAATTTCCGAGGTTCACCTGCTGCTCCCCTAGGTACTTACGAAGGGTCCAGACTAGGTTTCGAAATTTTTTTTACTGGAAGCCATTACACCAAAATATTCATGGGCTAACACACACGAAAAATGAGAAAAATCGCATAATTTCTATTAAATGCTTCGTAAATGTCAAAAAACGCCGTAAAATTTTTCGACACTTCACCTGCAGCTACCTTGGGTACTTACGGAGCGTCCCTAATAGGTTTCGGAAAATAATTGAACGGAAGTCATATCAACAAAATATTCATGAGCTAACACACATGAAAAATGAGAAAAATCGCCTAATTCCTATTAAATGCCTCATAAATGCCCAAACACGACATGAAAATTCCCTAGGCTTCACCTGCTGCTCCCATGAGTACTTACGGAGGGTCCCCAATAGGTTTCAGAAAAAAATTGACCGTAAGCCATATCACCAAAATATTAATGGGCTAACACACACGAAAAATGAGAAAAATCGCCTAATTCCTATTAAATGCCTCGTAAATACCCAATAACACTGTGAAAATTCCCGAGGCTTTTCCTGCTACTCCCCCGGGTACTTATGGAGGGTCCCGAATAGGTTTCAGAAAAAAATTGACGGGAATCAATATCACCAAAATATTCATGGGTTAATACACGAAAAATGAGGAAAATCGCCTAATTCCTATTAAATGCATCGTAAATTCCCAAAAACGTCGTGAGAATTCTCTAGTCTTCGCCTGCTACTCCCATGGGTACTTACGGAGGGTCCCCAATATGTTTCAAAAAAGAATTGACCGGAAGATATATCACCAAAATATTCATGGGCTAACACACACGAAAAATGAGAAAAATCGTCTAATTCCTATTAAATGCCTCGTAAATGCCCAATAATGCCTTGAAAATTTCCGAGGCTTCACCTGCTACTCCCTCGAATACTTATGGAGGGTCCCAATAGGTTACGGAAAAAATTTGCCCGGAAGTTATATCACCAAAATATTCATGGGCTAACACAAACGAAAAATGAGAAAAATCGCCTAATTCCTATTAAATGCGCAAAATGCCGTGAAAATTCGGAGGCATCACCTATTGCTCCCCCAAGTACTTACGGAGGGTCCAGAAGAGGTTTCGAAATTTTTTTACCGAAATCCATATCACCAAAATATTCATAGGCATTTAATACACACGAAAAATGAAAAAAATCGCATAATTCCTATTAAATGCCAAAAAGCGCCGTGAAAATTCCCGAGGCTTCACCTGCTGATCCCACGTGTACTTACGCAAGGTCCCCAATAGGTTTGGAAAAACATTTATCGAAAGCCATATCACCAAAATATTCATGGGCTAACACACACGAAAAATGAGAAAAATCGCTTAATTCCTATTAAATGCCTCGTAAATGCCCAAATACGCCGTAAAAATTTTTGAGCCTTCACCTGCTGCTCCCCCGGGTACTTACGGAGGGTCCCTAATAGGTTTCGAAAAAAAAATTGACTGGAATCCATATCACCAAAATATTAATGGGCTAACACACACGAAAAATTGAGAAAAATCGCCTAATTTCTATTAAATGCCTCGTAAATGCCCAAAAATGCTGTGAAAATTCCCAGACTTCACCTGTTACTCCCCCGGGTACTTACGGAGGGTCCCCAATAGGTTTCGGAAAAGATTTGACCGGAACCAAATCACCAAAATATTAATGGGCTAACACATACGAAAATTGAGAAAAATCGCCTAATTCCTATTAAATGCCTCGTAAATGCCCAATAACACTGTGAAAATTCCCGAGGCTTTTCCTGCTACTCCCCCGGGTACTTACATAGGGTCCCCAATAGGTTTCGTAAAAAAATTGACCGGAAGCCACATCACCAAAATATTCATGGGCATTACACACGAAAAATGAAAAAAATCACATAATTCCTATTAAATGCCCAAAAACGCCATAAAAATTCCTGAGTGTTCACCTGCTGCTCCCCCGGGTACTTACGGAGGGTCCCCAATAGGTTTCAGAAAAAAATAAACCGGAAGTTATATCACCAAAATATTCACGGGCTAACAACACACACAAAAAATGAGAAAAATCGCCTAATTCCTATTAAATCTCTCGTAAATGCCCAAAAACCCCGTGAAAATTTCCAAGGCTTCACCTGCGGCTCCCACGGGTACTTACAGAGGATCCCTAACGGGTTTCACAAAAAAATTGACCGGAATCAATATCACCAAAATATTCATGGGTTAATACACGAAAAATGAGGAAAATCGCCTAATTCCTATTAAATGCCTCGTAAATTCCCAAAAACGTCGTGAGAATTCTCTAGTCTTCGCCTGCTACTCCCATGGGTACTTACGGAGGGTCCCCAATATGTTTCGAAAAAGAATTGACCGGAAGACATATCATCAAAATATTCATGGGCTAACACACACGAAAAATGAGAAAAATCGCCTAATTTCTATTAAATGCCTCGTAAATGCCCAATAATGCCTTGAAAATTTCCGAGGCTTCACCTGCTACTCCCTCGAATACTTACGGAGGGTCCCCAATAGGTTACGGAAAAAATTTGCCGGAAGTTATATCACCAAAATATTCATGGGCTAACACAAACGAAAAATGAGAAAAATCGCCTAATTCCTATTAAATGCCCAAAATGCCGTGAAAATTCGGAGGCATCACCTATTGCTCCCCCAAGTACTTACGGAGGGTCCAGAAGAGGTTTCAAAATTTTTTTACCGAAATCCATATCACCAAAATATTCATAGGCATTTAATACACACGAAAAATGAAAAAAATTGCATAATTCCTATTAAATGCCAAAAAACGCCGTGAAAATTCCCGAGGCTTCACCTGCTGCTCCCACGGGTACTTACGCAAGGTCTCCAATAGGTTTGGAAAAACATTTATCGAAAGCCATATCACCAAAATATTCATGGGCTAACACACACGAAAAATGAGAAAATCGCTTAATTCCTATTAAATGCCTCGTAAATGCCCAAATACGCCGTGAAAATTTTCGAGGCTTCACCTGCTGCCCCCCGGGTACTTACGGAGGGTCCCTAATAGGTTTCGAAAAAAAATTGATCGGAATCCATATCACCAAAATATTAATGGGCTAACACACACGAAAAATTGAGAAAAATCGCCTAATTTCTATTAAATGCCTCGTAAATGCCCAAAAATGCTGTGAAAATTCCCAGACTTCACCTGTTACTCCCCCGGGTACTTACGGAGGGTCCCCAATAGGTTTCGGAAAAGATTTGACCGGAACCAAATTACCAAAATATTAATGGGCTAACACATACGAAAATTGAGAAAAATCGCCTAATTCCTATTAAATGCCTCGTAAATGCCCAATAACACTGTGAAAATTCCCGAGGCTTTTCCTGCTACTCCCCCGGGTACTTACATAGGGTCCCCAATAGGTTTCGTAAAAAAATTGACCGGAAGCCACATCACCAAAATATTCATGGGCGTTACACACGAAAAATGAAAAAAATCACATAATTCCTATTAAATGCCCAAAAACGCCATAAAAATTCCTGAGTGTTCACATGCTGCTCCCCCGGGTACTTACGGAGGGTCCCCAATAGGTTTCAGAAAAAAATAAACCGGAAGTTATATCACCAAAATATTCACGGGCTAACAACACACACGAAAAATGAGAAAAATCGCCTAATTCCTATTAAATCTCTCGTAAATGCCCAAAACCCCGTGAAAATTTCCAAGGCTTCACCTGCGGCTTCCACGGGTACTTACAGAGGATCCCTAACGGGTTTCAGAAAAAAATTGACCGGAAGCTAGTTGACCATTGCAATTTGCATGCATGATACTGCAATGATACTGTAAGTGACTTTGCCTTCTCTTATGCCAAGTTTTTCCGGATACTTTATATATATATATATATATAGTATTTTTTTATAAGATGCTTATGTATATTTTTAGTAAGATCAAAAAGTTAAATATCATTATATATAACCTTTGAACAATATATATATATATATAATTAATGAGATAAGAAAAGTACATTTTTAGATTATATTTGGGTATCTATGTTTTACATAAATTACAAAAAAGAATGAAATAAATACTAAAACAAAAAATCTTCCAGCAACACGTCGCAGCCCACACTTATCTGTTGAACAAATTGAATATATGCATCTACTTATAGCGTGAGATGTTCTGTGCACGGACTTAATCAAAATCTTTTAACGCTAAGTTAAGTTCAACAACAACAAATATAGCTCTCATATATCAAACCTCATACATGGTAATCTAAAAAATAAAGTAATTTCATCAACTCAATCTAACAATCTCTTCTTTTTTTTTTATTAGGATCACAAAATTATGTCATAAAAGAAATAAAAAAGAATGAAACAAAACTTGAAGCTAGCTAGCTAGCTAGTGACCTTTACCCCTATGACTTGGCCTAGAATATGCTTTTTGTTTTACTAAACTCTCTACCACCGAAGATATCAAAGAGTGTTCCTCTTTAAGGTTTCTTAACCCTTCCACTTTAAAAGGACAAGGACAATGTTTTTTTAAAAAAGGTAAGGCGCAACTGACATGCGCCTTACAAGGCGCACGTCGACATGCTGCTTACTAGGATCATATCAAGCTGCGCCTTGTAAGACGCATGTCAGGCTGCGCTTTACTAAATGTGATTTCATACCATCCACCTTCCGTTCAAATGTTGCCCTTTTGGTTTGAACCTTGTTTTTTATTGCCCTTTTAAAATTTTTGCTCAATTTTTTTGTCCTTTTGGCTCCGGAACCCTATTATATATGGTGTAGCTGTTAAGTTTGATGTCAATTGAAAAGGTTGTGACATAGCTTTTACGCCAAAGTTAAAATTCAATATCAAACCTATTAGGTTTACACAAATAGACAATTATTTATGGTTTTACCATTAAGTTTGATCCTATTTGAAAATATTGTGCAAAATAATTTTCATGTTAAAAGCTAGAATTCAATATCTGACAGATCACCACAAGATTTGTCTTGCCACAACTCATGATAGATCATTAGTATTTAGTGCAAATCATATTGTACTGTGGTAAGCTATGCATAATTTCAGTTCATCGCCAATAATTTCTGATGGATAGATTTGTCACAACTCTCAACGAATCATTAGAACTTTAATGCGTATGATATCCCTTTATGCAGTCGACTATTTATGTTAATTTCTCAAATGGTGAAATTTCATGAAAACTACCCATATATGTATATATATTGTGTCGTACTGTAGAAGAAACTATTCATAAATTTTGATTGTTCACCAACAGTTTCTGAAGGATAGATTTGCCACAAGTTCCGACGAATTCCCAGAACTTTAATACATAGTGTATCCTTTTACGCAAATGGCTATTTATGTAAATTACTTAAATGGTGAAATTTCTTGAAACCAACAATATATTGTGTTGTACTATAGAATAACTTCATAAATTTCGATTGATCACCAACAGTTTCTGATGAATAGATTTGCTAACTTTCAACGAATTACTAGAACTTTAATATGTATTGTATCCTTTTATGCAGACGGTTGATTATGTTAATTTCTCAATGGTGAAATTTCTTGAACCCGACATCAATATATTATATCACATTGTGAAATAAACTATTCATAAATTTCGGGTAATCGCCATTAGTTTCTGATGGATAGATTTGCCACAATTTTCAACAAATCACCAAAACTTTAATACGTATTGTATCTTTTTACATATGCGGTCATACATGTTAATTTCTCAAATGGTGAAATTTCTTAAACCCAACCCATCAATATATTGTATCACTGTGGAAAAAACTATTCATAATAAATTTCGGCTAATCACCAATAGTTTCAAATGGATAGATTTACCATAATCTCAACGAATCACAAAAATTTTAATACATTTTGTATCATTTTAGGCAAATTGATATTATATTAATTTTTCAATTGAAATTTCTAAAACCCAATCCATCAATATACAGAGTCGCACTGTGGAATTAACTATTCAAAAATTTCGACTAATCACCAACAGTTGCTGAAGAATAAATTTGCCATAACTTCCAAAGAATCATCAGAACTTTAATACATATTGTATCCTTTAATAGATGCAACCATTTATGTTAATTTCTCAAATGGTGAAATTTCTTAAACCCAACTTATCAATATATTGTATCGCATTGTGAAATAAACTATTCGTAAATTTTGGCTAATCACCAACAATTTCTGATGGATAAATTTGCTACAACTCCCGGCCAATAACAAAAAATTTAATACGTATTGTATCCTTTTACGCAGACCGCTCTCATGTAAATTTCTTAAACACCCAACCCATCAATATATGATGTCGCACTATGGAATAGACTATTCATAAATGTCTGCTGATCACCAACAGTTTTCAAAGGATAGATTTGCCATAACTCCCAACAAACCATCAAAACTTTAATACATTATGTATCCACAAACGTCTATATTGAGAAATTTCTTAAACCTAATATATCAACATATTGTGTCGTACTATATCGTAAACTATTCATAAAATTCGACTGATCACCAACAGTTTCTGATGAATAGAATCCATCACAACTCCGAATGAATCACAAAAACTTTTATACATATTATATATTTATATTTCTCAGATGGTAAAATTTCTTGAACCAACGACAACATATCCAGTAAAATATCTCGAACCCAATCCATCAATATTATCTCCCTAGCCCATAACAATAACAAGCCCATAGAAGCTCTCTAGAAGCTTCCACCTATATATATGTCCAATTGTGTCTGTGTTAGCATTTGTAAACCTTCACTTCCCAATTCTCAATGTGTCTGTAGCCGCTGGAGAGGAAAAAACCATCAAAGAAGGCGATAATCACAAAGCTGTAAGTCATTTTTCATCATCTAAAATCATATGAACTTCCATCAATTCTTGATCAAAGAATGATTCTTGAAAAAAGATTCAATTTTTAGTTTTGTTGTTTTTGTGTTTACCCCTTTTTGCAGGTTCATTTTGATGTTTATAGTGAAAATTGAAATACCCAAATGAGTTCTAAGGAGAAGTATATAAGAAACAATCGAAGATCAAGATCGGTGAGAATCGATCATGATCTTCATACCCAAATCAGCAGTAACAGTAATTCTTTAGATTTTTCTGGAATTTCTGAATCTGGGGTTCGTCAATTGAATCCTGAGAGTGAAATAGCTCAACAGTCCAACCCGATTAATCTCGGGTCGGATGGGGATTCGGGTTCGGGGATTGATGAGGGTGGGTTGAATTGCTGTACTGAGGATCAATTGGAAGATATCTTGTTGCAAAATTTGGAGATTTTGTATAGTGAGGCTGTTACTAAGCTTATGGATTTGGGTTATGATGAGGAAGTTGCTATGAAAGCTATATTGAAAAATGGTCATTGTTATGGGGGGATGGATGTGTTAACGAATATTTTACATAACTCGTTGTCGTATTTGAATAATGGGTATGTAAATAGTGGGAGTTCTTCGAGTGTGGATGAATCAGACCAACCTTTTGTTGATTTAAGACAGTTGGAGGAGTATTCGTTAGCGGGTATGATTTGCTTGTTGCAACAAATGAAACCACATTTAAGTAAAGCGGATGCGATGTGGTGCTTGTTGGTTTGTGATCTTCATGTGGGTAGGGCGAGTGTGATGGAAATTCCTGATGGGAGTGGTCGTATTAGTGGGCCGGTGAGTGGTGGTGGTAGTCGTAGTAGTACTAATGTGGAGGGTGTTGCTACTGGTCCTGTTGGGGTTGTGCCCGCGATGTGTAGGTTTCATGGGGGCTGGGGTTTTGGGAATAGCACTGGTAATGCATATCCGTTAAATAAGTCTTTTGCAATTACCTCTGATGCTAGTTCACAGAAAGAGATTGATTGTCCTAAGAGGTTTAACCTTACTCCGTCGATGAAAACCTTGCTGAAGAGGAATGTAGCTGTGTTTACGGCTGGATTTAGGTCAAACCCTAAATATATGCAGAGACAGTCCCGGGTTTCCTCTAGTTCCCTGGCTGATGGGGATCAATCAAGTGGCCTTGCACAGTCGGGTGGCTCACAAACTTCGAAAAGCCAAGATGTTAACTCTGTGGTAGGTAAATTTCAAGATTTGAATCTGGATGAAAATACACAGCAGCAGGGCAAGGGCAACGGGGATCTGGACCAGAAAGATGAGATGCTTCTAAGTTTGCTCGATCAGATAAAGGATCTTGAGAGACAGGTCAAGGAAAGGAAAGATTGGGCCCACCAAAAAGCTATGCAGGCTGCTAGGAGGCTTAGCCATGACTTGACAGAACTGAAAACGTTGAGGATGGAGAAGGAGGATATCCAGAGAATGAAGAAAGGTAAACTGGCAATGGAAGATTCTACCGTGAAGAGATTATCAGAGTTGGAGACTTCTTTAAGAACAGCAAGCGCGAAAGTTGATCGGTCAAACTTGATTGTGAAAAAACATCAGGATGAGAACGCAGAAATGAAGGCGGAGCTGGAGGCCTCGAAGCTAAGCGCTTCGGAATCTGCAAAAACATGCGCGGAAGCTGCAAAAAGGGAGAAAAAGTGCTTGAAGAAGCTTGGTGTTTGGGAAAAACAGAAAAAGAAGCTTCAGGAGGAAATTGCGGCGGAGAAACAAAAAATTTCAGACTTGCAAAACCAGCTGGTTCAGTCAGAGGTAGCTAAAAAGGAGGCTGAGGTGTGATCTTTCTTCTCTTTTTCTCCTTGATGCTTACTTGTTATTGTTAATCTTGCTGTGGAAATGCGAACAACATTATACATCACTGTTTGAGAATCGGTTTAAGATTCTTGTGTCCTCATATTATGTGGCATAGCTTTGGTGCTTCATAAAGGCTTGTCATTATTGGAAGCATTTTCGTTCTAGCCTCAGATATTTGCTTCTTTTTTTCCGTATCATGAGTTATCCAGAGTCACTAGCAAAATCTTTTAGAGAAGATGTGTCATGTACTAAGTTTTATCTTTGATCATATGTTTCTTCTCTCCCTATATGATCTTTGCAAACCATAGCCAGTCCTAAGCCCGAATAATTTATTTTTTTTACAAAAAGAAAAAGATGTTAAATTTGTCATCAAAAAAAGAAAAAGATGTTAAATTATGTGAGAAATGGGATCCTACCAGCTCATGTCATCAATGATTCCAAACTTAAGCATACTTGGGCGAGGTTAGTACTAGGATGAGCGGTCTGCTGGGAAGTCTTTGTGTTGCATCCCTGACCGACTCAACTAGTTGGGCGAGAGTCATTGGAACTCCGAAGCTAAGTGTGCTTGACAAGATAACTATTAGATTGGTGATCTCCTGTTTAGTCATGTTGTTGTATTCCTCGCGGACTCCAACTTGTTGGAGCATATTGTAAACTATTTAGACATTTAATTATAATAAAGCTATTCAATGAGTTGACGAACCAATTTTGCAGGTCATCAGAAGCCCTATGTTTTTTTTCCCACTGTAAATTGTAAGCTATATCTATTTATCACATTGAAACTGGAGGTTGTAAATATGGTGTTTTATGTCAGAAGCTTCAAATTTTTGGACTAAGTAAGAAGCGGGGAAATGCAGCATTACACCACTATGCTTTTAGGATTTGGACATGTCTCTCTACCTTCACAAGGTAGGGGTAGGACACTTGCATACCCACCAGTCACCACCCTCCCAGACCCCACTTGCGGGACACACTGGGTATGTTGTTGACATGCCCTCCTTTCCCAAAGACATGCCTGGGAGATACGCAACTATATTTCTCAAAATTGTGACCCTTTCAAGTTTCACTTGAGTAGTTCGAAAATGCAGTTTAAACTTCAGAAACCTTTTCTTTCGATATGATGAGGCAACTCATCTTGCCTCATCTTAAAAGAATTACCTAAATTTGCACCATTTGTGCCTTCTATCAGCCAATAGACATGTTCCAGTTTCTTTCGATGCCACCAACAGTCTAACTCAGTTTTGTTTTGGAATAGTGGATATCTTTTTTTATTTTCGAAAGCCTCGTCCGTTCATTCATGCTCAAGAACATTCGAAAGCATAGTCATTCACTCTTATCCGAAAAGGGGAAAAAGGTTGAAAAGAAATGTACTTCAATTCATGTTCATTTTTTTCATGAATTCTTGGCTAATTTTTTGCTCTTTTGTTCTTTTCTTTTCTTTCCTGATAAGTTGTCTGAAAATATGTTATTGAATGATTATTACAAAATTTTAATTTGTTTTCTTAAGATTTTATGAAACCTTACTTGAGATTTCTAACACATTTTTTGGTAGAAAAATGTGTCCTACATGTTGTGTTATGCTATAGGATTACTCTATCCTGTTGCATTATTTCGTTCAACATGTGTTTTACGTGAACAATAGCAAGTCTCTTTGGCTGATCCCCACAAAGCGTAATTCAATGCGCCTAGGCTTATCGATGCATCTTTTTATTTCCTACTCTAGTCTATCCTTCCCTGGAGGTTACGTAATTTGAACTGTAATAGTTCCTCCTGCGCTGAACTGAACACCACGTGATGAACTTGTCAATACATAATGTTGCTAATTTTTGACAGGTGAGTTGGAGGCAGGAACAGAAGGCTAGGCAGCAAGCATCGGCACTAGTGGAAGAAGAACGACGCTTCAAAGAAGCAGTCGAGGCTAACAACAAAAGAAAGCTTGAGGAATTGCGCTCGAAGGCAGAAATAGACTTCCAGCGGCACAAGGATGACCTGCAACGACTTGAACAGGATCTTTCTCGGCTTAGAGCATCTACTGAGCTGCAGAATCAGTCTGGTAATATGGTAGCAGGTTCTAATGCGGAACATCACCCCCATGGAGATATTGCAAGGATGTTACGCGAGTTAGATAATTTCGAGGAGGATTCTCCCGTGAAGGATGACTCTAGGGATTGTATAATATGCATGAAGCATGAAGTTTCAATTGTTTTCCTACCTTGTGCTCATCAAGTTCTGTGTTCCAACTGCAACGACAACTTTGGGAAGAAGGGAAGAGTTGCTAAATGTCCATGCTGCAGGGTTCCAATTGAACGGAGGATCCGTGTCTTTGGCGCCACATCCTAGGCCTTCATCCCAGCTTTCATCATGGCAATGCTCGTAAGCAACGGTCATAGACCTTCATCCCAGCTTTTATCATAGCATGCTCGTAAACCGTCGTTTAGACTATAGACCAATGTTTTATTTCCTGCATCATCTTAAAACTTATGCTAGTAGACTACTATCTTTAAACTTATGCTCATAGAACATATACTTAGTAAGCAGCCTGGCCAAGCGGCTCATTGCGTTGTAATGGTTACTTGTTTATACAGTCATTTCGGAAAATGTTTTTCCCATCGTAGATGGGGCAAGCAAAAAAATATTCTCTTTGAATTGTTGCAGTTCTTAGCTTGAAATGTTTCTTTTTTAACCTTTAGGGTGTGTTCGTATGATGGAAAATGTTTTTTTAAGGAAATAAGTGAGTTTCTCACTTATTTTCTTGTGTTTGGTACGTAAGCCACAAGTATTGTCTTTGAAATGTAGCAATTGTTATTTTGAAATGTTTTTTTAGAAACCTTGTGTTTGGTATGATAAAAATGTTTTTTTTGAAAATGTTTTTCTAGGAACATAAGTGAATTTCTTACCTATTTTCTTGTGCTTGATATGCATAAAAAAAATTCTTTTTTAAATGTAGCGGTTCTTATCTTGAAATTTTTTAAATTTAAAAAAAAACCTAGTGTTTGGTATGATAAAAATGTTTTTTTTAGAAAATATTTTTCTATGTGAATTTCTTACCTATTTTCTGGTGTTTGATATGCAAACAAAAAATTTTCTTTTTGAAATGTAGCAGTTCTTATTTTGAAATATTTCTTTTTTTACCTTTAGGGTGTGTTTGGTAAGATGAAAATATATTTTTAAAACCTTTAGGGTTTGTTCAATAGATGAAAAATATTTTCTAGGAAAATAAAAGAATGACTTACTTATTTTTTTATGTTTGATATGCAAGCAAAAAAAATTTTCTTTGAAATGATACCGTTCTTATATCGAAATGTTCCTTTTTAACCCTTAATTGTGTTTGGTATGATAAAAAATATTTTCTTCAGAAATTAAGTGAGTTTTTGTTATTTATTTTCTTATGCTTGATACACAAGCAATACACATTCTCTTTGAAATGTGACAGTTCTTTATCTTGAAATGTTTCATTTTTTAACCATTAGGGTGAATTTGGTGCGATGAAAGATATTTTCTTAGAAGATATTTTTTTAGAAAAATAAGTGAATTTGTTACCTATTTTCTTGTGGATGTTACACAAGTAAAGGATATTCTCTTCGTAACGTAGTAGTTCTTATCTTGGAATGTTTTGTTTTTAACCTTTAGAGTGTGTGTTCGGTACAATGGAAAATGTTTTCTGAATCTTTTTTTTTTTTTTTGGAAAATAAGTGAAATTCTTACTTATTTTCTTTTATTTGGTAAGCAAGTAAAAAATATTCTCTTTGAAATATAGTAGTTCTTATCTTGAAATGTTTCTTTTTAACTTTTCAGGTGTGTTCGATACGACGAAAAATGTTTTCTTAGAAAATAAGTGAGTTTGTCATTTATTTTCTTGGGTTTGGTACACAAATAAAAAGTTGAAATGTAGCAATTCTTATCTTAAAAGGTTTCTTTTTTAACCTTTTAGGGTATGTTCAATATGATGTGAAAATGCTTTCTTAGGTTTTCTTTTTAGGAAAATAAATAACTTCTTACTTATTTTTTTGTGTTCAATAGGCAAACAAAAAATATTATTTTAAAAATATTTGTATAAAATCTAGACAAATACAATGGAAGGTGAAGGTGTAGGATGGTGGGCATAGGGGCTATGAGGTGGGGGTGAGGGTGAAGATGGAGGTATCATTTTCTTCATTTTTAATGAGCTTATTTTACAAGAGAAAACATTATTCAAAATATTTAACCAATCAAACATGAGATAATTGAAATATTTTCTTTCATATCGAACACACCTTTAATCTGAATGAATAAGATAAACCAGGAGTGTTGTTTTATACATATCAAATTATGATTTTGGGAGTGTAGTATAGGTGAAAGTCTAACTACCTACAGCAGTAACTACCGCTTCCTTCTTCGCGCTTTGGTTTAGTAGTAAGAGCGTAATACCTTCTTTTTCAAGCTTTGGTTCAGTAGTAAAAGTGTAACATGTGTTGTGTGTGTCACGAATTTAAATCTTATTGTGGGTCAATGTCCACGAATGTTAATTACTCACTCTTTCTAATTTATTTGATACACTTTTCGTTTTAGTCTGTACGAAAAGAATGATAGAAACAATTTACTTTAACTTTCTCTTTTCACCCTAAAGAAATGGTCAATATAACCACACAAATATTTGTGACTTGTTTTAGATCACAAGCATCAGAAGTTTTATTTTTTTCTTTCTTAAACTTCGAAATCACTCAAAATAGCATCACATAAATTGAAACGAATAGAGTACCATATGTCTCGATCACGATGTGACACGTGTGGCAAATGAATGATCGACACATGGTGCAATTTGGACGGATGGTTTATAAGAGAGGGGAAGTTGAGGTGCACGAGAAAGAATCAAAAGTCAAGTGTTTATTAACAACCCAGCTGTTTTGAGAACAACATCACACATATGATATTTTTTTTTTATTTTCGATGTTTGATATCTACATTAAGGTCTCGATTATTTTGATTTGACATTGCGTTAGACTCGTTTAAGAGGGAAGCGTTTCCTAGTAATATTATTATCACACTCAAAGCTCGAACCTGAATCCTTTAGTTAGAAGTAAAGAAATAATCATATTCATCCCACCACAATCCTTATTAGTATGTACGATTGTTGTAACCCTGATAAAACACACATAATAATCATTACTATTAGTTTTACTTTTTTTCTTCATTTAGCTTTGATATTTATATTGGAGGTCTGACTAATTTAGATTTATGTCATTTAAAACCTATTAAAACGAAGAAAAAAAAAAGCTCTCAGTCAAAATTTTTTATTTTCATATTCAGAACTCAAACTTGATCTTGATCACAAATCCTATTCATCCCACCATCATCCATCATCTTTGGTAGTAACTTCTTTTAAGAAAAAATAATATTTCCCTAACTAATTTTTCCATTAGTAGCTAAGTTAAAATCAACTACTTTTTCACCCTTCACAGCTAATAACCCGTGATATCTAACTGCAATAATTTGAACCATTTGAAAGGGTATACACAATAATTCCGCGAAGAGTTTATGTTTTGTGTACTGAATATAAATAATTTTATATTTATATGACTCTAAATATCATACATGTTATTGACAGCGTATAATAGAGTAATAATATGTTATAATTGGTTAAATTATGTAAACAGAACTTTTTAAAACATTATTAGTGTATGTAATTTAATTATTTTTTTTTTGTGAAATCAAGTAGTATAAAATTTCTGTCAAATAATGTTGAAATTAGTCTTTATTATGTATTCTTTGGTGTCTTTTTAATTTCCTCTTATATAGTATTACATGTCTGGTAAATTTTATAATTCCATTCGTCAACATTCTACGAAAACCAGAACATGTAAAACAAGTACAATGCCTTAGTGTTATATATATATATATGTATAGAGAGAGAGAGAGGCGAAGCTAGGATTAAAAGTTTTCTAAATTTCCTTTTTAAAAAAGAGAGGGGAGATTCGAACCACAACTCTAGCGTGAAAAGAGTTTCCTCAGTCCCTTCCTTAATTACCACTGAACCGTCAATTAATTTTATTAGGGCTTCACAAGTTAATATACACATATATTTATTTAATTTTCTAATACAAATACAGAATCTACAAAAAAGCTACTGGATTCGTCCGAACCCACGAACCCCCACCTAGCTCCGCCTATATATATATGTATACATATATGTATGTCAAAAATCTATTGTAAATTTGCTCATTGGAAATTCATCTTGACTCGAAATGGTAGCAGGTTTTGAAAAGAATCTTAGAGTCTGAGTGTCTAGGGCTAGGCATAGATGGTCTCTTAATGCATAACGTCTCTCATATGATATGCTAATTAACCTAGTAGATTATTATAAAAATCGCAATAACAACATATTCAGCATGAAATATATATGTATATCTTATTCCTAGCTACCTTGTAAAGGTAGAACGACTGTTTCTTATAGATTATTATTGAAATTAAATTTCTAATTAAAAGTCACTTCCTTTCACCTAAATATTTTCCACAAGTTAAGTTTTACTTTCTTCTCTATTTTGACATTATTTTGTCCATATATTAAAAAGCTAGTGAACATATTTAATATCTCAAACTAACTTTATTAGGAAACATGTGAACATACCAAACATCACACCTCTCTTTTTTTAATGTAATAAATTTAAAGCAATGAAACCCCTCCTCTATAAATCCCAATAATTTTCAAGAAACTATAACCTCTCATTTATACATATTTTTGCATGGCCTAACCATTTTTTAACTAAAAAAAAAAGAGTACAAAAATACCCAATATGGTAGTGGAAATGGAGGTGAATAATGGAGAAAATACTACTTATAATTGGGTACCAATTATGAAGAAATTACACATAAATGTTCTTGGTGAAAAGATGAAAAAATTTCCAAAATCAACATGTAGAACAATTTGGAGAGTTGGGAAAGAAGATCCAAGAAGGGTAATTCACTCACTAAAAGTTGGAATTTCATTGACATTGGTTTCATTGTTGTATTTGATGGAGCCATTGTTCAAAGGATTTGGAAGTAATGCTATTTGGGCTGTCATGACTGTGGTGGTTGTTCTTGAATTCACGGCAGGTAATAACGACGTTTTTTTAATACTGTCAATATAGTTTAACATGTTATCAATAAACTTTTATCAATTTGTAGATGTCCCTAAAAACCTGAAATATGTAAGTCTTTCGAATATAAAACATATGCATTCATGTGCATGCTCAAACTATAACTTTAACGCGATAGTGTTATTGAACTGAACTGATATAGTATCTGAATAAGCAGGATTTTTCATAAATAACGTCAACATATTTGGAGAAGTGAACAAATTAATATGTGACTATACTAACAAGTGGGTCATTTTCTTATATTTATACGAAATATTTTTGTTTAATTTTCTATTATCTATGTATACATATATCATATGACACTGCTTGCGACAGGCATATCCAGGATTTCGGGATGATGGGTGCACTATTATGAAAAGGTGGATCTAATTGGTTTGACATTTAGGTTCTTATCATTGAAAATAGTTAAAATTTTAAAATTATAAGTCCAAAATTGAAATGCTTAATTAATTAAAACACCAAAAGTGCTATCAATAACCACTTAGAGAGGTGTTACCCAATTTTTGAAAGAAAAATAAAACAAGATAAATATAAAAGTCATATTTCTAACCTCACTAAGAGGTGCACCCAATCATCGTCGCATCATATGATACTTCGAGTGTGGGTTCACACATCTATATTTAACAAAAATTAAAAAATATAACACTACTATATATGATTTCAGGAGGGAGCATGGGCTCACGTGAACCCGATGACCCCCTCCTGCATACGACTCTGTTAAATCAAGTATATTTTTATATTGTCGGTATATAAAAATTAAATTTGTGTATTTTTTTTCTTTTAATAATAGGGGCAACATTGTGCAAAGGGCTAAATAGAGGATTGGGAACACTATTAGCAGGATCATTGGCATTCTTGATTGAATATGTTGCCACAAAAACTGGCCACGTATTTAGAGCTATATTTATTGGAGCTGCACTTTTTTTTATTGGTAAGATTTAATTTTATTAGTTTATGCAAATAGAGAATTTTTTTTCAGAAATTAAAGAAAAATGTTATTTCCAAGATTTCATCAATCATCAGAATAACACACAAAAAAAAAAAGGAGGAAAAATTGATTCGTTTGATTGAATTATATGATCATTTCATTTTTTAGACATGAAATATTTTTATTTACTTAATTGTATATCTTTAACATATCTCCAATCGTGTTGGATTAAATTCTTTTTCATAGTTCAAGTACTATAATTTTTTAAAGAAAATAATTATTGGTGATGTGAGTGATAATTTCACATGAAAGCAATAGGACAAAGCGTTTAGTATTTAGGTAATTATATTTTTGACATATTGGCTGATTTTTATTTATTTATTTGATTTCCTATTTGACAGGTGCTACAGCGACGTACATGAGATTTATCCCTTACATAAAGAAAAACTACGATTATGGCGTGGTGATATTCCTCTTGACTTTCAACTTGATTACTGTATCGAGCTATCGTGTTGATAACGTGTTACAAATCGCGCACCAGCGTTTTTATACCATAGCTATTGGTTGTGGTATTTGTCTCCTCATGAGCCTATTGATATTTCCAAATTGGTCAGGAGAAGACCTTCATAATTTCACTGCTGCTAAGTTTGAAGGCTTAGCAAAATCCATTGAAGGTTAGACGACTGTATTTTGTAAATACGTAACTATCTTGAATATATTAATTATTTTTTTATTTTCCCATCGCCTAGAAGGAACAATTTAATGATGGAATATTAGTTCTTTTGGTCCTTCAGTTATCGATAAATTTTTATTTTGGTTCTTGTAATATCTCATTAAACATATTTAATTAATTACAAATATGTGTTTTTAGTACTTTTATATAGGAAGTAATTATACTTGGGTTATATTTAGAACAATATTATCGTGAAATATTGAGTAATGTATAGTATAAGCTTAACATAACATATTTATAAAAGTGCACAATATTCCAATTAATTGAAGGTTAACTGTATTTAGTCAAATGTTATAAGGATCAAAATCATAATTTACCCATGATCGAGAGACCAAAAGTGATTATTAATGATCTATTATAGCAGGTTGTTTGTTTTATTTTTCGAATTTGCTAAATTTATTTACTAAGAACAGTTCTATGTATTGTAATTATTTTTTAGGTGCATGATCTGACTATATAAAAATTCTTTTAAATGCTTCTTAAAATTCATTTCATTATACTATAAGTCTCATAAACTATGTCTTAATTATTTTATCATGACTAATTATATATAGAGAGAGTTTTATCTGATGATACATAATTCAATTATATTTATTATATTAATGAATACTTTAAACTTATGAACTATATATGCAGCTTGTGTTTATGAATATTTCAGTGATGAGGAACAACAAAAAACCAAAGAAAATTCTTCAGATTTGGAGGATCCTATTTACAGTGGTTACAAGGCTGTTTTGGATTCAAAATCATTTGATGAGACCTTGGTAAGTTCTTCTATTTTCTCATTATAATTAAATACTATAGAGTACTTAATTAACTTGAAAATATTATAATTAATCTTCTCTATGTATACAACGATAGTTACCGCTAGAAACTTTATCAAGGGTGTTCAAAATTCAAATATATATGTTTAAAATGTCAGTTTTATACATATGTATCACAAAATATAATTTTTTTTTATGAAGGATGTTCACCTGACCATCCTTTAATCTATGTGGCTTTGCGACACCTTGCACATACTAGTCGAGTTGTGTGATAATAGGCAAGGTCGGAGCTAAAATGAAGCAAAAGGTTCAATTGAATCCACAATCATATAAACGATGCATATATATATATATATATATATATATATATATATATATAGTAGTAAAAAGAGGGTTCAAGATATGTTCAATGTTCAAACAAGGATGGATACAACGTTGACGATACGAGTTCGACCAAACCCAATAGCTTTTGCCCATATCATATATTTGTCCTTAAAACATTACTTTAATATGCATAAATTATCAATCTAGAACCTAATAACTCAAAAGGGCTAAAATTTAAAATCTATAAACTCCATGTTCTGAATCTACCTTCATGCACAAATCATAGGTGTGACATGACACTTTAATATATACTCATATTTTTTTAAACACCATTATATGGATTTCTGATTCTGTCAGTGATTATAGAACGATATAAATTACAGTAAAATTTTGCATATGCCGCTGTCAGTATGACCAAAAGTAAACAATTACAAATATGATTGGAGCAGGCATTATATGCAAGTTGGGAGCCAAGGCATTCAAGACATTGTTATAGGTTTCCATGGCAACAATATGTTAAATTGGGAAATGTTCTTCGCCATTTTGGATACACAATTGTGGCTCTTCATGGTTGTCTTCAAACTGAAATTCAGGTACATGTGGCTTAATTAATTATTTTTCTTTAGTTTTATTTATCTATTTTTGGGCGAGGGCGGGGGAAGGAGGGGGGGGGGGAGTTTAGGACCTAAGATGTGTTTGGTACGAAGAAAAATATTTACTTGAAAAAACGTGATTTTCTTACTTATTTTCTAGTGTTAAACGGAACCTTTGGCTTACCCTAATTTTCCAGAGAATGGACCATCATTAATTCAATGGATATTAATTGAGAATCTGTGTACGATCGCGATAACATAAGTGGAAATATTATCTCAAGAATATCTACATATAATCTAGACAAACTATGGGTTGGTGTGGGGGTGCTAGGGTTAGGCAAGATTAGAACCTAGGGTAAGTTTGGTATGAAGAAAATGTTTCTTACTTATTTTCTCATATTTGATAAGTTAAGCAGTAAATATTATATCAAGAATATTTATATATAATCTAGGTAAACACTATGTGGGTGAGGGTCGGGATAGGGTGGTCGAGAGGGGGATTGGTAGGGAGGAAACAATTACTGTGGAATGTCACTTACGAAACTTGTTATACAATGAATACATGAAGTAATTTGGTGATCAATCATCATTTAAGTTACATACTGACTCATGTCCAAAGATTTTTAACTATATATAGTATGGTAGTTATTACCTTTATCATTTTGATTTACGTATAATTATGTCATAGGTGATCTGATTATGTAAATATTTTTTATTCAGACTCCTCGATCGGTTCGAGCAATGTTCAAAGATCCATGCATAAGACTCTCAGCAGAAGTAGCAAAAGCTCTAAAGGAATTAGGAGATAGCATAAGATATCGTAGACATTGTTCACCAGAAATTCTATCTGATCATCTTCATGAAGCTTTACAAGACCTCAACAAAGCCATAAAATCCCAACCAAAACTCTTCATTGGTTCCAAAAACAACACAAACAAGTTAACCCTAGCGACTGTCGTCTCTAAAGGACAATCTGGTCCACTAAACTCTCGTAGGGTTTCCTTATCAAGTGTGAAAACGGACACGTCCGCGTTACTTGAATGGAAATCCAAATTAAGAGATGGTAATACTACTCATGAAAATTCAAATGAGAGGAAATCATTGAGGCCAACATTAAGCAAGATTGCTATAACAAGTCTTGAATTTTCAGAGGCATTGCCATTTGCTGCTTTTGCTTCTTTGTTAGTGGAAATTGTAGCAAGACTTGATCTTGTTATTGAAGAAGTTGAAGAATTGGGAAGAATTGCACATTTTAAAGAGTATAATGATGATCAAGATGATGAACATGTTGTTGTGGAAATTGATAAAAAACATTCAAGGCCTTTACCAAATCAATTGCCAACTCAAGATGCAGGAGATTAATTAATTAATTGCCATAATTAGGAAAAAAAATTGTAATTTTCATGGTTGATATATTGATTAGTGAAATGTACTAATTATTAAGATACTTGTATCATTGATGACTATTTTTTCTTATTTTGGTTGAAATGATGGTATTTTCAGGTGTCGCGTCATTAAAGAAAGACTGATATATCATTTTTCGGCTTGAATGACCTTTTGAGTTAAATAGTATGTGTTCGTCTATTTTCAATAGTTCAGTTATCGTTTAAGCGAATAGTGAAAGAGAAACACTTTAGAAGTATTTCCATTTGCCAAAAATAACACTTATAACAAATTAACTCTAGTGATCGTCGTCCCTAGAGATAGTTCCGTACACTCAACTCCCGTAAGGATTTTCTTATTTATCGAGCATGAAGACCGACACTTATGGGACTAAATTTGGATTTCCCCTAGGAAATTTTAAATGGGAGTAAAGCGCTCCTTTAAGACCTTTATTGATTAAGAATAATTCATGACAAAACCTTTTATTTTTACTAGAATTTGTTGCAAAGAATTTTTTTAAAGGAAATTTTAACCAACTTGGTTCATACAAATTTGATGCGATCGACAACTTTTTAAAAAAATAATAACATGTTATAATCGATTAAATTACACCAATAGTGTATAAGTAGTTTGTACACGATGATCAATACCTATGAATAAACTCATTTTTCAATACCAATTGGGTCCAAAAAGCGTACTTTGTCTAATCACACATCTATTATAGTTCATAAACACAAATATCGAATAAATATGTTTATCAATGTCTTATAATTTAATAGAAAACATCATAGTTATTAGATATTTGAACTTGGGATCACAAGGGTTGTGGTGGAATGAATAAAATTCTTTCATTCTTAAGGCCTGTTTGACCATGCGATATGAAATCATGAGACAAAGTTGAAGTTTTGTTAGGGCATGCGATTTGAAAATTTTATGTTGATGTTTTCTCATAAACATAAAAATCTCATAAGTTGTAAAACTATTAAAATTGTCTCAATTCTTTATACAATCTTACCAAATAAGCACAAATTTATAAAATCGTACAATACACTATCACAAAGATATTCTTAAAAAATACAATATTTATTGATCAAGCTTTAATTCAATGAAAAAATAAAATTAAACATAAGTTGTGGTGTACTACTCTTTAATATAATCCTCCCACATAGTACGAACAATCTTCTCACATTGAACTTGCATTTCTCGTTTATATGATTGAGAAGACAAACCAACATTGTTAGTTTGAGCTATTTGTTGGTCAATTTAGTTGGTAATATATCTGATAAAAAATAATGAATTTGGTGAATATAAATGGTAGAATAGAAATTGATTTGAAGAACTGTTTTAAAAGGCGGAGGCGTGAGGCGAGACGTTTTATGCAGTACGGGGCGAGACATAAGCCCCGAGACACAGGGCGTAAGTTTTATGGATCTACGGGGCGTAGTCTCATGTATATTTAATTTTATAATTTTATTACTAAGAAAATAAGCAAAAGCAAAACTTTCAATTATTTTCCAAATAAATTTTAATAAATAACCTATAGTACATAGAAAAAAATATTATGATTTTTATTTGAGAAAGGTATTAATAACTGATATTGAAGAAAACAGTATTACAATTACTATTTGAGAAATATCATTACACCACTAATATAAAAAATGATTTAAAGAAAAAAAAAAAGGTTCAAAAACCTAAAAAAAATAATTAAAAAAATAACGCCCAAGACGTACGTTTTTACACCCAAGGCTTATGTTTTTACGCTTGGAGCGTACACCCCAAATTCTAGGACGTACGCCCTATGGATCTACGTCTTCAATTTGCGGCACGGGGCGTTTTTGGTACGCTCTGCCGCGAGACTTGCCCGGAACTCGCCCCAAAAAACGTTTTTGAAAACATTGATTTGATGTAATAATAAATTCTATGTTACTGAGAACAATCATTATATGAGATATAAATGGTTTAAAAAGTAATGATATGAATATAAATTTTATTTACATATGAAATAAATGGTTAATTAGTGTATATATATATATGTGTGTGTGTGGGGGGGGGGGGGGGGGGGGGGCGGGGGGGTTGTTTTTACAAAATATAAACTTGTGAGTCAATTTTTGTATTTGAAATTCCCCAAATCATGATTTTTGGAGAATTTGGGATTTCATCTCATGATATGAAATCGCATGTCAAACGCTAATTTCATCTCATATTTTCATATCACATGTCAAAATACCTACTTAATTAGAGGTCTCAGATTCATAAAATTTTGAACTAATCGACACTCCAATACGAATCCGAATGAGGATAAAAAGATACTTGAACTTGGGATCAATCATTTAAGTATCCTCTTGGGGACAACAAAAGTTAATTCATCAACTTATAGAAGAGGGCATGTGGCAATATAGACTATAGTAATTTCATTATCAAAAACACTGTGAAGACAGTGATGGATCAAATGTTTGATTGTTGATTTTTGGTTCAATTCATTTTACTTTTTGTCTGGCCAAAAATTGAAAAATTATTTTATGACTGATAACATATAGTATATATATACTTATAAGTCAAAATTTTGCATTTAATTATGTCTTGGAAGTATGTGGGCTACTACTCTTGGATTTTCTGTTAGGTCAACAGAGAAGACAATAGATTGAGACCAAGGTATAATTATTGTACAACATGATTGCATACTTTGTACAAGAATTTTCATAAAGGTTAGTGTAAAACTTTTGTTACGAAGATTTATCAATAACAGTCTTTCTATCTTTATAAATGTAGGAGTAACGTATATGTACTCCTATTTCTCTGGACCCACTTATAAAATTAGACTGTATATATCATTGTTGTTGTTGTGTAAAATTTTCTCCTGTTTTTAAAAGTTCTGCTAATCATCAAGGAATTGATTACTTGTCAATTGGAGTTGTTTCAAATTGATTTTCACCAATTTGGATCAATTTTGAATTAAAAATGTGTTAGAAAAATTTGTTTTGTAAAAGTTCTGACGATTCATTAGAATTTGTTAATAGTTTCTACCAAATTTATGATACAATTTGTATTAAAATTTTGATGAGGATGGAGGACGTAAGTCACGACTCTAGCAAGGTACTCATCCATAAAAACTTCTAATTACTCATCAAACCTTGTGAACAAATTTTGATCAGCAAACTTCAAGTTCTGACTCTTGCCTTGATGCATTTTCATAATGTTAGAGATTAATTATTTTCATGATTTTACTTTTACGACTCGTGGCATGCTAATATATAACATACACAAACATGATATGAATTTCCATTGTGATTGTGACATAAAAACCTTTATCTACAAATTAAATCTAGTGTTATAAGCATTTGTTTTTATTTTCTGTCCGACGTTTGGTATTCACTTTGAGATTTGACTAATTGATCAAATTCCTAAAAAGTCTCATTTGGGAAGGGGGAGAGATAAATCGTTTCTTACCGAATAAAATTTCATTCTTAAGGCCCGAATTTGAGACCTCCAATTAAGAATAGAAGGATACTTACTATTTCACCTAAGAGCAAATATACCTTATCCCAAACGATATCACGGGACGCTACTTCGTCTAAATGTTTTTACCAATATTAAAAAAATGACACCTCTTATGATTATAGTTTAATTTCTTATTAATTTGTTTCCCCTACTTGAGACAAATATCTATATATTGTTAGGGGTTTGCCCTGATTTTCTTACCTTTTTTGAAGTTTATTTTTTCCTAAAAGGAAAGACAAAGTATTACCATAAATGTTTTAACTTTTCTTGAAAGGAAAACATTATTTTCTTCCATATTTGGTTATTCTTTTCTTAGAGGAAAAGTTTGGAGTTCTATAAATTGAAGATCCTTATTCTCATAGCAAAACACAATAGAATCCACAATGTAGACATTTAAGAGTTTTGTTTATGGGGAGAGTTTCTCTCTATAGTTTTAATATTTTTCTTTTATATTAGTTTTCATATGTAGATCAATTGGTCAAATCATATAATAATATTATGTCTTTTAATAAATATTTTTTTGTTATCTGATTTATCAACTGTATGATTTGCAATTGTAAGCTTCCGCATGACAGCCTAATCACTTTCGAACCCAACAAGTGGTATCAGAGCACATGGTCCAACGATCCCATGGTCAGATGGTCCTATGGTTCAATGTGGTAGAAGACAGGCTCAAGATGGTTTCAAATCAATTTGTAATCAATTTGATGATAATGAAGATTTTTGTCTAGCTACATGTGAACAAGAGTTTTAAACCATATTTTCAACATTCTTGTTGCGGCAATTTTAAAAATAAAAATAAAATATTTTAAAATCATTTTTAACCCATATATTTTAAACTTTATTTTTAACCATGGCAAGCAACAGTGATGAAGACTACGTGAAGAACAAAGATTATCATCCACTTGAAGAAGGCGGATCAAGTTTTGTCAAGAAAATCCAGCCAAAATGGGAGATTTATTAGGGTTTTACCCTGATTTTCTTACCTTATTTGAAGTTTATTTTTTCTTAAAAGGAAAGACAAAGTATTACCATAAATGCTTTAACTTTTCTTGAAAGGAAAACATTATTTTCTTCCATATTTGGTTATTCTTTCCTTAGAGGAAAAGTTTGGAACTCTATAAATTGAAGATTTTTATTCTCATGAGCATAACACAATAGAATCCACAATGTAGACACTTAAGAGTTTTGTTTATGGGAGATTTTCTCTCTATAGTTTTAATATTTTTCTTTTATATTAGTTTTCATACGTACACCAATTGGTCAAATCATATAATAATATTATGTCTTTTAATATATTTTTCTTTATTATCTGATTTATCAACCGTATGATTTGCAATTGTAAACTTTCGCATGACGCTCTAATCACTTTCGAACCCAACATATATTAGAATAGTTGACCTTGTGAGAACATATGCTCAAATTTTCAACTCTAATCAAACAAAGATTCTCTTTTAGTCACCTTTTTAAATTTGATTGCCTTTTTTTTCTTCCCACACAACTAGACTTGCCAAAAACTTCCACTTGATTTTTTTTTCTTTTAAAAAAGAAAAGGTATATTTTAAAGAAAAAAGAATATTATTGTACGATATTCTCTTTTTTTTAAAAAAAAACTTCATCCCAAGGAGTATAAAATGAGAGAAAGATGATTGTTAAAGTTTGAGACTTTACACCTAAGAGATCTGAAGATAAATTACAAGAGATATTTGCAATGTCATCTTATTTCTATTTAAATTATAAAAGGTTATATAGAAACATATTCTCTAGCAAACGGCAAATCATGTTTATGTCGAATACTATCATTAGGTCTGGGGTTGATTGAACCAAGCAAACCACTTTCAAACCTAGCTCATTTAAGCTTATTATAATATCGAGTCAAATCGAATTTGAATCGAGTATAGACAAGCTTGTTATAGTATTAAACCGAGCTTACTAGAGTTAGTTACCGTATCAAGCCAAGCTCACGGTTCTCAACCCCCCATATGTAATTTCTTGTCATCTATTCAAATATAAGTAGACAAAGTTATCCATGTACTTATGCTGGTGGAATTTATTAAGATGCACACAAGTTAATAATCCACATAACACAATTATCAACAACAAAAAAAAAAGTAATCTCAATCTTTTTTTAAATTATTATCCCTAATCCTACGAATAAATCGACCCGTTAAAAGTACATTTAAGAAGAACTTGTTCCAACTTCCATCCAAAAATCCAACATATTAATATTAGTAGGACCTAAATTTTACCTACTCAAATTCTCAACTACTAGTTTTCTTAAATATTTCTTGCATTTAATTGTCTACAAAACTAACTCATTGCCTCAATCATATGGATATAAAAAAATTAAAGAACTTTTTTGCCTAAAATATTTTTTTTTTGATGATTCATCGTTAATAATAAGAATAGTAATAAATTGTTGTTATTTAGTTATAGAAATTATCTAAATTTTTTATTATTGTTGTGTCCTTGATGGGCAAATGCATAATGCTATTAAATTATTATATCCATTTATAGACTAATATAATTTATGTGTGTTTGGTTGGCAAAAGAATGTCTGCTGGCAAAGTCTTACTTGTGATTCTTAATAATAAATTAATATATAGATGAATTATTGTTTTTAAATGATATGTACATGAAGATTCATGATTCTTGCATCAAGCCAAAAAAACAAAAAAAACAAATCAGATTCAGAATTTAAAAATTATAAATTCGAATTTTGAAATTTTACTAAAATATTGTTTATTTATCGGTTTTGAAATTTAAGGTTTTGGTGGACAGAGACAGATTAAACGTTTGAAACATACGAATTTTAGCCCTTTTAAATTATTAAATTTTAAATTAATAATTTTTATATATTAAATAAATTAAGCTAAAATTATTGAGTTCGATAAAATTCATCTATATTAAATTGTTGCCTAATACTTATATTATTACTATTCATTACTAGTTGACTAACTCAATTTGTTTTTGTGTTTCGAATTTAAATCATGATTATATAAAATTCGGAAGGAAAAAGTCAAGTTAATAATATAACTCACTATTATTGAATAAACTTTAAAGAGTTGTTTATGCGAGTGTTAATGGAAAAATATATCACTTACTTTATAATAAAAGGATAATTACCCCTCTAAACACTTCGCCCAATTAATTTATAAAATATACGAATTATATATATAAATTAATTGACTGAACGATATAATAAATCTAAATTTTCACAAAAATTTCAACATGGACCCCACAATTTTAGACAATATTTCAATCAATTCGTTGACCAATTGATACACTATGTGGACCCAATATTCCAACTAGCCGTAATATTATTATTCTCTTTTTTTTCCCAAAAACTTTATCTACTTTCACTATCAAAAATTTTAAAAATTATTTGTCTCAAAAAAGATCACTAGGTTTTTATTTTATTTTTAATTAAAATAAATAATCTTAAAATAAAGACCTTTGGTCTTTCTCTTTTACTATATATTTTCCCCCTTGCTATGAATAAAAAATTAATTAAATAAAAGTTATAGATCAATATAAATATAATATAATTTTATATATATATATATATATATATATATATCGAATAACTCTAATCAAATTTTGAACGGATAAAAAATTATGCAATATTTTTTTCTTTGCTAGAATTTAAATCTCCGTCCAAAAGTATTCATCACGTGTTATGAAATTTCATATAGTTGACTATATATTAATTAGCTTAGATTTATCAAACAAAAATCTAGGATGGTAATGCCATATATATGGTTAGGACAAATATAGGTTACCTAATTTTCCCTTGAAGTCTACATATTTAAAAATCTTAAAAATTTATGTGTTTAATACGATGAAAAATATTTTTTAATTTTTATATTTAATTAGTAAAATATTTTTTAAATAAATATCTGTAGAAAAATGAATTCATTAAAAGTTAAGAAATAATTTCTCTAGGAAAAATTAAATCTTCTTCTTTATATATGAATAGCATTTCTTGTTCATTGTCTCCTAATCTTCAAAATCTACTCCCTAACTTCCGACCCCACCCCACCCCTCCCCTCCAACCCCCAACCTCTCAGCCTCCAACCACTACTCTTGTCAAACTTATATTAGCAATGTATGATTAGAGTACGATAGGTTCACGATATCTCATCAAACTTTTCCGAATTACGCGACATCTTTGTACGATTATTACGCCATTGTAAAACAACTCTTGAGAGTCGCGTGATCCTAATGATCAATAGTGACATAGTCAAAATTTTCACTAAAGGAATTCAAAATATGAAAGAACTAAACACAAAAAGTCAAGAAGATTAGATTAACATCTATTATATATATATATATATAAGAAAAACAAAATAACCTCGAATGTGTAATTTTCTTGTCATCTCCACTTGGCTCCGCCCCTGACAATCAAAGCACAGTCACACGACTTGACGAATAATATTTTTTTTTTTAAAAAAGGCATTATTAAGGGGTAAAAGGGTCATAAGAAAGTATGGAAAGAGTCCAAATTGTAGTGGTGATAATATTCAACTTAGGCCTTGACCTTTTTGGGAGGGTGTAAAAAAAAACAAATAGTCAGACGCAGTAACCCAAAAACAACGATAAAGACAAAAGCAACCCATAAAATAAAGACAAAATATGCCCCTCGATACCCACTACGTTGACCCTACCCCCCTTTCCATTTTATTTTTAAAAAATTTAGACCTAAAATTGTCCATTAACTATTATTGCAACATCGAGATTGAGATGAGTTAAAGTGACGATGTTAGAAATCTCATCAATAAATAATGTTGCATTCTCTTCCCCTCTCTTGATAAAAGATGACGAAGGAGTGTATATAGAGTATTACTTATGAATAATGACGAAGTTAAAATTTTTATGAAGGGGATTCGAAATACTATGAAGTGAAAACGTAAGAAGAAAGTAATTTATTATATATACATTAAAAGATACATTTAGATTCCCCTTACAACATCGCAATTCTCCCAAGCTTAATGGTTTAGAAAACCTAGTAACTTTTGATTAAATATTGTATTATATTAAAAAAAAAATCTCATTTAATATGTATAAGTATTTAATTACAAACTCAGTAATGCTAAGACAAATCATGTGTTTGATGACAGTTTTAAACATTTAATTAACTTTAAATTTTGTCTTTGTTTCTAGATTTGATAAGAAAAACTATTAATTGAGACTTGATTGGAAGGTCGAAATCTCTTTACCTTAACTAAATGTTTTGAGTTCGTGTTTTCCATAAGTCTATCTAATGAGGCTTCAAATTAATCGAGTTAGCAAATTTTGAATATCGAAGAATTTAAGTGGGAGAAAGGAACACCACTATTTTAATATAGCTAGTATCTTGCCTTTTTCATTCACTCCATACCCACTGAATAATTAATATAATTCCGTAATAATGTTAGCTAGTTAAATTTTGATATATGAATTTTATAAATCATTTTCATCTCATTCGTAGTTAGCAATCGAAAAATAATTATCACAATTTAGTTATTTTAATTAGTCCTTATATCTGTTATAATAAGATTTGAAAGCTTTGTGATTTTTATTGTCTCCATTTTTGTATGATTTAGACTCAGTATTATGTGGATTATTGTAATAAGATTACGTAAAGTATTTAACTACTTTTTTTCTTTCAAATTTTCACATGTACTTCTCAATTAGTGGAGTTAGTGTAATAAGATGCTAAAGATATAAATAATTGTAAAAAAGAAAAACATTCTTATCACTACAATTATTAAAAACATTTTGTAGAGGGGTGTGTTAAAGTTTTAAAAGATGATGTGAACCTAAATTATTATAAAACTCATTTAGATGAAAACTGAGTATTATCGCGAGTTATGGTGGAATAAATAAGATTCTTTCACTTATAATTAAAGATTTTAGGTTTGACTTTTATTGTGAGCCCTTTTCTTTTGTGAGACTTACACAACACAAAGCCAGACTAGTCGGAATAAATTCATATTATTTAATATCTTAATACGGATATCAAGCACCTATGAGAAATTCAAAGAGAAAATGAAAGTTCAGTGATATACTTCATTTTCGTTTCTCTTTATATTTGATATCATTATTTCGAAGCAAATTCAAATTAATCGAGATCTCAATATGAATAACGAATACTTGATTAAAAAATTAAAAAAAAACTCATGAAAGTTCAGTAATACAGTAAATTTTGATTTCTCTCTATAATAATATCACGTTTTTAATACTAATTCGAATTAGTCAAGCATAATACAAGTATTAAACATCATGTGATAAGAAACCAAAAAGAAAAATTAATAAAGTTCAGTAATATAATAGTACGTTTTGGTTTCTCTTTATACCAATAATACTTTTTAGTACGAATTCAGATTAATTAAGACTCAATACGTATATTAAACATCTGATGAGAAATAAAAAATAAGTGATATAGTAGATTTTCATTTTTCAGTAACAACATCATATCCAATGTAATAAATCCTTAGATTTATGTAAAATCATTACAAAACAATTCGAAAAAAGAAAATAACACAAGTGAAAAACGACTTGCCCCCTTCATTTTCATTTTTCCTAATATCGAAATCACTTTCTTAATATCAATTTAAATTAGTCGAACTTAGTAATTTCAAATTAATCGAATCTCAATACGATTATCGAGCAACTAATAAGAAACCAAAATAACATAGAAAAAGAAAGTCAAGTGATATATAGTACATTTTGGTTTCTCTTTATATCAGCATCACTTCTTCATTTGTTATTTATTTTTCAAAAAAACTTCATCAGCCCGCAAAAACATTACAAATAAAAAACTCAAACTCCATTTTCTCTCTCTGTATCTATAGTTGTTTCTCTCTCTCTTTATATCATCACTTTCTCTCACAACAAATTCAAGAAACTCAAACAACTACACTCCCTTTCACTTCATCAACCACACCCACTTTCACTTTTTCACTGTTTTTTTTTTTCTGTTGCTCTGTTTTTCTGCAAGTATATAGAGATATAGTTTTTGTATATATAGGTGGGGTAGTGGGGGGTGAGTGTGAAATGAATCGAATGTGATGGGAGGAGGGTTTTCTCAGCTGTTTCCATGTCTTGACCCGGCGGTGAACCGGGGTGAACCGGAGGTGATCTTTACCGGCAGTGAACCGCTTGATGAAACACTTGGTCATTCCTTCTGCTATGTGAGGTCATCGGCCCGGTTTGTCTCTCCGACCAGCTCAGATCGATTTGTTTCACCTTCTCAGTCACTTCGGTTTGATGAACCGGTGAGGAACAGACTGACTGGTTCGACGGAAACCGGGTTCAGAGCGATTTCCGGTGCTTCTGTAAGTGCAAATACCTCGACTCCTAGAACTGTCCTCCAACTTGACAATATTTACGATGATGCCACTGGCAGTGATGGGAGTGTTGTGGGTTTTGCTGGTGGTGTAAAGGGTAGTGTTGTCAATGGGTTTGAAAGTACATCGTCGTTTTGTGCTTTACCTCTTCAGCCGGTTCCTCGCGGCGTCGAACCGTCCGGTCCAATGGAAAGAGCGTTTTTCATGTCCGGTCCAA
The DNA here is from genome assembly GCA_018342035.1 of Solanum appendiculatum. Taxonomy (NCBI): domain Eukaryota; kingdom Viridiplantae; phylum Streptophyta; class Magnoliopsida; order Solanales; family Solanaceae; genus Solanum; species Solanum appendiculatum. The sequence goes on from JAGDQO010000572.1 coordinate 109,169, forward strand.
TTGAGCGAGGTGCTCTATCTGGACCGCTAGACGCAGCTTCTAGCTCCGATGGCGGCGGTGGAGTTCCCTTCTCAGCTCCATTAGGTGGAGCTTATGTAAAAAAGAGAAGGAAGAATGGCATTGCTGGAATTAGGAAGGCTTTCTACCGGAACTTCTCTGAGAAAAAGCGGCCTTGGGTGGTTCCGGTGAGAAACTTCATTGGGAGAAAGGAAATGACAGCTGCCGGAAACTGTACTCGTGATTCGGATGCAGGGAGTGATTCAAATGTTCAATGGGCATTGGGAAAAGCCGGTGAGGATCGCGTGCATGTGGTCGTATCGGAAGAGCATGGATGGCTCTTTGTTGGGATTTATGATGGGTTTAATGGCCCAGATGGACCTGAATTCTTGATGAGTCATCTGTACAAAGCAATGTACAAAGAATTAGAGGGTTTGTTTTGGGATAGTGAAGAAACTAGTAACCAGGAAGCAGAAAATGCAGGTTTAGAAAATGAAGTGATCACTGAGGACTCAAACGAACCAAATTCGAATCGAGAAGCTAACCCCACAAGTAGGGGAGTAGAAGAAGGCGGAAATGAGGTTAATTTGGAACATCTAGATAAAGGGTCGGAAAAGAAGGTGACATTTCAATCTGGGGAAATAGTGGTTAGGAGGAGGAGATTGTGGGAATATTTAGCAGAAGCTGAGACAGAGGATGGTCTTGATCTTTCGGGTTCGGATAGATTTGCATTTTCAGTAGATGACGCGTTAAGTGTAAATAGTGCAGGTTCAGCAGTTAATAGGAGGTCGTTGTTGTTGTCGAAGTTGAAACACGGATTGTTAATTAAGCATAAAGAGAGTAAGAGGTTATTTCCATGGAAATTTGGATTGCAAGCTAAAGAGAAAGTTGAAGTAGGGGAGAATAGAGTAGAAGAAAGGACTAATAGAAGTGAACGGAGGCGTAAGGTGGGTCCGGTTGATCATGAGTTAGTTTTGAGAGCAATGTCAAGAGCTCTCGAGTTCACTGAGCTCGCATACTTGGATATGACAGATAAAGTTCTTGATCGGTATCCTGAGCTTGCATTAATGGGTTCTTGTTTGTTGGTTGCTCTGATGAGAGATGAAGATGTGTATGTAATGAATGTGGGAGATAGTCGTGCTATTGTGGCACAGTACGAGCCTGAGGAGGTTAGTTCTAGTTCAGAATCAAGAGGTCCATGTAACAGTGAGTTGGCTGTTGAGGGCATTGTTGAAGAACCCATAGTTGCTGGCGATGAGGAAAATAAGGTGATGAATGATATACCTATTCAAGCTGCTAAGCTGACTGCCTTGCAATTGTCTACCGATCACAGCACCAGCATTGAGGAAGTAAGAGTCCTTTGTTTCTTTATTATTTGTCAATTGGTTGTTTCTGGTGCTTCATTCCATGTTTGAAGTTTAATTTAGTAAGAACTGAGAAGTATAACGCTTTTCTAAGTACTAAATAAATATTTTGCTCAGTAAAAGTTATTAAACTTCAAATTGATCAATTAATGTAACTTAAACGCTGTTTCATTTATCTACTGGCCCGAAACACAATTTCCCTTGTGCTCAATAATGGCTTTACTGGTTAACATCATTGAATGTAGTAGGTTAAGCAATTTCATTATGATATCATTTCTAGATAGGAACCTCTGAAGCAAAGAGATCTCAAAGTCAGTTTTCTGCTTTAGTTATATGCAAAGCTATTTCATATTGTTGTTTGCCCAAGTAAAGGACTTGTGGTTAGTCGAGAAGATGTCCTTGTCTATTGTTAAGTTATACCAAACCTTTTTCTGCCGGAGGAGTTGATCATTTTCATCTGAATGTCTTATTGGATAGTGAGTGTTCAACTAGACATTTACTTTGATGATTCCATGAACTAGGAGGCAATGCATCTGGTTTAGTACTCCTGCAAAACAAAGCCAAAACACAAGGGAAAGAAAAAACCGCTAGGAAGAGGATGAGGTGGATAAGTGAAAGAAGTAAAACAGATTTGTTGCGCATCTTCATTTTCATGTAACATTTACGAGAAGCTTTATGCGTCTTGTGTTTGTTGAGCTTATTTGAGACCAATAAGTGCAAAATATTGTTTTATGAGTAATGACTCCAACTTGACTCTGCAAATTCAAGCGGATCTTTTGCTCTTTTTGTTTAACTCGCCACAGATAATAGTTGTAGTTCACTGGTCTGGCTAGTTGTTGAATAAACTACTTGCCGCAACACCTATTACCAATTACACCAGACCACACTACTGTGGACCCCTTCACATGCCATGCCACCACTCATAATTCTGACCAGTCTTAACCCTGACATAACCATTACTGTTGGCTGGATATTTTGAATTGGAACAGGAAGTGTTTGTGGGCATGAGCATCCAACTCTCATACAGCTAGTGATCTTTTGACATCAATTAGGGGAGATTTTTGGTTAATATCCAAGGTCCATCTGGTGGTTTGCTCAATTTTGGTGTTTGCTCATTATGCACGGCATTTTGGCTGGTTGTCACTCCAGTACTTCGTTGAGGACAAAGAAAAATAAGGAAGCAGAAAACATTTTTGATATGTTCATAATTACTTGTTATATGCTGAAAAAGAAGTCATGAAGTACTTGTATGCATTACAAAATGGCTGTAGAATTTTGTCTGTGCATTTGCACATATGTTAAGTTGTGCTTTGAAGCAACATGAGCGCAAGTTTCTGCTGATTTTAAGTGGTTACTTTGAGACACAGTTAAGAGTTAATCTTCCGAGTCAATTTCTTTCCCCTCTGACTTGAAGATAGATAAGTTATATTAGTTAAGTGGACCATCTTCTATGGCTTTGTTTGCTGCTCTTACAGAATAGTGGTGGTGTCTGGACGCGCTTGCGCACACCTCTTTTATTTCACTGGTACCTACATTCTTCCACTGGTACATGTACTTGGGTGATTCTGCTCTCAAGACAGATGTGAAAAAATCAATGAACTTTTTGCCTCTGCTTGGTTGCTGTTTGGAGCTGTTATATTGGAAAAATAGACACAAGGCTTTGTGTAGGGGTAGTGGGAGGGCAACAAGTAGCTTGATAAGAAAGATGAGCTGTTTTATCTTAAAAAACAAAACAAGGCTTTGGCAGCGGTGAGTGGGAGGATAGCAAGTACTCTGTCTGACATTTTTTCCCATCCAAGTTGAGGCTGGGAGAATAGCCAGTATTCTGTCTGACATTGTTTCCCATCTGCGTTAAGGCTCCCGCTCCTAATGTTAATATAGTCAAAACCTAGGTTGTGCTTCACCTCGCTTAGGTGTCGCTTTAGTGTAGGCACCAAGGTGCTAAGATGCGTGCCTCATTACACATGAGCTGTCTTCAAAAAGCAACACTAGACAGTAAATGTACTCGGTAATCTTGTAGATAATTGTTAAAAAATGTTATGAATGTACTCCCTTATGTTATGTTTGGGTGTTGAAGAAAGAAACAAAGCTTTCGAAACTTGTGGCCTAACAAGCCATTGATACTTGTGACGATATATCATTTCATCTAGGGTTAAATGAAAAATTTAAAGTTAAAATTTTTCTAAATGAATAAAGCAGGTAATTTGGATTAATCTTACCTTTCATAGTGAAACTTGTAACATATTTAATTGTCTATTGCTTGTTATATTTCTCTGTGTTTGTATTTTAATCAGTAAGGTTCTTAGACAGTTTGTTTCTTGTAACAATCTCCAGGAAGTTACTAGAATTAAGAATGAACACCCAGACGACAGCAACTGCATTGTTAATGATAGAGTGAAAGGTCGTCTAAAGGTCACTCGTGCTTTTGGAGCAGGCTTCCTTAAAAAGGTTTGTCATTTGCTTTTCTTTCTCCATCCTTGTTTGCAATCCCAAAGATCTCCAGATGTTGGATCAACTTGCACATTTACTTATTCAGGTCCTTGTTTTATATTAAAAGTTATGGCACCAGCAGACCTTCTTTTGGTCTATTTCCATCTTGTGCTATTACATAGTTGATATGCCAGATATACTGGCCTGTATGTTTTTTTCTGATTCGATTAAATTTAGCTATGGATGTCTGGAAGATGGAATGAGCAACTGCTGTTTATTACTTTATTTCCACCTATAGTTACTCTGAACATGCAAAGTTCGCCAGACATGTACTAATTTGGGCGGCATCATGCTTTAAATAGTTGATGTAGCTCTTTGCATGTGTAGCTTGTAGACTTATATTCTGTTTTGACAAGCTTGTTTCCAGTAAGCCTAATATTTTTAGATGTGCTGATGCAGCCTAAATTGAATGAGCCATTGCTAGAAATGTTTCGGAACGAGTATATTGGGGATGCTCCTTATCTATCGTGTACACCTTCGCTGCGACATCATAAACTCTGTCCTAGAGATCAGTTTTTGGTGCTCTCCTCTGATGGCTTATACCAATACTTGAGCAATCAGGAGGTTGTTTGTCATGTTGAAAATTTCATGGAGAAATTTCCTGACGGGGATCCTGCTCAGCATCTGATTGAGGAGCTTTTATTCCGTGCAGCCAAGAAAGCTGGTACATTTTCTTTCTAGTCTTTCTGCGGGGAGTTAAGGGGATTAAGTTATTGTTGTTTTTTGGCTGCATGTCCTGAGTTTTTTATATGAAAAGTACATTTATTTTTTCAGACTTGGTGTCATCTTTCTTTTATTCTCTAATATAGACCAATTTTGTATTTGGTACCTGAACATCTAGAAGCTGATGAATTAACTAGCAGTTTCCTTCTCATAAAAGCTGAAGCTTTATGTCTCAATCCCAAATTAGAGATAGGCTGTGTGAATTCTTTGTATATATGCTGGCCCATCTCATTATTCTGAATATTTGTTGTTGTATGAATTGAAATTTTCCCTGCTTAAAAGAACTTTAAAACGATCATATGCTGTTATCCTTCTCAAATGTCACCTAACAATTGTTACTACGAAATAATTTCACCACTGCTAGTTTATTTCTAGCAAACAACAATTATTTGAGTTTTAAGATGTGCCATTTAAAAAAGTTATGGCAATAAAGGATAGAAAAGCTTTGTAATCTGAACCATGAAGTAGAAATAGACAACTTGATGTTAAGTATGTGTATTTCCAATTATATTAGTTTGTATCTTCCCCAAAAGTCAACGTAGATGCAAATCAGAATAATAGTTTTAGTGCTGCAGGGCCGAGATCTTTAAATAATTGGAAAGTCTTGAACCTGCATCCTTGTGCCCAAGTCATGCGTTCCTAGTAATAGAAACTTTTTCCGAGGTTATATGTGGTGCTAGCACTGCAATGTTGTCTGTGCTACATACTTGGCTGCACCAATAAGTAGCTGAAGTTTTGAGTGCTATATTGCTGTTTGTATTTCATATTGGCTATGCTGAAGTTGAAGAAGTTTTGTGTACCTGATTAAAAATATTTCCTTTTAAACAACTTCAGACGATTTCAGTGTTCTCCATACTGTAGCATCTTGTATCTGTACCAGTTCATTTTGTGTCTTTGTGGTTTAGGTAAAACTATGATAACAAAATCTTTGATTTCATGTTTATCTTATACAGGCCTATTTAAATGACTTATTTCGGTTAAGGGCATGCAAAACTACATGTTTATAACTGAAGTTAATTTTATCTGCAGGAATGGATTTACATGAATTACTGGACATTCCCCAAGGAGATCGTAGGAAGTACCATGATGATGTTACAGTTATGGTGGTATCTCTCGAAGGAAGAATTTGGAAGTCGTCTGGGAAATACCTCTAATGTTACTGTTCCGGCAATCTGTTCCATGTATAGCGATGCAGCAATTTTGATCTCTTGCTCCGGTTATACCCTTAACAACCAGAACTAGTGCTAGATATACGACAAGGCTCATGAAAGTAGAAGTTTTGTAGTTGGGATTGCCCAGAACTGCTCCTAGAAAAGAAAGAAACTGGATCTTTTCATTTAGTTTCTTCTTAGATTTTGCATAGTAGATCTTTTTCATTCATTCAAGTTCTTTCTTTCTTTCTTTTTTCCCCCTCCCATCTCATCTACCCTTTTAGAGCCAAACAAGTAATTTGTAATCTATAGGGGATAAATATTTATTTTGGAGGTGGATTTCCACCTATGTGGTTTACAGAGGAGAGAATTCTTGTTGAACTCTTGTGTAAAAAAATCTTTTACAGAATGGGGTAGAGGGGAAACACCATATCTTTTTATGCTGATTGCATTATTTTAAGGATAGACTTATTCGCATCTAGTGTTCATACCAAACCAATGAATACATGTCACATGTTTGTTAATACCAAACCAATGAATGCAAGTCACGTGTTTTGAGTACATGTATGATGATTAAGTGATGTGTCTTCACTTAAATATTTAATTAGTTGTGTAAACTCGTTGTTTTAGCGTGCGACCATCTCATTTAAAAACTTTTATCATATAGAACACACTTTTATATAATTGTTATCTTAACACGTCTTAACATGTGTGAGCTTGATTCTTTTTTCATGAACCAAACACGTGAGAATTTATGATGACAATGTGTGACAAACATTGTCACACTTGCTCGGATACCATTTTAAAGTGGGTGAGTGACCATCTCAACCTTCCTCAGTTGAGCATAGGCATCCCAGAAGTGCAAAATTAAGAAGCACCTCATCAGGAAACAAGTCATTGTACTTCCTATCAAACAATTCCACTGTCTTAAAAGAAAAAAAGACTACAACTTTTAGTGCAGTTAATGGAGGTTTCCAATAAAGATCACCATATTTATTTCTTCAATACTAAAAAGAATTACATTACACTGAACAACAGCTTATATTCGTCTAGTAAAAGAAAGGCTTTCATTCATTATCATTAGTGCAGAGCGAAACTAGGAAGGAAAAATGTGCCACATTTCAAAAAAGTTCACCGTGAAGGGCGTGAGGGATCTAGCAGTTCTCTAATATGAGTTTCAACTTTCTTCCTAATCGAGGCATTTGGGAAACGGTCTACTACTTCAGCTGCAAACGAAAAGATCAGAGCTTTTCTGGCAGTTTCAGCATCAATACCCCGTGCCCTGAAGTAAAACAGTTGGTCCTCTTCGAGGTCACTGATTGCAGCACCATGGGAACACTTGACATCATCAGCGATGATTTGGAGATTAGGTTTGACATTCACAGTTGCCCGAGGCTCCAAAAGGAGGCTTCGTGTAAGTTGTCCTGCATCTGTCTGCTGCGCATATCTGCAAACATAATTTAAAATTACATACACATTTAAATCTTACACACTAGATAAACAATAATCAAAACCATAGACAACTTGTATGAACTCTCCTAAGTTTGCACTACATCTCTTGTTGACAAACTTCCAATAGCTTGTGTCCCTCAAATGCGTTTGAGCAAGTCAAGGGAGGAGATCTATGTTGCTCGGACTCTTAAAAAATGACATCAGGTGCACGTCTGAACTCCTCCAAAAGTATTGCATCTTTTGAGGATCAGACACGGGTGCAAAAGACATTTCTGGAGAGTCTGAGCAACAGGAGGAAATAAGGTGAAGTTTCTCCTAAGTTTGCATTACATCTCTTATTGATAAGAGAAAACTTCCAATAGTTGAACCACCAGGTTTCGTCTTCTAATCATTACCCGACTGAAAAAGGAATACACTGAAAAGGTCATTATAAGATGCTGGTCGGGTATGTCACATGGACCATTGACTATCGGATACAATCATACAGGTAGTGATCATAGGTTCAGTTAGTATTTTAAGAAAAGTGTCATGAAGTACCACTGTCTGCTCGACATGGGCGGAATAAGAAGAAGAGTCAAGAAAAACAAGGGATTTGAGGACCACAGCTAGCAAAAAACACCTCATCCATCGACCGCTGAAAAGCAAGAGTTGACTAGACCCTAGAGGCTGCTAACTTGCACATATGTCAAGGATGGCATATGCAACTTCTATTCAACCTTGCACTATCTTAGTAAATTGCTTTAGTTTACTAGATTGCAGAGCAACAAACCAAGAAATGACTAGACTATACCTGAGTGAAATAATAGAAAAGTATTTTTAATCGAAGTAACATTGGGACCTTTCCAAGAAAAAAGTTTCACCACATACATGCATACAGCATTTTTTCTTAAGATTCGTAAATAATTTAAAAAGAAATACGCACAAGCAAAAATGAACTGGAACAGACTATGACGATATCTAGAACATGCTAACGAAACAATACGAGTATTTTAAATGTTCAACACTGGTGATTTGCAGAATAACGAGGCGCTAAAATAAACACCAAAGGTGAGATAGAATAACAATACCTATTGACTTGAACATTTCCATCAAAAACAGCCTGTCCAGACGAATGGGCCACAATGCACTTATGGATCTGCTGAGAGACACCTCGTGGATGATCTAGGACTAATTTACTGTGTAGATCTTGTGTTTGATCCGAGATACACATATGAAATGTCGATAACTCAGTAACAGTGTCTGGACCAACCTGCTGAATGTGAATATTGTGCCTGCTTAACTTTCCACCAGTGCTTATTTCTACATGCTCGTATTTGCTAGTTGATTCCTGAAAGTAATCAACTCGACTATGAAGCAAACTTAATCTGCCCAAAAGACAAATATATAAAATAACAGAAAATATTACAGAAGTTCCTGAGGAATTGCTTAAAGCTACTAATAAGATCCATCTCCTGGAACAGAAAAAGTATACGCTTCCTTCACTAACTCTGTTCATGGTGGGAAAGGTAACAATAAGCTATTTTCAATTAGAATCAAATAGAGAAGAGACAGTAAGCAGGGAGTGGTATTCATATTTCACAGCTCAAACAAAAATTGCTCTTAAAAAAATTAAAGTATCACCAAGACTAGACGAGTTAATTATCAAGGTCCATAACAGCATCATCTATATAATGGCCATATCTCATGGATGTTCTGCATAATGCATACAGAGAAAGAAACCAATAGCCACGTGGAAACAACAGGGGAGAAGAGGAAAGCATTATTATTTTTTACTTTGGTTTTTGATCCAAGAGTGAAGAAGGAATTGGTGCCATTTGATATTAATCTCTTAATAAGTATTTTCCTTTTCATGAAGCGCAGCCTGGTGGACTAAGTTCCTGCAAAATACATGGGATGCGGGGAATGGCCGTACCACATCGCGTCTTATGTATGGAACCTTACATTGCATTTCTGCAAGAGGTTGTTTCCGCTGCTTGAACCCATGACCTCCTGGTTGCACGTCGATAACTTTTACCATTGTGCCAAGGCTCCCCTTCGTAGTCCAAGCATTGTATTTACACAGTCCCTATACCTCTTAACATGCATATTCTTTTCCAAGTGTTGTTTCCGTTCTTTTGCCTATAAGAATTGTTGGTATAGAATGCTACTCAACCACTTAAATGTAATCTCTCTCCTTTTCCGTTTCTGTTGCTTTTTGGTGGAATCTTGATAAAGCAAGGCAGGAAACTACTTCCAAATACGAACCCTGAAGAAGCTTGAGGAAAGCCTATGGAACCTAGAGTGTAAGGCTAAAGGGAAGAAGCACGTTAACAAAACCCAACAGGATAAGATTAAGGAACTTGCGAAACCAGCTCAACTTAAAGACATTAAAATTACATGGCCAATTAGAGAAACAACTTTCACAGCTTTCAGAGAGTCTGAAGGGGCAGGAAGAAACTTGTGCCGGTCTGCAACAGAAGGCTTACTTCAATCAAATCATATTCAGGTCATTCACACGTGATGATTGAGATTTGTTCTAGGAAGTAGGAACTACAGATTAACATGGTAAGCCTTTGCATATTATTCTGATTTTACTTTTATTTTTTGTAAAGGTCTCAGAGCCAGAGAACAAGACGAGGCAGCAAAAGCAATTTGAGTCTGAAAGCCTCAACAATAAGGTTCCTTGAATTGGCTGATACCACTTTTGCTTGCAGAAATTTATACGAGTCATTTCCATATAGTGAATTCTCAAAGAGCTCATTGGATATTCTACAAGTTTGTGGTATTTTTTTTTTCTTTTTGAGAAAGGTAAGATTGCTATTCTACAAGTCTATTTGTTTTATGTACATAGAAGCAGGTAACGGATCTCATAAATAAGATGTAAGAGCAAGTTGAAGTGATGGTTTTTCAGGTTGAGAAGCTTGAGGAACACTGAAACCAATCGGACAGAACGCAGAGGAGTGCATTTCTACTCCCTCAGAAGGTTTATTGCATTTTATCTTCCGTAGTATTGACATTTCAAGAGTGAAAAACAACATCTTGTGTATTATGGACTTGACTTCTTTAATAAAATCCAAGTGACATCTAGCAACATATTTTGAGGAACTCAATTTTTTTTGAATCGCCAGCCGTCAGGCAAGTCAATGATCTAATTTGCTGAAGGGAAGGGACTCTGTCCAATAAGTTAGACAGAAGTGGTTGTCAACAAATAGTAAAACCGAGAACAAAGAAGTTTTGTGAACTTTAGTACATAACAGGCCTGAAGGGGACTGCCTTCAAGAGGCCAGAAGGACACAGTTGTCTAGAAATGATGAAGTAGAGAACAATGCTTACAACTACCATCAGTGCTCACAGGTCATTGATTTGTAACAAAACGAGCAGAGAACCCATTCTAGATGTCGAGAGGGACAGCAAAAAAATAGCTGGTCAAGATAGAGAAGAGAAAAAAAGTAGCTAACTAGCATTTTGTTGTCTTCAAAACTCGACCAAATCATTCTATATCCCCTATATTTTTTCTTTCTTCTTTTATAAGATGAAAAATTCCTTGTAATAAAAAAATGACCCCTGATAGAGCAGTTGACCAAAAAGTAGAGAATTTATGATCACCAATCTTTTAAATCGTTGAGATATTCAGTTTATCACAAGTTCTCCATCAAAACTAAAGGTGCATTGTATCAAATTAGAAATTCTAAGAACTCCTTGAACATTCTCTTATGTCAAAGCCTAGATTATTTTCTACTTTTCCTACAAACAATTATGAGTTTTCAGTTTAGATACTTGCGTAAAACTACACAATCGATGAGATACTTATACAGAAATACTCAAACAAGGTCATTATTTAGTTAAAAAGAAGAGCAAGTTTACCTGCTGAACCCAAGTCCACTTGATATGTGCAGCATTGAAAGATTGATTTTGGATGTAAGAATGGCTCACCTTTGCCCCTTCCCCAACAACCACTTCCATAACAGAATTCGTCCAGTAACATTTATCGTTATCTCCACCTACATACTCTTCAACTATACTAATCTCACCTCCCTTCTCCACCAACACCAACACCCTCGGGTTCGAAAAAGGCAAAGCTTTTGACTCTTTATCACTACCTTCAACAGAAATGTACCTCAATAACAATGGATTCTCAACCTTACACCCTTCTGGCACATACACTAGTACTACATCAGGGGTACCTACACCATTAAGTAACCAAAACAAATCCCCTTTAAAACTAAACTCATATTCAGACACCCTTTTCATTATAGCTTCAGAATCTACACTCAACAGACTACCAACATAAACCCCACTAGGAAATTCATTCAACTGAGACAAAGAATCCATTATATAACCATCAACAATTGAAAGTGTAGGCAAAAGGGTATCTACAGAAACATCCAAAGAACTCAACTTTGGAGGCAGAATTGGTTCAATTCTTGAATTCTTGATAAAAGAAGTGTCAGTGAATCTAAAAGGCTCATCTTTACGAGATGGCCAAGGGGTTGACAAAAGGGTGTCTGAGGAACTGATTCTTAACTTCTGAAGTGGTGTAGAAGAGGTAGAAGGTAAAGAATCTTCAAGAGTTTCAGCTATTTGGAGGACATATGGATCAGAAAGAGCTGAAATTGGGGTGAATTTAGGGGTAGTAAAGACACTAAATTTGGGATTTTTTTGGGTGATTCTTCTTGTTCTTGAGAAAGAGGTTGATGATGCAGAAGGGTTTGTAGAGAAAGTTGGTGAAAGAGCAGAAAGTGCCATTGAAATTGGTGGTCTCTGTTAGATTTCAAGAAAAGAGTTTTTCCAGTATTGATGAAGGTGAAACCAGAGAAAGAAGAAGAGTTGGTGGCACTGGTGAAAATAGTTAGTGGGCTTGAGGTTAGTTTGGGGATTTTTTGTCTCAACTTAATTGGGCCTATTCCGGGTCGGGTCACTCCATCGAAGGTCTCTTCGATTTTGCAATTCGGTGAATAACACTATATGAGTTGGTTGATCAGGTGATTTCCCAAATGGAAAGGCTCAGGTTTCAAATGTCCTGCATGATTTGTCGATCGAGTTCATAGAACGAGGCTTACCTAGCCCTTGCATGTTTTCTCGATCAATTTCATTGCACGAGGTTTATCTCGTGTGGTTTAACTTTCATGTGGGATTTGGATACTATTTCCCTGAAGTGTAAATTAACCTGTGCACACTCAGATATATATAATAGATGAGATATACAATGAGTATATATAATAGATATTGAATCTCTCTGATTTTTATATATATTTATTTTTTTATATATTTTAAATCCCTTTATAAAAAAATTCTAGCTCATGCTTTCGATAATGCATATTTAATACCACAAAATAATTTTTGTTATGCTATACTCACGCTTATTTTATAATCACAATATTCAATTTTTTTAATATTAATATTCTTACCATTGCACATCCTTATATATCTTTAATTAAAAACATATATTTTTTCATGTCTCACCTTGTTTTAAACTTTTACTACTATATATAAGAGTCTAGCATAAGCAACTCTTAGTCGTCATGCTTGCTTGCCGACCGAGGGGTAATTTTAGTATATTTGAAATTAATAAGCTTTAAGTAACTTGTATCAAAAGCTGTTATGGCTATACTATTACGTTGTTGGACAAAAATACCAAAACATGTTTATTTATTACTCATTTGTCCTATGAAAAAAACTACTGTTTTTTAATCTTTGTAGACCCCACCTGCTGCAAATATTACATATTACTACTATATGGCACGTGCTAAACGAGCAATTCTTTATCAAAAAAGTGGGCCCCTTTATTTTTATGTGATAACTTTTTACTTTGGAAAAATTATGCATTATAGCAAATTATTAATTCAAAATAAATACTATAATCATAGTTTCATTTAATTCTAATTCGCAGAAAACTCTCTTGCCATTTGCCTCTCTCCCCTCTCGCTGGAATCTCGCTCGCCACTCTCACTCGCTTTTCTCACTTTATACAAACACAAATGTATAAATTGTGTTTGTTTTTGTATAAAGCGAGAGAGACTGTATATACAAATACAAATACATATCTATCCGTCCTATACGCTTATAATTATACAAATACAAATCGTTCCCTGCGCAGTTCTTTTTTGCCTTTCTTTCTCTCTCGCTTTATACAAATACAAATTATACAAAATACAATGTATAATTTGTGTTTGTATAAAGCGCGAGAGATATTTGATATAAAAATACAAATGTTTTAACTCGATTCAATTGTATACGAATTCAAATTTTATGCAGATATACAAACACAATCATTGATACATATACATAGTAGTTACATATATACAATTATCTAACCGATATACATATACAATTCACCTCCCTCCTCTCTCTGCCCTCTCTCACTCGCCTCTCTCCTCTCTCTCTCTCTCTCCCAATCTCGCTTGCCACTCTAGCTCCATAGCAAACATAATTTGGCTATGGAGCGCAAATAACAAAGTTGTAGCTATAGATCGATAATATGATTTTTATCTTTATTATTCCTAAAATTTACTCTTTTACTTTTTCTTGGCTTTTAAATGTAGTTGAACTGAGGTACAACTAATCATAATTTATTGTTGAAGCATTTTTTTTATATTGATTTAAAAGAGTAACAAATAATAAATCGTTTAAGAAATAAGTATAACTAAGTAATTCAGTAATTGTAATTTTGTGATTAAATAAATTAAATATATTTAGGGCCTATGAAATCAATTATGATGAGCTTTATTACAGTTTTTAATATTTTAAATTATTACTATAGTATCCCAAAAAGCATTTTTCAAAGGTATTATTACTTTTTCCCATTATGCATATAGAAATTATATAAAAAATACTATAAACACAATAATTAATTGCTTAGAATATTTTCAAAAAAACATATAAAGAATTTAATTGACTCTCAAAATTTCATTTGTGTCGCATAAAATAAGACACGAGGAGTGATATATATTACGTGAAAATTATGTAAAATGTACTATAAATAACACAATAATTTATAATATTTAAAAAACATATAAAAAATTTGATTGATTTTCTAAATTTTATCTTTATCACATAAATTAAGACCGAATGAATAACAAATATTGGGTCCGTACTGGCACGGACACCTTTATCTAGTATAAAAAGATGCCTGAAAAGCGTTTAAATTTGGATTACTAGAGTGGTAAATAAAAGTTGGTTCATATTTTAATTCTTTAAAAACAATGTTTATTTTTATTTTATTTTTAAAAGAAGTTAAAGACAAGAAAATATTCTTAACTTGCAAACTACAGTTTTTTTTATACTTGCCTTGTCAAGTTATATAAATTGTCATTTAAAAGTTTTTATATCGTTAGTCACATTATTTGTGCTTGCCTTGTCAAGTACCTACACCCTTGTTAACCCGTTGAAAAATAGAAAAGCAACGTAATTTTACTTTTGTCTATAGACAAAAAGTATTTTCATATTTCTAAGTTTTAGTGATAAAAAAAAGTTACTTGTCATCTATGTTACTAGAGAATGGAGATAGCAAGTATATGATGGTAGATAATAGATATCTTGAGGTGATTTAAAAAGTATCTATAAGCCTCATAGCGAATGATAACATATATTTAGTGACCAGGGGCGGACCTACATGGCTGCTAGGGGTTCACCCGAACCCCCTCGACAAAAAAATACACTGCATATATAGGGTAGATTTTCAATATTTATATATACTAATTTTGAACCACCTCAATCATAGAAGAGAGATAACCCACTTATATTTTTTATATTCCGAACCCCCTGAGTGAAAATCCTAGAACCGCCACTGTTAGTGACATAATCAAAGTGCACTAAATAGACTCGATAGTAAATACCTAATAAAATAGTTCAGGTGATTTAGTAGGTAGCCAGGTACTTGCAATTTTTAGTATATGTGCCGATAGCATATATCTGGCGAAATAGTTATGGGTACACGAAAAATAACACCAACCAATCAAAATGGTCAAGCATGTATCCACAACCTCGGTATATGTGCTGGTTGACAATAACATATATCTAGTGAACTAGTCAAGGTGCCTGCAAGCTGATCTGGTGGACGATATCATGAACTATTCAAGTGGCCTCGCAGGTATGGTAGGCATGAAACTGCATTGGCGGACAATATTAGATATCTAGTGAAATAGTCAAGGTGGACGCAACTCAATAATTCCTTGCTTGCAAATAGGTGTGAACTGATTTTTGATTTTGGTGGGGTCATTCTTGATGGAATTTTATTGTAACCTTTCGGTCTTCATATTCTTTAAGACTTATAAAAATTTCTCCATAGCCTATAAAAACCCATAGATACTCAAATCTTTTTTTACTCTTCTTCCTATAATAAACTCCAAAACTAATACTATTACATAGTAAAATAGTCTTAATATTCATCAAATTTTCAAATTTTGCTACTTTTGAAATTTTCACAATTTTCTTGTGTCATTTCAAGGCTTTTTTTTGTTGTTGAAGTATTAGTAGAATTAATAGTCACCAATTTCCAAGTTTTTTCTTTTTTTGTTGAAGTTTTGACAACTTTCTTGTGTCATTTTAAGACTTTTTTCTCCAAGAATATGATATTTATCACAATTCTTGACTTTAGTGTAGCTAAAAGTTTCTATTTTTTGATATTTCACATTTTCAATACGTACAAAGGCACTTAGTTAAGCGGACATTAAGATTACATTTTTGGATCGCCTTATTTGAATTCCTGGCTCTGCCACTGACTGTATTATAGTAATTAGTTTCGTATATTTTCTTGAGAAATTGGTTCATGGCTGGAGCAACACTGCCTCCGGGATTTCGATTTCATCCAACTGATGATGAATTAGTTGGATATTACTTGAAGAGGAAAACTGATGGAGTTGAAATTGAATTGGAAGTTATTCCAGAAATTGATTTGTACAAATTTGATCCATGGGAACTTCCAGGTATATACATTCTATGTATATATATATATAATGGATTTCACTTATATACATTGACGATATAAAATTTTTTTACACGATCAATGTATTTTAACATGTTGTAACAGGTAACTTGCCTTATTTTACAGACACAAATCTCACTCTTGTAGTTTTAGTTGTATTCACTTATATATCTTTGTTTCGTGTTGAAAATACTGAGTTCAGTTGGACCTACATAACATAGGCTCTATCTGCCTCTGACAAAATGTCATTAAAAATTGCTTAACTGAAATCAAAACTCGGTATCCTGGCATCATGTAGAGGCAGATTTAGGATTTAAGCTTGATTTATTCGACCTTTAAGATTGTTTGTTAACACTAAACTCATAGTACATTTGAAATTACGCATTCAATATTAGATATTTAGTAGTTTTAACATATATATATATCTATGTTTCGTGTCAAAAATACTGCATTCAGTTGAACCCCTCTGACATCATGTCATGCAGAGAAATCGTTCCTGCCAAAGCGCGATATGGAGTGGTTCTTCTTCTGTCCTCGGGACAAGAAGTACCCGAATGGCTCAAGAGCCAATCGAGCCACTAAGGCTGCATACTAGAAAGCAACTGGGAAAGACAAGAAAGTTGTCTGTCATGAGCCTGAAGTTGTTGGATATCGAAAGACATTAGTCTTCTATCGCGGAAGAGCACAGAACAGATTGGATGATGCACCAGTATCGTCTCTGTGATGATGTTTCTCCGAGTTTCCAGGTAGATTCAACAAACTCGATGTTAGTCTACTATTTACTGCACTTGAGCCGAGGGTCTTTTGAAAATAGCCTCTTTACTTCCACGAGGTAGTAGTAAGGTCTGCGTACACTCTACCCTCCTCAGACCCCACTTGTGGAATTTCACTGAGTATGTTGTTGTTGTTTGATCATATTCTACTATTTGAATACGTTCAGGGGGCGTTTGCACTTTGTCGTATCATCAAAAGAAACAATGCCTCGTTGAAAACAAGTGATATTTCACTAGCAATCTCGAACAATCCTGTTGTTCTTACTGCTGAAACGTGCAACGATAGCAACTATTCGACTCCTATAACTTCTCCTTATGAATCTACAAACCTTAGGATGTCAGATATGATTCTTGATTCATGGAAGTTACATGGGGATTTTCAACAATAGTACAAATACAATGTCATATGAAGGTTATGACCAAAAGAATTCATTTATAACTGCAGGGTGTGAAGGTTGGAATCAAGCTAATTTGGGAGGTTTTAACAGTTTATGGTCACACGAAGATAACTTTCAGTAACTGAATCAACGCGATTCAGTACTCTTATGTTATCTGAGACGACAGATTTTTTATGTTCATCTCAGAGACATTGGATTATAGCACCTCGAGTATAGTTTCCCCGAGTTCAATTCTAGCTAGTACGTTCTACATTGTTGTTGTTGATGTATGAGATAACTAGCGATGATCCTACTTAACGATCACACGATTCTCTTTATGATCAATTTCATTGTATGGAATACCAAGCATCAAATGTAGCCAAAAAGTTAGTAGTCAGCTATTGAACAGTTCAAAACTATGTTGTTCAGACTCTTCAAAAGTGTCAACTGAAGTGTGTCAGATCCTCCAAAAGTAGCATATTTTTTGTTATATTTTTTAAGAGTTCGAGCAACATAGGTTCAAAATCTCAGGATTCATTCTTGTAGTATAAATGCCTTAGCAACTTTTTAAGGTTGAAAAGAATATGTTATAAATAAACATTCTTCAATAAAGCTATTAAACTTATTAAAGAAAATGGATCTTGTCCCTGAATTAACTCAAAAATTAGCGGGTTATGTTAGAATTGCCCAAAACTATATAAGGACATAATGTTCTATTCCCGCAATCGATGTGGCACACTTCACCTCTGGTACGTCTAAAACTGAACGTTAGAGCGGGAATAACATAACATGGAGGTCCAACATTGGGTAAACCAAGAACTGAGATGATTCGGGAATGGAATATGTGTCTAACTCAACCCCAAAAACTAATTCTACGAAGTGAGAATTGTCTAAAAACCATATAATGAGGCAACAATTCATTCTTTCAACCGATGCCAAGCATTAAACATGTTTGACCAAAAAGTGAATTACCTAGGCCATGATTGTGACCTAAAAAGTAAATGAAATTATAAAATCATGAGAGATCAGAATTCAAATTCCAATACGAAAAAAAAAAAGTGTCTATATTTATAGCCATAATGTATAAAGCTACACGATACCTATATTTATAGTAGATAACAAGTATCTATTGAATAGTTGAGATGCGTGCAAGCTGACTCAAACACGTGAGTATAAAAGAAATATATAATAAAGAGTCTATATGTTGACAATTTTTTTTATTCAATAACCTGGAGGAAAAAAAAGTCTAAAATAACTTGCAAGAGAAGGATATTAGTCTCATAAACAACTTCTTTTTATGAGACTTCAATCACCTATTACTTCTGGGCTTCAATGAAGACACCGAACATTGAGTGAAAAATAAAAAAAAAACTCACCTACTATAATGAATTCAGTGCTAAAAACCTTATAGGTTGAGTCCATCAAATTAAAATCATGAATTTGCTTTTGCAACCGAATTCAATGCTTTCCACACAAAACATCGATATATGTGCAAAAAATAACTAAAATCTTGAACTTGAAGGAAAGTCTTGAAGCAATAATAAAGTAAAATCTATATGTGACCTATAGGTCACAAGTTCAAGTCCTGAAATCATCCGCAAATGCTTGCATCAGCCCTTTATTGTTTCCCGAATTTTGTGTCAACGCAGAATGCTTCATGCAGTGAGTTGCTCTTTTATTAAATTATAATCTTATTACCTCAGAAGTTGCTCAAACACCAATAAAGAAACATATAAAAATCAACACCATAAAATAAAAGAGAGAATCAACAATTTGCTGATTTGATTATTCTCTTTGTAAGCAATGTCAAAAGATATATAAAAAAAAATTCTCCAACCCTTTTGTTCCTTTGGTGAGAAAATGACTAAAAAAAAGAGACTAATAAAAGTTTAGAAAAGGGTAACTAAAAAGCTCAAAATCCATTAACTCTAAAAAGAGATAGAGAATAAATACTGTATAAATTGATTGTTCTCTGGAAATATTCATCTGAATTTAAGTTCTATAATATTAATGTAAAAGAAATTTTCATGTATTACCCAAATGATAACTATAGTTAATTGTCCATAAAAAGTAAGACTAATGGTCTAAAAATATGATAGATTACCTGGTATAACAAGTTAAAATATACTATACTCTATAGTGTGATAACCTTTTACTTTGTTAGTTGTGGAGCTAGGGAAATGTAAGGGGTTCATCCATAAAGTCGGAGTCATGATTTAAAATTTATGAATTCTGAATTTGACATTGATTTATAACTTGTTTTGTAAATATGATCACATATGAGTCTAACTCAATCTCAAAAGCTAGCTCCTGATCAAAAAACAATTTCCTAAATTCATGTCCTGTCCATTTTCCAACCATTATAAGAACCCCTTCTAACGGTACGTCTCATCGAAAGTCTACTTAGTTTGTACAAACCCGTACATAATATTGTAGCTCCCCCTTGTTTATCAGAATTTCCTTCGCTGAAAAAATAGGTCAAAATTATTTTTATATATATATAATAAATGTTGAATTCCCTTGATTTCTTCTTGTGAATATTTTATATTTTGAATTGCCTTATGAAAAATCTCGGCTTTGCCACTGCCTTCCACCCCCTATTATAACTTCAACAATACATTAAATTTCTTATACTGTCAGTGTATATAAATCAACTTCAGGCCTCTCTACCACCCTCTATTATTAGTACAACAATAACACCATTGGTAGAGGGGAATCAAAGTAGTGTGTGGTTCTTTATTATTTGACAAATTTTATTTAAATAAGCTACGATTTTCTTTATGTACTTTTTCCCCCTATTCTTCTTTTATTTCCTCTTCTTGGCCTGTGCTTTAAGTTTAAAGTTATGGTCCACTTTGTCTTATTGAAAATTATATAGTAGGTTGAAAGTGACCACTGTATTAAGCAGAATGGCAAAGGTTGCTATCAGGAGCAAGCTGGAAAAATAGAAGTTTAAACATTTTGAAATGATAGTATAAATAGAGGCGAATCTAAAATTTAAAGTTTATAATTCAGAAAAATTATGATCTTATTATATGTATAAATTTTTAACACATTTATTCTTGATATGACTAACGGTCTCACAAACCTTTTTGTTCGCTTAGAGTGCAGTCTGCCTGCTAAAGATCATAAGGTCCAAGGGTATTAATGGCCCAATTACGATTTCCTCCCAAAATTGTGTTACAGAAGTCGAGCTAGAAATAGGCGTTAGACACCCTCCACTTTTTACCAATTAGAGAGACCCTCTTAATATATTAAGAAAAGGTATTGATCTCGCTAAAGAGACTTGAAAAAAATTCAAATGACATTTTAATACATTACACGTATTTTAGTTTTAAATCATGTGATCTAAATGTTTCTTCTTCTTAAATTTTGTGTCTCGATCAAAATAAAACACATAAAAATGAAAAAAGGAGAGTAATACTTGCCAACAATTTACATCCATGCAAATGTAACTATCAAAATATTAAGTTCATGAGTTGTTACAATGACATCAAGTTAAATATACAATAACAATAAGATTCAAAGTCAAATATTTATATATTTAATAGTTTTTTAATACATATACAAAATTTAAACGAGAGTTATTGACTTTACGTGAATCCATAACTTCTAAGGTAGGTCTACCCCTTAGCTCTACATGAACTTTTTCCTATGTCACAGAGTACAAAATATTTCAATACCCGAAACCAGATCTTAAAATCTAAGCTTTACTTGGGGGAGACTTCTGTTTCACTTAATTGATAAAAACATAGGCACATAGCCACACATTGTGGCTTAATTGGTTGACGTAAAACTACGTTGTGGCTTAATTGGTTGATGTAAAACTTCATTTGACTTTATCATCGCATTTTAGTGAAGCACAGGATATGAGGCTACTCAAATAAAATGTGTCGCGTGAAGAGGAAATTACATTTATTTAAAAAAAAATTATACATTTTATTCTCATAAATGCTAAAAAAAAATATTGTAATTAATTATAATTTTTTTAATATTGACAATATAACATTTCTTGCAATATTTTGTTAGAAAAGAATAAACATATATAAATTATTGTACTTTATAAAACAACACAACTGTTTAAATCTCCTTTATTAATTATAATTTTGAAAACTTTTTAAATAAAATCAATTGTTACGTAAACTATCAAAATTATTCTAAAAGTGTTTTAAAATAAAATTAAGATTTCACTTTATTGAATATGCCTATAAGAGTATCATTTTTTACTTATATAATATTTCATGATACTTTTAATTACAAAAATCAATATTATTCTGATTGTTACCTTTAGAAGACATCCAAATTTAAAACAATATTTTATAAAATTTAATTATTTGTTAATTTAAGTAGTTTGAGCTTGAAATGTTTAATAAAACATCTCAAAGAATTGAAGACTATCTTACAAAGTCAATATTAAAACATGGTTGATTCAAATTGAAGTGAATTAGATAAATTAAGAAATAAAAAATAACTGTAAATTTAATTGTCTACTATTTTTAATTATAATTACATCAATAATAAAATTTTAAAAATTTGTGCATAATAATTAATAAGACAGACCTCCGGATTCCAAATGAACAAACACCCTTACCACTGGACTATCACCCTCAATTTGTTAAAGCATGTTCATTTTTTTAAATAACAATATAATACAAAACATTTTACTTGTATACACTGTAATTTTCCGATGAAGGGTGTTCCGCCCCTGGCCTAAAGTCACTGCTTTAATGGTGACGGGAGACTAGAGCTGAGCATTTCCATTGACATGGCGAAGAAGTTACTTATAATTCTACAGCAAATTACGTATTCAACATGGTACAAAATAAATTTGATTCGAGCAAGGGCGGGAGGAAAGGACATGATATTCGTTTTCATTTGAATGTTGAAAGCCTCAACTCAAAATCGACCTGCCCGAATATCTCTGTCAATATGTTCTGCATTCAGAGTTCCTGGAAGTTCTCGAAAATCTTCATTGAATACAGAATATGCACTGCAAAGGACGACAAAAATTTGAGGGTGACCATATTTAGAAAAAAGTCACATACTTATTTTATGTGCTTTAGTAGTTGAAGTTGGAAATGCAAAACAAGAACACCAGAATATGTAAGAATGTCAATACGCGGATGAAGACGCACTTAAAGTGTGTGTCCAAGTGGTTTCGACGAAATCCATCTTCTTATCACAGATGAAGAAAGAGAAATTACACTCACACAACAGAAAAGCATATCAACTTGGAGGTTTAAAAGTAAACAAAAAGGAATAAAGACTTTGGTATCTAAAGGTTCATATATCGACAAAATCATGTACCTAAGTTCTCCCTGCTTCCGGTGTCCAAGATTATAAAAGATGAGGCCAAACCCAGTCGCCAGTAACTGCATCAAGTAAAGAAAAGAATTAATAGTACTCCGATGTTCTTTTTTCAAGACCATACAGGAATTCTGCTTTCTCAAATTGAGAAAAAGTTGCAATTTTTTGACTCTTTTAGTAGTTCATACATAAGAGGCCATAACTCTTACACAGTTAATTCTAAGATTTCCCAGCACGTGTGTACATGCTGCAGGTAGTTAGCTGTTCAATAATTTATAAATGTAAGAGAGTATAAGAGTATAGACATATACACGGCATTTAGTATATATTTAGCTCTCGAGAAAGTACACATCAATCCTTTTATCAAATATGTTTAATCATTTCTAACTCCTTGTATATTCTGGGTAATTCCAAAGTTGGTTTCAAGGTAATATAAGAGGCAATAAATAGCAGAATTGATGTGACATTATCTTCCACGCTGACTTGAGTGCTTATCGAGGATAAGAAGTATCAGTTTCAGCAAAATGTCATTAGTTTTCCCCGCTTTAATCAAAGCACAAAGAACCCAGCATTATATGACAGAATCTGCAAAATGACAGTTCAGTCTATTGAAAACTTACAGAAACACAGAAAGTGACTCATAAGAAGCTATTAGTAAGTCCAAAACTTTTTTTCTTTTCTTTAATTTGGTAAACCCCATCCCAAAGCCCCCTCCCTCCGAAGCGCCACCAGTGGATTTTTCCACTTTCCCCTTGGTGACTAAAAACTAAAAACTCACATCTCTTGGTTGGAAGTGACGGATCAACCACTAGAGCAATCTTCTCTTGTCAGTATGCGACACTATGGCAATTGGCAGCTACTAACCCGCATATATGTTAGTACAAAAATCCAAATACTGTAAAGCAAAGTAGGATCTTCCCTAATATATTTTCGTGAAAATCCTTCTTCCTATCTAACTATTTAGAGCCCAAAATATGCTCCTAAGCATAAATACATTCAGTCAACATTGTGGGATACTGTTCCGAAAAACTACTGAATCATAACACAAATAAATCTGCCATATATATCACAGCAAATGATTGATCAAATGGCTGAACTTACAAATAAAGGTGCAACCTCATATCTTCGCGCAATAAAGGCCAGAATGAACCAAGTCATGATAATAACCCAAACCTTTGGACTGATAGAGAAAATTACCATCAAGAGCATATCTACAAATAAGTGAAAAGAGAATGGAACAGGTGAAGAGGAATAAGAAGATAGTTTTACGTTAATGATAAAAGAAATGGAAACAACTAGTCAGAACTTCACCTGGAAATTTCAGTTTATCACGTAGCAGATAAAAAAGCTTCCTCTTCCACTTACTAGTTGATGGGGGTAACTGAAACCTCTGTTTATAGAAATGGGAATAATAGAACTTGTAAATCATTGCAAAATGAAAAAACATAAGTGTGCACATGGGAGCTGGATTCAATTTCCAAAACAGACAAGAACTGAAATTCCTGTATATTTGCGGCATTTATTTTCCACTCACCAGTTCATCATCATCGTCATCCTCAAATTCATCACGAAAATGCTTAGGAGGTGGCTTTGGTTTGACAGCAACTATTAGTGAATCTACAAAATGTGAATTTCAACCTTGTTATAATAGAGAAAGAAGTTCCATTAATTATGATCTAATAGAACAACAATGCAAATGTGAAAGTAGACCAGCATTCAGGAACAAACAATCAAGAAAATAACTTAGTAGTGAAGCAAAGAAATGTGCGCAGAATAGCCAAAAATGACTTGTGGGATTAGCACTCTTAACACCCGTAACCACAGAAACAGTTTTCCGTTGTTTGATCGAGATTTTCTGAACAGCGCCACTAAAGGCAGACTCAGAAACAAACAGAACCTTCGAACTGGTCTATTTTCTACAACTTCTCCGGAAGTACATATGACCAATTTGTTTCCTTTTAGGCTAGCAATTTCCATAGAATTATGTCTGCTATGGAAATGTGAAAGGAGAACAGTATCCAGGAACAAACAATCAAGCAAATAACTCAGTTATGAAGCAAAGAAATGTATGCAGAATCGATATGCAACAAAACAGATAGTTTGTTAATAATCGTCAAACTTATACATGCGTGCATTTCCTACTCATTCCAACTGCAAGAAGAAAAAGAGATCAAACAAAATGATACCTCTATATTCACATACATGAAAATCTGTTGCATAGTGCACCAAATGTGAGCAACCAAGAAGAAGCTAAGGAAAAACAGTGAATAGGAGATTCAGACAGAAAAGTAGCATGAAGCACCCCAAAATCCACACACAAATCATGCAAGCAGAGTCTTTTCTTTTTCCACCATGCAAGCAGAATCAATATGCAACAAAACAGACAGTTTGTTAGAATAATCTTCAAACTTATACATGTGTACATTTCCCACTCATTCCAACTGCAAGAAGAAAAAGAGATCAAACATCACGGTACCTCTATATCTCACATACATAAAATCCTTCCATGTATAGTTGTTACAATATATTATGCAAAATGATTATATCAACTTTGGTAATCAATAAGTTGATAAAAAATTGCACCTCCGTTGTTGAATTGGACTACTTCATCATCTCCATTTTCACTATCATGCAATACATTTCCTCGCAGAACAAGTCTCAAATTTTCAATAGGCATATGTCGATTCCCAGCAATCATCTTTCTCAATTCATGTACCTAAATGCCACAGGAAATGTCAAAACATATTCAGAACAACTCCAGGAATTTAACTTATAGGCATCTAAAATGACAGCTGACAAGACAAGTCTAAACAACATCTTTTCACGCACTTCTACAACCTTTTTCTTGTGATTAGAAAAAAAAACCAAGATACTGAGGAGATATTTCTTTGATTTTTTGCAGAAACTTGAACGAAAAGCCACTTTAGGTATCAACAACTTCTCATTTCTTGATTCCAAATCCTTTTTTTTAGTAACAGTAGTCTCTGAGCTTAAATGACGAAATGAGGATTCATATAGCCTACCCAACTTATTTGGTATTGAGGCGTAGTTGTTGTCGTAGTAGTCTTTGGGCCATCACAGGGCTCACAAACTTGGATTTTTTTGCAGGAACCGTATGTACGAGAGGCCTGGAAAAGAAGGTAGGCATACACCAGGGTAGCATACCACAGGGAGGAAAACGCATATGGAAGACAGGGGCACTTGTGAAATAACTATCCGGAGGGAAGCCAGCTCGGGCACACCTCAACTATCACACCATGTACCTTCTAGTCTACTACCTCCTACTAACATAGGTATCAGATTACTCTGCCCACCAAGACTTAGGCAGATCGATGGGAAGTGATCATCTAGCTTCTTTTTTTTGTCTCTGATGCGATTTGAACCCTGACCTCTAAAGCTTGCATGACTTCATTGATCATATGCCACATCCTTGGGCGTATGATTCAAAATTATTCTCTATGTAGGGTCTCCATAGACAGTTCCAATCATTTGCTACTTGTCACATACCAAATTAGAACTAGCCTATCAGAATACTATAGGGATCTCTTGACATCAAAGCAGTCCAAACTTACAACTCGGCCTAGATTTACTCTAATTTTTTGCTTGACCACAAGGTGACAACCAAGTGACTTGTTTCCATTAAATTTTACTGTCTAGCGCCACACATAGATTCCCAGTTAATTTCAAACTTATCTCAGTATCAGACTCTGGTCACCTTCATCAAAAAGAAATTATCACTCTGATTACACATATCCATGTACTACACCAAGTTCTCTCTGAGACCATGCTCATTAAGCTAATAATCTTTTCTTGCTTCAGTCCACATTACTTTCTTACTTGTCCTGCCCGTTCACTTCCCTAGCTCTTTTATTAGTTCAATCCTGACTAATTAGGTATAATACTATAATATGAACCATAGCTGCCAAAATTAATATGTACTTTCATCTAATCATTGCACCCTTATGTTCACTAGTTTTCCATGAAGTTCAAGCCACTATCTTGCAAACTTTATCCTTCCAACTGTCAAAGCATCTACTTAAGCAAAAAGAAAGAGAAAAAAAATTCCATCATTATACTCCATCCCAAACTTCATAATTTGCACAAAGACGCCATCTTTCCAACAATGTTTACTCATTGCAAAATAGATTTTGAAAAAACAACACTTTTTCCTCAATGTGCCTCGAAGTAGAAACATCATGCATTCAATTAACAAACTACACCTCAATTTCACATCAGCTTCGGCTACACTGTGTGAATCCTCTATATCCATTACACTCAATTGTACCATTAGAAAACTAAAACCTAGTTTTCCTCAGTTTAATTTGCATGAATTTCGAGCTATTACGATCGAAGGAGATGAAGAAAAGGAAGTACCTTGATAGAAGACGGGACATTAAGGCGACAAGGTGGAGAAGGACCGATGATTTTCAGATAGATTTCTACCATCTTCTTCTCTTCAATTTCATCCATGGCACCGTAACAAAGCCTAAGTCAATTGCAAAATTCAGAGGTTTTCTCCGACGGCGTTATGCTATAGCCACGATCACCGGCGCCGGAAACTTGATCTCCGGTCAATACTCCGGACTGTTCACCGGACGACTTTTGTAAACGGATTTCACTTTTTTGATAATTCAATGCGAAGCTGTAAAGGAAAAATTGGGGAAAATGTATTTATCTACGTGGATTAAGGATTAATTTTATAAATTTCAATTCTATTTTCTCCTTTCCCAAAATTATATCTTAAAAAAAAGAAGTTTCCAAATTATAATACGTAAACATACACTTAAATGTGATGACTAAACACACTAACTTATCTTCATTGTGTCTCGTGGACATCCAATACTAACATAACACATAAGTTTTGAAGATATATAGATAATCATTCGATAAGTTTAAGTGTTTATTACGTAATATGCTTCATAATCAAACTTTTAGAGCACTACAAGATAGAGTGATTGAAAATCATCGAAAATAAAAAAATTAATTTTTGTAAGAAAAATAAAATAAAAATCAATAATTTAATCTCATATGCTATTTTTTTAAAGAATAAAATTACCCAAAATTTGTGTCAATAGAAGATAGAAGGTACTCAATGAAATAATCAAAATGCGTATAAGAGGAACGTAACACCACTTATCAATACAATTTGTGTTTTACAAACACTTGGATCACCAAGTGATAAAAGGAAAGGTCAATCACCAAAGGATGTGGTGGGATACATGAAACTCTTCCACTTTTAAGTTCAGAACAAGAGATTTTGAGTTCGAACTCTTTAAAAATAAAGACGTTTTATGTTTAAAAGAATTTTACGCAATATAAATTTGAATTAATTGAACCAGTAATATTGAAGTATATATACTTCCATTGGCTATCACAGTCCATACATGGTCCCATATTGCCCTTGTATTAGCCTAACAAGGAGGATAACACCACTTGTGGCTTGCCACTCATTTCAAAAACACAAGATTTAAGGCTACCCTTTACATTCATTAGGGCACTTCCCTATCTACATAATTTTTTTGTTTCTCATTCAGTGTCCGATTTACATATTGAACTTCAACTAAATTTAGATTAGTGTCGAAAAGTCCCACATTGGAATAAAAACGCTTTCTAATAAAAGCGATTTCATATTCGAAACTCGAACTCGATATCTCTGGTAAAGAATGAAAGAAGTACTTACTGATCTACCATAACCCTCGTTGATTCTTGCTAACATGTTATAATTCTGTCATTACCAAAAAGATAGAGTATATATCATTTGGTCTCTCAAACTTTTAGGATGAGGCTTTCATTTTCCACCTTTCAATCTTAGATAATATATATAAAAACCAAAGTATATACTATATAACAATATCAAAATCTCTCCCTTTGTTGACACTAAGATAAAAATGGCTCTGAGAATGTGGGCTTCTTCAACAGCCAATGCACTTAGACTCTCTTCTACTGTTTCAAGAACCAATTTTTCCCCTGCTTTTTCACTCTCTAGATGTTTTTCTACTGGTAACTTTTTTCAACTTATTGCTCTCATTAAAAAAAAAGAGTCAGAATTTGTTTATAGGGATGTTTACACAAATAACTCGCTTCAGAGACGGAGTCAGAATTTTTAGTTTATGAGTTTTGAAGTACTATTCATTTTACTTACTAGGTTCTGAATAGGTTATTTGTAGTTTGTTACATGGTTATTTTTGGCTCTGCTGAACTAGTAATTTGCATTGTGGTGACATTTACCAACCGGTATACATAGATTATACACTGTTGTACACATATTATACATCCGATTATTTTTAGTTTAAACGGTTGGGTGAGCGGATGTTCATGAGATTAAGTCTTATTTGTTGTTTTGTTTATAACTTTATATTGAGTTTTTTTTGGATATATTGCAATTTGCAGTTCTTGAAGGGCTGAAATATGCATCTTCACATGAATGGGTAAAGCATGAGGGGTCAGTGGCAACAATTGGAATCACTGACCATGCTCAGGTTTTTCTTGACTTGTAGTACTTTTCGTATAGTTTTTCACTTTTGTTTTGATAATTGAGAAATCCCCGAGAGTTGAGATAATCTGAAACAGAGTCAAGATTTGAACTGTATGAGTTCTAAATTCTAGGATAACGACATCAGATGTTGATAACTTGATTTTGAATTTAATCTTTATAGAAATATAAGGTTTGAACTAAAGTTGTTAGGTTTGATTGAACCTTTAAGTAACCTTGTAGCTCTTGCCTCGGGTCAAGTAGCCTACTATTTGAAACTCGGTGGATAATAAGCTCTCCCCTCTACCCTTCTCTACTAAAATACCACGATTTTTGTCTGCGGTAGACTTGCATATAGTTCTCCATTGGATGTTGGTTTTATGTTACCAATTGATGACATTTTCATACAGTAAAAGCATAACCACAGGTAACCGTTCTTAAAAAGTGCGGGATTAGTAATCTAGAAAATAAGACAGATTATCTGCTACAACATGTTATAATACGACTGAATGTAAATGTGAAATTTGATGGATGTTTTCAGGATCATTTGGGAGAAGTGGTGTTTGTTGATTTGCCAGATACTGGTACTTCTGTTTCACATGGAAGTACCTTTGGAGCTGTTGAAAGTGTGAAAGCCACCAGTGACATTAACTCTCCGATCTCAGGCGAGATCGTTGAGGTCAACACAAAGCTCAGTGAAACACCTGGTTTGGTAAATATCTACTAACTCATATATATATTCCAACTACTTCATTTTTTGGGCTAGTTGAAATCTATGTTGTTCGAACTCTTCAAAAATGCAACTAGGATGCACGTCAGGTCCTCTAAAAGTAGTGTATTTTTGGAGGATCCGACAAGGATGAGACAGATTTTTGGAAAGTCCGAATAACATAGGTTGAAAACTTAAATATCAGTTCCTAATTGATATGTTAAGTACTTTTTGTGTATTTCCTTTGTTTTTCATCTATTTGAAATCTACATTGCTCGGACTCTTCAAAAATGCCACCAATGTGTGTTGGATCCTCTAAAAGTAGTGCAGTCTGGAGGATCCGACAAGGGTGAGGCAACATTTTTCGGAAGTGTGAGCAACATAGGTTGAAAACTTGAAATGTCAGTTTCCTTATGATTTTTCATCTTCTGTAATCAAGGTCAATATTTTACTATCTGATATATATTTCAAGTACTTCTTGTGTCTTTCCTTCATTTTTCATCTAGTTGAAATATATGCTGCTCGGACTCTTCAAAAATGTGACTAGGTGTGTGTCGGATCCTCCAAAAGTAGTGTATTTTTGGAGGATCTGACACGGGTGAGGCAGCATTTTCAGAAAGTCTAAGCAACATAGTTTAAAAACTTGAAATGACATATTCCTGATGATTTTTCAATGTTTCTTTTGTCACCTTATGCAATGAAGATCAACTCGAGCCCTTATGAAGACGGATGGATGATTAAAGTGAAGCCGAGCAATCCATCAGAACTCGAATCTTTGATGGGGGCAAAAGAGTACACAAAATTATGTGATGAGGAGGAAATTCATTAAAACTTGAAGCTGATTTTTGAATTCACCTTTTAGACTAACATTTGCCTACTTAAGGCCTCTGAGATATTATGATCAAACTTCAGTTGTTAAAAATTCCACAAAATTAAATAATAAGATCCACTTTTCTGTTTTTTTTCATTGCCTCAGCAGAGTTGTGATCTGAGTTTTTCAATTTATGATTTTTTATCTTTCTTTCTAGTAATTTTCGTTACGTTAAAGTTGGTCCACAGATAGAATTTTTAGACCCTATGTTGCTTAGAGTTCCCAAAAATGTTGCCGCACCTGTGTCAGATCCTCTAAATATGCACTACTTTCGGAGGATCTGACATGCACTCGTCAACATTTTTAAAGAATCTGAAAAACATAGCCTTTGGCCTAATTTCCTTAGTACTTCTACTTGTTACTGGTTTCACATCTTCCTTAAGGTGTCTTCACTTGTTACACCCGAAACACCAAGATTTGACCGCGTAATCTGAAATTCTTAACTTGAACAACAGGAATAAATGAAGATTTATCGTTAGTTGACATACAGAACAGGTTTAAAATCCTCTCGAAAATACAACGAGAACATGGTACACCAAATGAACAAGAATATAGCAAGGCTCAACATGAAATCAAGAAAAGAGGCAATTTTCATTGACATGATGTTGAGATCCTTTTGAGTCTTGCAAGACAATTATCAGTAGGACTAGGAATTGGTAGATATGTCACACTTGTCTCTGGATTAAGACGTTCGAGCCTGCACCAGAACAAATTCAAGGCCAATTATGCTTTAATATACACAAAAATCAAATGCATTATGTGAAGTTTCAGAACTCAAATGTGTGTTGATAATGTTAGTACCTATAGTTGAGAAGAAAGTAGTGAAGAAACACAGAAACTTCAAGACTAGCCAACTCTGCTCCGGGGCACAACCGAGGTCCAGCTCCAAAGGGAAGAAACGAGCTAAATGTCTTGGCCTCATCATCCTGTCAAGAATCAAATGTGTTACTTCCTTAGCCATAAATAAAAGCTAGTATTGTCCTTTAACCTTGACCAAATCTTCCGGATTTAGCTTATTAGGCATAGGTTCAACTGAACCTAGTATTTTCGACACAGAACATTGATGTTTATGTGAAACACAAATTGTAACATCCTTCAAGGCTTAACCAATCAAGTTCAAATCCTGAATCCGCCTCTGCTAATCTTGGTTATCTTCCTTCTTAAGAATAAGTCTTAACAAGTGAAAATGCTCACTTTTTGGAAGAAGCAACCTTGTAACAACGACTAGAAGAATTTTGCAAGGATTTGAAAGGAAAAATGAAAACTAATGCAAGTTCGACTCCAACTTGTTTGGGACTGAGGCGTAATTATCGTTGTTGTGGTAAAGAAAATTAGTGCAAGGAGATATTGCTTATAATACTTACATCCCATCTTGAAGGACTAAATTCTTTGGGGTTCACATGATTGTGAGGATCCAAATTAACTTGCCTTATCCAAGTCAATACCTTCCATCCTTTTGGTATTGCGTACCCTATATAGCACAAAACAAATCCCATTTAGTACATTAGACATCTTATTTTGTCAAAAACTTTGGCAAAATGAAGGTGAAGTTTTCCATTCATGTTGATTGTCCTTTTCACGTTTCTATAAATTGCTAAGGTGACATTAGAGCAACGTAGAGTTTCATCGATTACCTTGCATTTGAACACAATTCCTTATGTTAAAATTATCGAACTTTCAAAAGGTCTACATTCTCGTACCACTAGACTATCTATATACCTTGGTTAGATACTTCATCTGTATAATCTCTTCGTAGCTAAGTTTCTTATCCGAATCAGGCAGCCTTCTCTTAACAATTTCCTCTTGTTCCTCCTGAAAAAACATAGAATTTCTCAAACGGTACATCAGACCTCTCTATAACAATCATCCTATATAACAACATTTCATTATAACGACAACATTTCACTATAGCACCAAAAGATATCTGGACAAACGACGTTGTTATGGAGAGGTTTAGCTCTAGTAACAAAACATTTGTTTAGATTACAAATGACTTGTTATGTTACCTTTGCTTTTTGTAAGAACTCAGGGATGTTGTTCTAAGTACATAATTGCCCATGCTGCAGTATGAGCAGTTGTTTCATGACCTGCAAACACGTAAACGACTAACAAGTCGATGATCTCCTCATCGTTTAACCTCCTTCCTTCGTCGTCTTCAATGGCCATAATCAAATCCACCATATTGCCCTTTGATCTTGATTCATTCTTCATATTCATCACCTTCCTTTCATCTATTACTGATTGAAATATCTTCACCAGGTTTTCCCTAGCCTAAATTAAAGCCACAATTGAAAAAAAGACAAGTTAATGACTATAGACTAAAGCTTATTAGACTAAAGTATTTTTGACGTGGAATATAAATCTATATGTGAAAAATCACTAAAGTTTCAACAATCACCAAATTTGAACCTATAATTTTAAAAGTACAATGAGTTCAATACTACTCCCTCCGTCTCAAATTATCAATCATGTTTCTCTTTTACACGTCCCTAAAGAAAACATTAACTAGGAGAGGTTCTTGACTATTTTACCCTCATTTATGTCTTAAAATATAATCTCTCTTCATTAAATATTTACTCTGTTGAGGTGTTTGTAGTCTTCAAGAACAATTTGGTAAGGATAAAATGAAAATAAAAACCATTTGCCTAGGCATTAAACTTTAAAATGACAAATAATTTGAGAACTATTTTAAGAAATCAACAGATAATTTGAGACGGAGAAAGTAAGAATGTAACAAACATCTAACATGTCAAGTTTAAATCCTGATTTCGCCTTTAAACGAGTAGAAAGAGTGGGTAAAAAAATGGGACATAGAACTAACCTTGAATGCCCTATGATAAGCAAATCCAGGGAGGTTGATAGGCAAAGCCAAAAAACCTTTCAAATAAATTGTATACACCTTTTCAACCATATCTAACCATTGAGAATCAATCTCACTACCAATCATGATTCTTATTATAAGTTCAAATGTAGATTTCTTCATTTCACTAAGAAACTCAATTGGTTTTTCTTCAATGGCATTCCATTTTTCAAATGAACTCTTCACAACTTCTTCAATTAGACCAAGGTACAAACACAATGCATGTTTGCCTTTTATAGGAGATGTTGTTATTCGACGAAGACGCTTGTGTTCTTGGCTTGTAATTCCATGGAGAGCTTTTTTTCCAATAAGATTTAACACTGATTGAGGCCATCCCAATTCAAAGTTGTCATCATCCATCAAGATTTTCTTGCATACTTGTGGTTTTGTAACAATGATGCTTGGTGTTCCAAACATAAATGCCTTGTACATTCCTCCTTGTCCATACCTTCAATGTTTCATTTTTTTTTTTACCAAATATCAAGAACGTTAGCATACACTATATATTAGGATCAAGCGCTTACCATCATGCCAAAAGTTATAGCTGATAGCAAAGACGTAACTTTATTTCTTAACTAAGTCCACCAAGCAAGAGTCATGTTCGATTATGACTTTGACCCGAGCCACCTAGCCCCTCGTGGGCCTTGCCATAGGCAGAAATCAGGATGTTGGCATTACCCAACGCTATAGAAATCAATTAGTATTATTCAGACAATATATAACAACAATTAGAATGGCAAAACCACGAGTTTATTTCGTTAAGGGTGATCAAGATTTAATGGTCAAAAAACACACCTAAATATCACTTTTACGTGAATTTCACACCCCCTCAAAGCTCCCCTTCTCAACATGAGAAGGAAACAACAGAGAGAAAAAAAGAGAGCACATTTACAGTGCAAATCAAATGTTATTGATAACACACCCTTATAGACACTAAACAAGATGTATCTCACATCTAAACACAGAATTTAACCAATACCAATAAACAAGAACTCAACATAAAATGACAACACAGAAAGATAACACATTTACAACTATTTATAACCATTACACAAGACAACAACTCCCTCTGAAGATTGAGTATGAGAAATCGACATCAATTGTGCCCTGAAATCCTCTGTTCTGTCCCCTGAAGCCGTTATAGAACCATTTAAGATGCAAGAATTCTCCAAGATCACTATATCGGGTACCAAGTTAGATATAGCAATGAGCAATTCGCGCGTTGCATCGAAAGGAGCTTCCTCTCTATTTGCCATAAAATGCAGATTCTTCCTCTGAGTTTTCTGATTGCCAATATACAACACAAAATATTAGCTTGAAAAAGAGGTTTTCAAGTTTAAAGAGGCATGATGAATGATAATTAAGCATCAGAAGTTATGTTGTTTGGAATCTCTAAAGTTGTTATCTGTATTGGATTCTACGAAAATGCATTACTTTTGAAAGATCAGACATTTAAAAGGAGTTCAAGCAACATAGATGAGAAGTACTATTGCAACAGCTAGTACTTAGTTGATGCTCCAAAGCAATAATATGCATTGTTCAATCGCTCATAAATTATCCGTTGTGATTTTCTTATACATGCTTTTTAAGAAACATTAATTAGGAGACGTTTTTAACTATTTTATCCTTCGTTGTTATTTGAACAATCATAACATCACTCATAATTGATGTGTTTTGTAGTTTTCAAGAACGAAATTACTTAAGGTAAAATGGGATAATTTTGTTTTGAACTTTTAAAACGATAAATAATTTGACACAACTATTTTTAAATATCACGACAATTAATGTGAGACAACTATTCTTAGAAATTAAGAAAGCTAATTTTAGGAATGGTCAGCCATATCAAGAGGAAATATTTTCAACAAATTTCCACAAAAAAAGAAAAAAAAAATGTTAACGGTCAAAAAAATATTTAAATTATCACAATGTTTCATAGTGCAACTATTCATTATTCTATTTAACTAACTAAACTATCACTTCCTATGCCCTGTTGTCGATTGTTTTAATACTAAGGAATTGATAGTTTAGATAGTTAAACCAAACAATGTATAATTAATATATAAATTTTACGAAAGAGTGATAGTTTAAGTATTTTTTTTAACCAATAACTCGGAAAAAAAGAAGTAGAAGAGATCTTCCCCTTTTTCTTGTGTATATTTAAAAACTCCCTTCCGTATACAGTTTTACTCTACATTTCTGCAAGAGGTTATTTTCACGACTTGCATGAACTCATAATTATGTAGAGACAACTTTACCAACTCACCAAGTAAATTTACAAACTACAATAGATTACAATTTACAAAACCAAGTAGCTAAATCTTATAATAAAGAAAAAATACAAAGCAAAAACACAGAAAATATTGAAAGAGAAGAGAGAAAAAGAGGGTACCTTTAAAAGTGTAGCGCCTTTTTTTGATGAGTATATTATTATGGATTTGTATAAATAGAGGTGCAATTCTATTTTAATTCAGTTTCCTCTAACTAGATTTTCGGATAGCCAATCAATTAAAACCCTATTTTTGGTAAACTATATTTATTATTTTCTTACCCTTGGATTTTGAGCAAATAGCACTTTGGTCTAAGTAGAATATATATATATATATATACAAAAACTCCCTCGGTCCATATTTACTTATTTCTTTTTACTTGACACGTCTCTTAAGAAATAATAAATGAAATATTAATCTAACTATATATTATAAATCATCTAACTATTTTTTAAAAAACTATATTTAATAATAAATATAAAATGATGAATTATCTCTTGAATTTTTAAATTAAATAAGTATAAGTGAATTGACATGTTCAATCCAACTCATTTAAACATTGAGCTAAATATGTTGTCCAATTTGATCTATGTGAGACTTTTGTAAAAAAATAATTTTTTTATTTGATATGTTATATATACTCACATAAAAACATATTTATATTAATTTTGTTTGCTATTTAAATAAATTATATTTAAAAAACAAGTATTAAAACTTGGTAAGAGATATATGTTTCATAGCTATGACTCAATTGAACTAAACTCCTAGCAATCGTCATGACTTACAACTAGTCTATTCATCACAAACGTATAGTAATGCATCTAATAATTTATACTAAAGTCTTGATGATCGCCATGAATCGCACATAAAAGAAACGTATAGTGATTCATCTAATAATTTATACTAAAGTCTTGATGATCGTCATGAATCGCACATAAAGGAAAATCAAAGAAGAAAAACACTCTAAGATAAGGCCCATTCTCCCTAGTTGTGTTTCCACATGTGGGCTTTTCTTTAGTCCATTGGATATCAACAAAACTATAATGTGGGCTTTTCTTGAGATTTGGGGTATGGTGAGATGGACATTTATTCAAATTTTCATAAAATTTTGGTTGTCCTTGAAAAGTTCATAAACCTATAAATAATACTCAAAACTTGAGAGCCGGTTCATTCAGAGAAGAATTCAGGATTTTCATTAAAGGGGTTCGAAAAAAAAAGTAATGCCTAAGATTTGAATTTGGAATCTCAAGTTGAACTTTGAACCCCTCAACCACTAAGACAATCTCTAATCTTACATTTAGGATGTTCAAAATCCATATATAGACATAAAAATTCTTTAAAATACCTTATTTTTATAATGTAATTTTTCACCGAGGGGTTCGGGTGAACCCCCTCGACTACCTTTAGGTATGCCCCTGGGTGCATTGATTTTACCGTAAGAAGTCCAAAAGCGATATATAAGGTGCCACTCTTCGTGTAGCAACTTTTTTTCCCAGAATGTCCGTGTAACTTCTAAAGAAATATTTTTTATGAATCATTCAAATTTCAAACAAAGTGTGCATTCTTTGAGTGAAGAAGAGAGAGACTTTGTATAAACACTCTTGAGCCATATTCGTCGTTTACCATTATTTCATTTTATTCTACTGATTAGTTCTAGCTCCAAAAAAATATATACATGGAGCTATATCGATTTACGTATGTCTTGTTATCAATACCGCAAAAAGAATAAAGAAGGAGAGACAATTTCTTTGGTTACAGGAGGGGGTCATCGGGTTCACGTGAACCCATGCTTCCCTCCTGAAATCATATATAGTAGTGTTATATTTTTTAATTTTTTTATTAAATATAGATGTGTGAACCCATACT
This sequence comes from Solanum appendiculatum, assembly GCA_018342035.1. Lineage (NCBI taxonomy): Eukaryota > Viridiplantae > Streptophyta > Magnoliopsida > Solanales > Solanaceae > Solanum > Solanum appendiculatum. The sequence continues at coordinate 146,750 of JAGDQO010000572.1, forward strand.
CGAAGTATCATATAATGCGACGATGATTGGGTGCACCTCTAAGTGAGATTAGAAATTTGACTTCTATATCTATCTTGTTTTATTTTTTCTTTCTAAAATTGAGTAATACCTCTCTAAGTGGTTATTGATAGCACTTCTGGTGTTTTAATTAATTAAGTATTTCAATTTTGGACTTATAATTTTAAAATTTTAATTGTTTTCAATGATAAGAACCTAAAGGTCAAATCGATTAGATCCACCTTTTTATACAAGTGCACCCATCATCCCGAAATCCTGAATACGCCTCTATCCATACTAATTAGTTGATCTTTCATGTCCAGCAAGCCCATTATTGAAATCTCGATTTTCAAAAAATTCATTTGGGTCAACCTTTGAGATTAATCATATTTTTCAAAACTCGAGGATAATGAGTTTGTTTTTTTATCCTTCTCAACTTAAATATCAAGCTTAATTAGTTTACGTGACGTGAGGCTCGAACATGTAACCCAAGTTACAAATTTCTTAATCTTTGTAACTTAAACTAATTGCCCTAAAAACAAATTTTGATATTGCAATTTAAAATGAAGATTAGATGAATATCTCTTCTTGATATATATATTACAGCTATAGACATCGAAATTTTGTAGGATTCTTAAGTTAGTGTTCTTGTAGGCTACTTTACCTTAAACCCTAGCTCATGCCTATATAAAAGGTAATATATTCCTTGAAAAGACATCTCGAATATTCCACAAATTCATGGAATATTCACAAAGATCCATGTAGATCAAATAAATCTCAAGGAAATCCATATCATCCAGCTAGTTCGAGAAATATGTCACTAACAGCCCTCAAATTATGGAGATAAAATCCAAATCATCCTAGTTTGAGAAATATGCCACTAACGACCCTCGAATCACGGAGAAAATTGAGAGAAGTATCAAGAGATAAACATATTTGTAGCCACAAGATTTATCAATAAAACTATGTTTCTTTATATTTTATTTGTGATTGTAATTTATTTTTTGTCATTTTAAAATTTGTTGCAAACGGTGTTTTTGTACCATTGAGTTGACCATAAGTGAGTTAATTAAATATTTCTCAATCCCAAAGACAAACATATGTTAGATGTATTTTTTTATATAATAATCATAAAAAGAAAAAAAAAACCAATGATAAAACAAATAAAATTCAAGCAACTAAGGGCGGGCCTATTTAATCATGTTTCTTGAGTAAATATAGTTCTTTAAATCTATTTTTGAGCAATTTTGATTTTGTAAGTTTGCCAAAAATTGTGAAAAAGATATTTAACTAAAAGTATAAGAATAGTTCCATCAAATCCACTTTAAATATACTTTCGTTATTTTTACTTGTCCACTTTAAAACTTTGCATGCCTCTTTACGAATATTTTGTCTTAATCCATATTAATTGATGCTTAGTTCTAAGAGTAAAACATGAAAAATATATGTTTTTCTCTTGAGATACTAAAATTGATAAGTAAATGTGAAATATTTATAATAATGGACGAGTAAAAGTGAACCAGAAAATAGGAATATTACTATTTTTTGCTAAACACAAATGGAGTTGTCTCTTGAACCACACGAAGCACTGCCTCGAATTGAAACCAAACTTTTGAATGCATGACAGAATCAAGAAAATCTTAATTAGACTTAGAGAAGCAATAAACAATAGCATATACATTAATTATTTGGCCAATTGTGCGGAACAACTTTCATAAAAATAGAAAAAAAGTATTGAGATGAAAGAAAGTTGGATTACTAGGTCTTTAATTATTCATGATTTGAAAATGATATTTGTATTGTATATAAAGGATACATATAAGTGAGTCATCTTTTTATTATATTTATAAATAAATGTATCTCCATACGTACTATAATGGTTATGAGGTTTATCTCCAATATGTTCATATATATTATATCTTGATACTTATAAAACTTCAAGGATGTAAATAAAGAAAAGTCTCACTTAATGGAATGTGAAAGAAAAATATATCATTTCCGAAAATTTAATTGTAATCATATGTTTCTATAACAATCATCTTTTATAACAATATTTCACTATAACAGTTAACTTTTCTTTGACATTGATTTTTCATGTTGTTTTACATTATAATGTAACGTATTCTCTATAATAATAAAAAAGATATCTAAACAAACAACATTAGTCTCTCAACAAAAAAAAAATTTATCCAATTTATAATAGCAATTGTGTCTTCGTTTCCAACAAGGGGTCGTTGGTTATATCCTGCTTCAAAACTTTTATTTTAGCCGAGGGTCTATCGCAAACTTTTGTATCCAAGTAAGATAAGAGTAAGATTCGTGTATATCCTATCCTTCTATTATCTCACTTGTGAAATTACAATGAATATGTTATTGTTATTGTTGTGTTGTCGGATATATAAGTATTACTCACTAACAATATTTTAGCATTTAAACTTGTTTACTCAAATATAAGGATCATGTGGACAGAGAGAGAGAGAAACATAGTTTCTTATTCTTTTTTATTAATTAAATGTAGATTGATAATTGATCTTTTGTTCAACTTCTTATCAGTAATAACATGATAAGGATCAAGAAAAACTTCTTAAATAATGTAAGTATTATAATTAATTCATGAGATTTTAAGATAATCTTGGATTAATATTTTATAATCCAACTAAAGAGGGAGAAGGAAAAAGGGAAAATCTCAGTAGCTATTGTGGCAAAATCTTCCATTTTCTTTGTATTAATAAATTGTAAAAAGGGTAAAGTTATGTACCAAATTAGAAATGCAATTAATAATAATTTTGTTAAATAAAGTACTAAAGTTGCAATTTTGAAAATACTTATTAAGGTGATGAACATGTTAACTCTTTTTTTATATATATAATGTTAAACTAGTATCCAGCTCATAATCCATTATATATATATAGATGCAATTTGACCTAATTTTTGTTTCTCACGTGAATTCAAACACGTGAGCACCCTAAGCATTGGCTCTTTCAAGGCATCAAAAATCACTAAGCTACAACACCCTATTATGTCAAGGTTGTCCAAAATATGTTATTTAATCACTTTACGTATTATTTTACTTATATATACGATATTATTTTTCGATGAAGGGTGTTCAATTGGACACATGACCATGACAATAACATAGCTACGCCCCTGCCTACAATAATCTTAAATTAACATAAAATAATATTTGAGTTCACAATTAACTATGGAAACAAAATTTTATGAGGTCGTGAAAAGTTAATACAACTATACATATTTAACTAAAAAGAATAAACATGAAAAAAAAAAAACCTTTTTAGTGACATGACCTAATGTTGCTACCTAATAAGCAGATTGGGTATTTTGCCACTAGGCACTAGAGTGATAGATACGAAAGTAAGATATATATATATATATATATGAAATTCCGATGTTTAGTATTCACTTTGAGATGCAACTAATTAGAATTTGCATTGGAAAGTTTCATTTTTAGGGGTAAAGTGCTTTCTATCAAAAATAATTTCATATTCTGGGCTCAAACTTAAGACTTATGATCAAGGATAGAAAAGTATTTATTTATCACTCTCTCTCTCTCTCTCTCTCTCTCTCTCTCTCTCTCTATATATATATATATATATATATATATATATATATATATGAAATTCCAATGTTTAGTATTCACTTTGAGATGCGACTAATTAGAATTTGCATTGGAAAGTTTCATTTTCAGGGGTAAAGTGCTTTCTATCAAAAATAATTTCATATTCTGGGCTCGAACTTAAAACCTATGATCAAGAATAGAAAAGTATTTATTTATCACTCTCTCATAACTTTAATGGTATACAAAAGTGAGATATAAATAAATTTACACCATAAAAATACTTTTAAAATCAATAAATAAATACATGGATACAAATTCACAAAAGTAAATCCGTATCCAAAAGGGAGATTTGCTGATCAAACCGATTGAGTTGGTGTGCATAAATATAATACTTATAAAGGTAAAATTAATTTTGAGATTAATTAATTCATTATATTCAGTTTTTTTTAATCATACACAATTAAAGAAAGAAACCATATATCAATTTATTTATATTTTGTTTAAGCATTTGATATATGGAGCCCACAAATCCCACTATTCATGACATGTAGGATCCATTTAACAAATAATCATTTTTCATGAATGACTACTTTTGTATTTTGTTTTTGAAAAGAAAAGAAAAGTCGTTGATATATAGTTTCAAAATCAAAAGGTGGATCTCTGTGATATTGTCTAGAAGTTTCATAAGTGAAATTTGAAACTTCATGATAAAGAGAAATGTTGGTAGACACTATTTTTATGATATCTTTATTTTCAAGACTTAAATTCAAGATTTCTAGTTAATGCACGGAGAAAATTTTTTTCTATCACAACATATCCTTGGTGGTTCATATATCAACTAATTATAAGGTTTTAATCATCTCATATTAGGACCCTAGTGCCATTATTCTTGATATAAATCATAAAAGATGAATTTGAATGGATTAGACAATAACCTATTTATATTTATTCTTACTTTCCAAGATTGCATGTGTCATCACCAATCACCATCTAATTAATAAAGATGAATTGCTTTAATATATATATATATATATATATATATATATAGTCTCATCAAGTATTCTTGCCTTGTGTATGAGCCATGATCCACCAGGCTGTAAGAATAAAAGAAAAAAAAAAGAGGATAGTAGTTAATGATTTTTCCATCAACTTTTTAACCCAAAGTGAAATCCAAACAAAGAAAGGCAAAATTTTAATGGGGTGATTATTCTTGATAAGTGGATTTGTATATATTGTGATAGCAACATATATCAAACAAATTAACAAATTAAAATAAAGTTAAAGCTAGGTAGATAATTGTAATATCTTTTTATGGTAGATTCAGGAGAAATAATGACCAAACTGATCTATGTCATCTTCAAGAAAACAACTTTTTCTCCAATAAGGAGGACACAAACTATATTATTTGGGTCTATATTTAATTATCCAGTATTTCAAAAATTAGATTTTCACTTTTAACATATGGTAAGAAGATATTTTTTTCTGTTTTATTCTCAATATTAATTACTTATTTTTTCAAATAATTTTCAAGATCTAAGACTATAAATTAATTACTATAGATATCATGATAAATAATATTCATATTAATCATTATTTCTTAAAGGACATCTAAAATTTAAAGTGGACTAGTAAATATTGATTCATATGTTTATTTATACAACTTATATTGATTTTTAAAGTGGACTAGTAAATATAAACGGAGCGAGTATCTGTCTTTTAAGGAATTTATGAAGTTTTAAAAAGTCACTTAATCATAAAAGTATTTAACTAAACTATCATATGAGGGGTTAAGATTTTAAGTTTGTAAATTCTAAATTCTAGATAGTACAATTAAGTATGGATTTTGAAATAAAATATGTACTAAAATAATTGAGTTCTGTCAAATCCGAATTTGAAAGAAAAAAAGTAATAAATTCTTCTTATTTTCTTCAATATATTTAATTTGTCAAAACGATTAATATTTGAGATCGAAAAAAAATAGTGTTTTCATTTTTAGAGAAAAATAGTGCACCATGAATTAAGAAGCAACCAATGAATTTGAAGATGTGTGCTAAAAATATGGACCAAGAGTCATTAATATTATAAATTAAATTAAATGACGATATCAAGTTAGTTCCACCTTAATTATGGGAATATTCAAACTAATGAATGCATCAAACTGATGCTGATGTTTAATGAAAATAATTAAGGTGGGATCTGACTGGTGAATCCATGCAATTCCATTTGTATGAGTAATAATTTTATTTTATAATTAAAGGACATATAATTGTGCTCTGCTAATCCATTATGTTCGTATTTCCAAATTTGAACCTTGAGATATACATCTAGGCACATTTAATTCTTAGTTAATTTAAATATTTAGTTTTGATCCCTTTATTAATTAAAGTGTTGCTATATGCTATTTTTGTTATTCTTATACTTCTATTTTTTTTATTGTTTTGATCTTTGGATTACATGGGATATATTATTGTTGTTGTTGTTATAATTATTATTAATTAATTAATTAAAGTAGTCATGTTAGAAGTTAAAATCTGTCTATGTAAGTTTGCTTGTATTGTTGGCCTCAAATTAAGATAAAATTCAGATAAAGATCGATGATGATTGCATTAGCCTGACAACAATTATAAAGCTTGTCGATTCATGATGAATTCTCATAATATAGTGATGATATGAGTTGAGCCTCAATGAAGAAACAAGATCGACATAATTATTATTACTAACCACTAATTTCTTGTAATAAGTGAATCGAGATTATTGAATTTAAGTTTGATACACTGAAAAAATAATTATATAATTAAGGTCACGTTATATATAAGTTCTTATGAAATGTATGTTGTAAGAAAGATAAGCTATGAGTTAAATAATTCACACACATATCAAACTATATTTCATATTGCCTCAAATTTCATGAATCATGAAAAACGAAATATATTAAAATTGATTGTCCTTTCATTCGTGATAAAATTTAGGAGAACTTAATTTTCACAGGTTATATAAAAGATAAGAGAGCAACTAATTGATAAAGATGTTTCTTTTTTGGAACAATATACATAAAAATGTTTAATGGAATTCAAATTGATTATCTTTATGATAAGTTAGACATGGTCAATATCCATGCTCCATTCTAAGGGGGAGTAATGAATGTATTCATATTCTCTACATTATACATAGATAACATAATTATAGTAATTATAGAATTCCTTGTAACTTTTTTTCCTTTATTATTATTTTTTACTTTGTATGTTATTATTTATGTGGTACATAATCCATGATCTTTCTGTAACAATATACTTAACTAATCATTTTTTTAAAATACAATGAAACTTTTTAAAAATAAAATACTGCTATAGTTGGAGACAGGGCTGTATTTCACAAACCATGTGTTACATTCTTTAAAGAGAAAAATTGAAAGCTTACTTTTTTGAGCAGTGAAATTACATATCCATAGTGATTGGATACGTATGAAGTTCAAATATGACACATGAAAATCACTATTTGATAGTTAAGTTAGTGCAATTGCATTATAGAGTCATGAACAATAATTATATTCAAGTTAAAAGTTGTCCAAATTGTCACTTAACCTAAATTGCTTGGATCATCATATGTGTTTGGGAAGAAAATGAAAAGGACAAAAAAATAAGTCCCTTTTTTTTCTTTTGGCTCATTAATTCTTTGGAGGAAAAAACAAAAGGACAAAAAGGGAAGTTCTTTTATTGTTTTGTTTTTCATTCGATGTTTAATATCGTTTCAAGACATGATTAATCAAGATTTAAGTTGGAAAGTTCAATTTTGAGGGGTAAGGCGGTCCTTCCCTGCCAAAGACAATTGTCTTCCAAGGTCCGAACCAAAGTAGAGTTCTAATTAAGGATGAAAGGAGTATTTTAGAGATGGATTTAGAGTTTTTAATTTTTGGATTCTAGATTTTGAAAAAAGATAGGTTGCTTGGGTTTTGGATAATTTTATTTATACAACTTATATTGATTTTTAAAATGAATATAAGATGTGAGCCAAATCTATCAAGTTTTATCAAACTCATAAACAAAATTATATCTCCAATTTTAAGATATTTACCATCTCACCACAATCTTTTATGATATTATATATCTATCAGTCCTTTAGATTGTTGGTGATGTGGATGAATGGTGTAAATTATTTCAAATAAATAATTAGGACAGGTTGTATTCTTTCATGTCTATTGCTAAACAATAACAAAAAAAAAGATGGTTTTAAAACGATAGAAACTACAACTATGCATGTGGATGATGAGTCAGAGGCGTATCCAGAATTTCGAGATGAGGGGTGCACTATTGTAAAAAGATGGATCTAAGATGTAAATTTGATCGGATATATCTATACATATATAAGATTTAGATTTCTAATCTCACTTAGAGAGGTGCACCCAATCATCGTCACATAATATGATACTCCGAATATGGGTTCACACATCTACATTTCAATATTTTTAAAAAAATATAACACTATTATATATGATCTCGGGAGGGGAGCCTGGGTTCACGTGCACCCGGTGACCCCCCTAAATACACCCCTGTGTGGATCGTTATTGAAGTAATTGTTTTTTCATTTCCATATATGGGAAAACGCAAACAGAAAAAGAAAATAATCCCAGCACCAGTTTGACAGAAAATATCAAGAATGCAGATAAACAAAAAAAAAAAAGCATATAAACTGCATAAGTAGTAATATAATGTAAAATTTAAAAAATAGAAATAAACAAAGTTGATATAAAACCTTCTAACTATTAAATAAGGTTGAGGTGGTGGGCTTTTTTTATGTCTTAGAAATGAGAGTTGTAGAACAATAAAAAAATATTTAAAGTTGAGCCATTTATTTATTATTTTTATAATGAATACGGCATAAAAATAATTTATTTTGTTATGTTAAATTTATTTTAATAATAAGAGTTATAGGGACATTAAAAATACGCAAAGTTGAGCTATTTATGTATTATTTTAACAATGAACATGACATAATAGAATAATTTATTTTATCATGTTAAATTTAATTATTTTAATAATAAATTTAGGTAAGTGATTTTATTGATACAAATATATAAGTTGAGTGATTTTATTGATACAAAACAAAGTTTAATGACTTTGTTAGATAAATTCTCAAAGTTAAGCGACCTTTTGAGATATTAACTCATGCTATCATACGTTAGATTGGGAACTTTTTTTTTTTTTTGTTCAATTTTTATTTATTAAAATTATATTTTCAACACGTCCTCTTACGTAAAATTTTGATTATTTTTCACAAGTCAAGTCTGTGCAATTTCACAATTTTATTTATTTGTTTATATGAATACATGACATACATTTTTATCAATTTTCATAACAAATTATTATAGTCTGGTGAAACATCAAGCGTTGGTATATATTTCCAATCAAATTGAGACTTTTTTGGGAGAGCATTTTTTTTTCTTTTTCTATAATGCATATGTCAATGGAGGTTTTTGACTTTTTGTCCCTTCTTTCCTTTTCCACCTTCTATTTTTTCTTTACAGACCTAATTATGTATGGTGCTCCAATCTTCAATAGTTGCTTTTCTTGAAATTAAATAAAACAAAGAACATCAACAAAAGGTTAAATGGTCTGCAATAAGAAGAAAAAGACTAAAAGGAAAGATTAAGAAAGGAGGGGAAAAGGGTCATTTTTTATTTATATTTATAGACAATTGTTATGGAGACAATGACAAATTTCTAATTGACTTAATGGCACACAGCTATATATATTTTCTTAGATTGAAAAGGACATAATTTTGCACAATATTAAATTTAATTCACTAAAAAGGGACAGATCGTTGCACTAAACCTCTTATGTTTATGTAGGATACGAAGAGATGCACTCCTTAGAGATATGAAAGTATATACTAATACAAAGGAATATGCATTGAAATAGGTAGTGAATTTACTTCGCTTTCGTGGTTGCAACACATTTAACGGGCCATAAAATTTGAGAAATGTAAAAAGTATCTTTAAATCTTACTATTTTAACACATAAAAATGAGTATTTTATTTGGACGCTACTATTCAATTTATACCTATTTTTATGTCTCTATGCATATCTACCCACCTTAGAACAACTTTAGAGATACAAAATTTAATTTCACACAAAATAATTGAAATTTCATCTTTCTGATATATAATAATTGAACTTTACGATATGTGTATAAATTCAAAGTAAAAATAATCGAACTTCAATTATATGAAATTTTATACGTAACATTTATGAAGTTATTTCAAAATTGAAAAACTTGTATATAACATAACATTTTGAGGAGGAATTTGATTTTAAAAACAAAGTTGGAGGTTAAAACGAATTTTACCCAATTTAAACATATTGTATCATTTGTATACTCCCTCTATTCCACAATAATTGATTTTCTATCCTTTCAAATTTCGTTCAAAAGTAAATGATTTTTTCACTAATTAAGTCACACGCAAGACTTTTTTCACTAATTAAGTCACACGCAAGACTTATCGTTTGGTAGAGTGTATAAGAATAATGCAAAATATAGTGTATTAGTAATGCCTGCATTAGTAATACTTGTATTAGTTATGCTGAGATTTTTCTTATGCAGTGTTTGGTTTGGTGTACTAAAAATATTATGCATTGCATAACTTTTTTAAAAGAAATAACTTTTTACAAAAATACCCTCCACAAATATAGTGGAAAGGGTGTGAAAAAATTTTTGAGGGACAATTTTGTCTTTAATGGTGCTAATGCATGCATTAAAATCCATTCCATTACTAATGCATAGAAATATGTGGTATTAGTAATACACTCTTCAATACACAATAGAGTATATTAAGAGTGTATTACTAATACAAGCATTAGTTATGCATAGGTTAAAAAAGTATACCAAATAAGGTATTAGTAATACATCTAGCTAATGCAAGCATTATTTTCTCTAATAATGAAATTTATACATTTAATTGATTATAACAAGTTATTAGGCTATTTTGAAGTTAGCATATCAAATTTATTATAAAACGATATATATTATTATAAATCACCTTGATCTGATCATATAAATATTCATATCAATACAGAGAACTTAAAACTCGATCGTGGCATGATTATATCAGTCTATCAGAAGGAAAGTGCTTTTCACAAAGTACACAAATTTAATTATTTGCCTGACATACTTAGAAGATTTGCTTCTTATATATCTCTCGTTCACCTTTTACAAAAACTATATATTATAACTTATTATTTAACTTATCTCCACTTGTTAGAGAAAAAGTTTTAATGACAGCTTTTCCACAACTCTGTTAAATTAAACTTATTTCTTGGCAACCATTCGAGACTGGAAAAGCCACATATAGAACACACACACATATATGGAGTATTTATTTTAGGTTATCATATTGTTATAGAGAAAAGACATAAATTGCCCCATGAACTTGTACTCAAAAGTCACTTGTACGCTTTTACTATTAGGGTGACCTATTACACACTTTAAGTACTCCAAAATGTATTTATTTATCCCTTCCGTCACCCAACCCCAGGCGCGTTTTGATCCACATACTTGAGCGCGTCAACCCGTTGATAAACTTAATTTTTATTTATTTTTTAATTAAAATCTCCATTTTATTATATCCCTTCTTATAACCCACCCACCCGACCCCAATTCTAACGAGAAACCCTAATTTGAAGCCCCAAATTGAATTTCACCCAAAATCTGAAGCCCCAAATTCAATTTCAAACTTAGTTATTTTGAATTAAAGGTAACTTTTTTTCATTATTATTCATTCATCTCTTTTCCATTTTGATTTATTCTTGTCATTTTCATTTTGCTTTGTTTCTCTCTTTTTATTAAATTTTTTGAATTTTTTCGAATTGAATTGTTTGATTAATTAAGTTGCTATAAAGGTGCTATAATGTCTCGAGTAAGCTTGACTAGGCTCTGTATGCAAGAGGAAGATCATGAATTGGGAGAGCTGCAATGCAAACATGGATTTGTTTTGCCTTTGCTGACTTCTTGGACCCCAAGAAATTCTGGTAGAAGATACTGGGTTTGTCCATACTATGGGGTAAGTTAAATATTTTTTAAGAGTTGATCTTCAAGAGTGATTCGTTTTGTTATTTTAAGAAATAAGAATGATTCATTTTGTTATTTTAAGAATGCTAGATCATGTGATTTTTGGTTTTGGAAGGATAACTATATTGATTCAAGATCCAAATTTGTGATTCCTAAGTTGTTTGGAAGAATTGATGAGCTTGAACACAGACTTGAATCTTCTGAAAAAGTTGAAGCTTCAGATAAGGAAATCAACAAGCCTACTAAGTCGACCAACTCTGTTGAAAGCAAAATAGATATGAACAAGATAGAGTCAAAGATGGATAATTTTGATGATGATTTGAAAAAGATGAAAGCAATTGAAAAGAAATGGAAAAACAAATTGGCCAAGTCCAAGAAAAGGGAGAAACAACTTTGGATTACTCTCTTGTGTGTTTGTATTTTAGGTATAATTTTGTATTTCAAAAATTATTGTTTTTGAAAGGAGATTCAAGGAAGTTGCCATGATCTCTTCTTGTAATTTACATTGCAATGTTGTATTGAACCTTTCCCTTTGTGTAATGAAATGAAAAAATGTTGGTTGCAAGACTATACATTTAGTGTCTACAACTATCTACTCAACTGTCTAAAACATCACAAATAACCTGCAAATTTGAATTGTGTAGTCACTGCTAAAGTAGTCACTACTTGCCATTCATAAACACACAATCATTAACCATCAACTAAAAGAGAAGCATTGCTAAATAAAGATACAGTCATAGCTGCATAATCATTAACCAAAAGAGAAGTTATAGCTTTCAAAGCGGTTACATAATCAATCAACCCCAAAAATTAAAAGGAAAATACAGTCACAGCCGCCAATTCATTGTCTTAAATATAAGGGACTTAAATATAATCACAACTGCATTGCATTGCCAAAAATCCACCAACAAAACATAATGTTTACATTGCACTGTCAAAACTCTACCAAAACAAGTTAGTTTGCATTAGATGTTGTGAGCATTGGAGCTCTCTTGGCTCAAATGTGCAGCCTTAGACCTAGTCTCAATTTGCTTTCTTCCCCTCATTTCTTCAAGTTGCCTTGAGGTCGTAGCTTGTTTTCCCTTCCATTTCATACCACTTGTTGGTTTATACCCAAGATCTCCAGTAACAATTGCTGAAGACTTCACATTTCTAAATCTTTCACTGGGCATTCCAGGCTATTCAAATGAATATAAATAATCTTAGTTTGTGTTAATAAAAGATAATAAATAATATTTAAGTATAGAAATAAGAAACTTACATTAATAATAGTAGCACCACTTTCTCTGTGTAGTACACCCATTCCAACCATTCTTGTTCTACTAGCAACACTTCCCTAAAAAAGCAATAAGATATTAAGTAAAGAAACTAATTTTACATTTTATACCTGATGTAAATAAAAGGGAACTACATCACCTTTTCTGTTGAACCCTTTGGTCTACCCCTTCCTCTTCCAGTTGGAGCATTAGGTGTTGATCTTGATCCAGCAGTAGGTGTTAAACCTGAGCCACCAGTAGGTGTTGAACTTGGTGCAACAGTAGGTGTTGATGTTGGGCCAGCAGTTAGTGTTAGGCCAGCAGTTGGTGTTGATCTTGGACCAAACAGTTGGTGTTGAACTTTGTCCAGCAGGTCTTGATCCTGGGCCAACAGTAGGTGTTGAACTTGGTCCAGTAGTAGGTCTTGCACTTGTGCCAGAAGCAGGAGCACCAAGAGGACACTTTCTTTTATTGTGACCCTTGTTATGACAAGTGTTGCATGACATATCAATCCCTCTTTTGGATTATTTTCCAGTTTTGTTAGTTTCACCTTGCTCTTTCTTCCTAGTCTTGCTAGGCCTTCCTGGCATCTTCCTAACATGAGGTGGTATGTCTATGGTGAGTGAGGAGCAGCTATTGCATGAGGACATGGTTTGCCTTTCAACATCCATGCTCTGCAGCTACAGGTTTGCCTTTGAATATCTACAACATGTTTGTATGCTCCATGAAGCACCTCATAACATGTATCTGCATTCCATTCAATGCTGCATTTCATAGACTTAGATGTGTTATCTTGCAGAACTTTCATTGCCATTGGAGAAATGTCACAGATCCAAGTATTGCAAAACTCTCTCATCTGCCCTATTCTTTTCATCATTTTCACTCTAATTTCTTCAAGCATTGTAATTATAGTCGTGTGCCTTGCTGCTAATATACATGCATTGAAACATTCAGCCATGTTATTGTCTACAATGTCACATTTTGTGGTAAAATTGAAGTAAACCTTGCTCCATCTTTCTGGATTATAATACAACAAATTATCAACTATCTTATTCCCCAACCTTTTCATATAACTAATGTTATCCTTTAACTCAACCTCAAAAGTAGATCTTGCACACCTCCAGAAACATTTCTTTCTCTCAATACCTCTCCATGTCTTTGACCAGTTAGCAAGGATGTGTCTAGCACACATCTTATGCTCAACATTTGGCAAATGAATAGGTATGGCATTTTCAAGACCCTATAAAAAGTTAATAAATACAAGATAAATAAGGGAATATTGCAGACCTTAAAGAATCTAAGACAATCATAAATAAATATTGAAGACCTGAAAAAAATAAAGAAACCAAAAAATATTCTAACCTTTTGCATATCTGTCCCATCTCCCAACTGAAGATCTTCCTTTAGAAGCTTGATAAACCAACCCCAAGTATACTTGTTTTCAACCTCAACTACTGCCCAAGCCAGTGGCAGCATTTGATTGTTGCCATCTTTACAAACAGCAACCAATAATTGACCTTTAGATACTCCCTTCAGAAAACAACCATCCAAACCAATGCACTTTCTACAACCAGCCAAGTAGGACTTCTTCATTACATCAAAACATATGTAGAAGCCTTGAAACATTTTTCTACCATTTTCAAATGTTTCCTCATGAAGCTTTACTACACATGTACTACCTGGGTTAGTTCTTAGCAACTCATCTTTATAGTCTAAAATACTTCCAAACTCAAGAACATAGTCACCCATTAGCTCCTGTAATACTTTGTTTCTTGCTCTCCTACACACTGTTCTTCCAACATATAAATCCAATTCTTTTTTAATAATCTCTTGAAACTCAAAAATTCTAATGTTAGGTTATTCCTTTATCCTCTCACTATAGTGACTAGATAAGAACTTGCTATTACAAAGCTTGTTCCTATTAGTAGGATCACATTTGTGGACTGGATTGTAGGTCTTCACAACAAAATTATTTGTCATAGAATCAAAGCTAGCAAATAAAAGCCAAGGACAACCAACAGTACACCTAACCCTTACCCTTGTTGGTTCATTAATATGCATTTCAATTGCAACATGTTCATCAACAACATATTTGGTAACAGCAGCTCTAAACTCATTAACACTTTCAAATACAAGACCCAATTCCCACACTATTTACTGAGAAGTTGCATCAAATACAACTCTGTTCAACTTCTTTCTCCTTCTTGCTCTAACTCTCTCTCTCTCTGTTGAACCTCTCCTTCATCATCACTGTAATCATCTGGATCTGTTTCAAAACTGGTAGCTTCATCTGAGGGATAGTAAGGCTCATAACCAGCTAGCTTGCCTTCTAAGTTGTTTCTGTTACAACCTATAGATTCATCATACCCCGCATCTGGTCCTTTTTTTTTTTCAGTTCCTAACTTTACATGATCAGGCAGTGGAGCTCTTTCTCCCCTTTTCCTTCTCTTTCTTTTACTCTTTTCCTCCCTAAAAGTTCTTAGCTCTTCATCTACATCACTCCCATCAAATCCTCCATTTAATGATTCTCCATCTGAATCTTGTTCATTAGAAGGATGGACTGGTTCAAGAATTGGATCAGTAAAAGGATGGGTAGGGTCAAGAGTTGGATCAGTAGAAGGCTCGACAGGGTCAAGAGTTAGATCAGTAGAAGTATGGATATGGCTAGAAGTTTGATGAGTAGAAGGAGGAGTATTTGGAGCAGTAAAAGAGTGTACAATAGAAGATGTATTTGAATTGGCAGGAGCAGAGGCAGGGGCAGGGGCAGGGGCAGGGTTTACAACATTTTCCTGGGCCTCATGGGTTGGTTCTAATTCAGCATCAAAAGATGCATTAGGCCTATTGTTTTGAGATGCTCCCTCACCTCCTATTACTTCACTTTCCCCATATTCCAATGAAGCTGGGACCAAAATAGCTTCTGCAATCAAGTGACACACAAATGCCTCCAAAATATCTCCATCACTCAAACATTCAGAAATTAAATTAGTATCATAGTCTGATTTAATTTCTAACATAGCAGTACTTCTAGGCAGTTTCACATACAGCAGACATTGTCCAGGTTCATACCCTAACTCTTTCACATAATCCCTCAATTCAAAATAAGACACCCTATCTATATCAACATCTAAAAACTCAGTAATTTTTCCACCATGATATGATTCTTTCCCCTTGTATTCCTTTTTTCCCTTCTTTATAACACCACCATGGTAAAATCTCAAAGTAATCAATTCAAAAGACATTTTAACAACCAGAAAACAATATTAACAAGTCATTTTTTGTAATCACAGCTGACCCACGACAAAATACATACAACAACAAAGGCGAATCATATGAATGAAATAATGTAAACTTGAAAAGAATTAAAGATGAAATAACCCTAGGCTAAATCGTATGAAGTAACCACTTTTTAGAGATGTGTGACTGACCTTTAAGAAATAACACAATAGATGCTCCACCAAACCCTAGTAACCATCGATTTTCTTCTACCAAACGATGAACTACGATTAACACAAAAAGGTTGACTCAAAAACACTACAGAATCGAAGAAATTTTTAGCAATTTCTTCGATTTACTTAGGGAACGATCGAAATTGTCCAATTAGGTTTTGGAGTTCTAAGAACTAAACGGGTGGGTGAGATAAAATGGATTAGGGTAAAATGGATTTGGGTAAAATGAACCAGGTTGGGGGTAAAATGTGTGGCTTCACTAGGAGGCGAGTGGCTCTCACTCTATACATAATGCCTGAGGTTGGGTGACGAAAGGGGTAAATAAATACACTTTGGAGTACTTAAGGTGTGTAATAGGTCGCCCTAATAGTAGAAACGTGTAAGTGACTTTTAGGTACAAGTTCAGGGGGTAATTTATGCCTTTTCCCTATTGTTATGTGACATAGAGTTATTTATAACTATCAAAAATGGAGTATTTATTTTAGGGTATCAATCAATATTAATGTTATATGACATAGAGAGATATCTTTTAAATAGGTTTTTAATCAATATTGTTATATGACATAGAGTTATTTTTAACTATCTTTTAAATAACATAAATTTATAATAGTCTTTTAGAATTTAAATTCCAACTATTAATCTATTCTAATAGGTTATCGATCAATATTGTTATATGACAGAGTTATTTATAACTATCTTTTAAATAACATAATTTTATAATATTGTATTTCAGAATTTAAATTCTAACTATTAATCAACTCTAAAGTAGTCTGATGATTAGTCTATTCCGCACTATGATCGAAGCCTTCATAAATTCACTATTGGTTTCTATCGTAGTGAAGATTTCTGTGAGGAGATTCTTGTGCCAGTGAATATTATTTTTGATGATTGAAAAATTAAAAATACAAAAAACATTGCAATATTTCCGACCATCCAAATAGGTTTGGAATGTTTCACACAATGAATATAGGGTCCAGCTGTTAAAAGTCAAGTTATCACTGTACTTTTGCTAAAAAAATAATAATCCTAATTTTAATATTTCTTTTTCTTCTGAATTACTGCTACCTAACTTTTCCACCATATCTTGTTTTTTCTCTCTTTATAGTGCATGTTGGGGAAACAATAAATTAAAAAATTAATTTGCCACAAAATTTTCTATCATAATTCACACATGGTCAATATATTAAGGAAAGTGTAGACCATCTTATATAATCAAAAAATTGATAATTATGCACTGTAGCTTAGTAAATTAGGAATAATTGATGGAAATCTTTATGGGAAGTCTCATTGTTATTGTTGTGTCATTATCTAGTGAAAATAGATGCTAATAGGTACAATAATTAAAATCAACAAAATAAAAAATATTAATGTGACTTCTTTTCATCTGTCTAATATAAGTATCATTCCTTGCTAGTTACTACCTCTACTGGTTGGTGGCACGTAGTAGATATCTAATAAAATATCAAGGCATGCATAATCTTAGCCTGAACACTATTGAAATGGCTATTGATTTTATCATCAACTTAATGGATTAATTTCAAGATATAAGACTTTTTTACGAATGTTTAAAAAGATTATCCTTCCATCCATCAAATATTCTTATTTTTTCCTAGATATTCAAGTTCAAATAGCCATATATTTGTGTGGCTAAAACAATAGTACTAATAACTCATATTATTATTTGACTTGAACTGAGTGGAAAGAACTGTTTTTGGCTTATAGAACTTTGTGGGAAGATATTTTGACAACTCAAAGATATAAACTTAGAAAAGGTGTTTCTTACTATTTGCCTAAAAATATATAGGGATATGTGAGAAATCTCCACTTCAAGAATGCAAGTGGTTCACCGTATTAGAATGGGTGAGAGTTTCTCGTGTTCGAGTTCTGAAAATATAATTATTATTTTTTGGTAGTAAATATTTTCCTCTTTGACGAGTTCTATATATGCAACATGAATTTAAATTCATCAGGCTTGTGAATATCATATATTGAGTGGTAGATTAAAAACAAAATCAAGTTGAGGCATCAATAACTTTGGCATAATTAATCAATGCATTTAGGTAAGGAAATACTCAAGTTAAGTTATTATATGCACTAAGTCGTTTGGTAGAATGTATTAGTAGAAATAATGTATGTATTAACTCTGTATATTAATAGTAATTTGTTTGGTACACTTTTTCAACACATGTATAACTAATGCAAACATTAGTTGTACACTATATTGTGCATTAATGTGTGAATTACTAATATCATGGTCGTTTGGTAGAGTGTATTAGAGAAAATAATGCTTGTATTAGCTAGATTTATTGCTAATACTTTGTTTGGTATACTTTTTTAACCTATGCATAACTAATTCTTGTATTAGTAATACACTCTATTGTGTATTGAAGAGTGTATTACTAATACCACAGATTTCTATGCATTAGTAATGCAATGGATTTTAATGCATGCATTAGCATAATTAAAGACAAAATTGTCCTTCAAAAACTTTTTCACATCCTTTCCACTATATTTGTGGAGGGTATTTTTGTAAAAAACTATTTCTTTTAAAAAAGTTATGCAATACATAATATTTTTAATGCATCAAACCAAACACTGCATTAAAAAAATCTTGGCATAACTAATGCAAGCATAACTAATACAAGCATTACTAATACACTATATTTTGCATTATTCTTATACACTCTACCAAACGATTCCATTATTTCTAGGTATTAGTAGTGCAAGGGATTTAATGCATACATTAGCATGATTAAAGACTCAATTACATCTCAAAACTCTTTTTACATCTTTTTCGCTATAATTGTGGAGAATATTTTTGTAAATTAATATTTTTATGCAATGCATGCAATTTTTAATACACCAAATCAAATTAATACAAGCATTACTAATGCAAGCATTACTAATACAAGCATTACTAATACAAGCATTACTAATGTAAGCGTTACTAATACAAGCATTACTAATGCAAGCGTTACAAATGCAAGCGTTACTTATGCACTCTATGTAGACCCTAGGATAACTAGTTTTTTTACGATGGAAATATAGTTTAACTAACGACAGCAGCTTAGTTAGTATTTTTATCAGGTTAATAATTAATTTTTATATATAAAAAATATTCATAATTATTACTTTATAAAAGATATAATTATAACCCCGAAGGATGGCTTAGATGGTTTGGCTTGAGACTTTCATAATTGAGATACCAAGTTTGAAATTTTTTTGCTTGCGATAGCAAGGGGTTGGCTTTCTGGATCGATTTCGTCACACGGAGCTTGGTCTTCTAGGTTGAGCTCGTCGCACAAAGCTTGCCTTGTGCAATATATTCAATATAATTGAGCTAAAGTTGCAACATTCCCTTAATGAAGAAACAAATACTCACCATATATTTAATACTCTTGATAATTAATTACTATATGCTTATCATCTTAAACATAAAGTAATGATTAGACATTTGATAAAACTAAAAGTACATAGTAAGTAATTTTGGGAAGATATAAAAGGAAATAAAGAATAATAATTTAGGTAAAGCAAATAAGGTTAATAAAAGTGTCAAAATCAAAGTCCCTGTCCAACTTTGTAACACAGGCCTCCAAAATCATTCAACAGAGCTTCACACTAAAGTGTTTGATGTGTCAATTCAACTCAACTCAACCAATTCAAAGAACTTCAAATGACATTCAAATGGATCCCTCAATAGTCGTCTTTTTTTAATTCTTCCTATGATGTTTGATACATGTTTAGGGCTTGACTAATTTAATTTGGTACCAAAGTGTCCTACTAAAGCACTCTCTATCAAAAGTGATCCATATCCGGAGCTTGAAATCAAGACCTCTCATTAAGAATCGACGAGCACGAATACTTCAACACAATCTTTGGTGGTGACCCAATATATTAGGTTTTTCATTTAATGTTCAACATTTATTTTGGAATTCGATTAATTTAAAATCATGTCGAGAAGTCCTATTTTAAGGTAAAACGTTCTTTATCAAAAATAATATTATTCAGGACTCGAACACGAGACTTCTGGACAGAGGAGTAGATTGGTGACCCTCAATATTAGGTAATTTGATGTGTTAGATAACAAACAAAAAGTAAGCTACCCTCCCATATCCCATTTGCTTACGTCCAAAAATATCAACTTAATTTAAAAAAACATGGTCTTACGCCTTTAATTATTTCTTCTTTTTTCTTCCTAATATTAAAAATCATTTTGCCTCTACAGTCTACTTAACTCTCACTAACTTCTATATATAGTTTCATTCACTTGCAATTCACTCACAAACTCTTTTCTTTCTTTGTTTCTTCTCTCATCATCCACCATTGAGAAAACTCACTAATATACCAAATCTTTTAATTAAGCAAAACCTTTGAGTCATTATGTCAATGGCTTGCTTGGAACTCTCCAAAGAGGTTAGTAATATTCAACATCTAGGCTATCGCTCTTCATTTTCTTTCTCTTGAACATCTTCATAAAGATTATAAAGTCACTACCAAAAAATAGAAATTAGTGATTGATAAATTTTGTAGCTAAAGAAACAATTTAGCCGATAATCCTATTAAACAAAGGATTAATGATAGATTATTAAAAAAATATGTTAGCTACGAACCATTTACCAACAAAGTGTTTTTTTCCTAGTTGTAGTATCTATCATTTACCAAACTTTGATTCTTGAAGACAAAAAGTTACATAGATGATATGCAATATATCCATTTTATCAAGGAAACGTTTTCTCATGCAAAGAATCGTACGAAATATGAATTGAACTTATATACACTGATAAAAGAATTTGCACAGCACACTACACTATAGGCAATCTGCTTTATTTTTCAAGTTATTAATATCTTATTTAGTGAAATAATTATTTATAATTATCGTTTTGATGAGCTGATAGTATATAGTAAAAGTTACTTTTTACACTAAAAAAATTTATTTATGAAAAAAATTTGTATTATGAAAATCAGGTGAAGCTGAAAGGGGAAGATGTAGAGTGCACCAAGGATGGAAGTGTTGATTTGAAAGGAAATCCAGCAATTAGAGAAACAAGTGGGAAATGGGTGGCTGGAATTATGATACTATGTAAGCTTTTCTTTCTAAATATAAAAATATATTAATCATATTATTAAAATATATTCTTTTTTTAAAAGAAAAAAAAAGGAAGAAAAGGACATAAAGTAGTAGTGATATCTAGGGGTGTGCAAAAACCGAATCGACCGATAAATCGAACCGAAAAAAGTGTTACTGGTTTATTGCTATTGAATTATTGGGTTAATGGTTTTTTAATGGTTTAATAAAAAATAATTATCGGGTTATCGATTCGTTATTGGTTTTTTATATTGGGTTATTGGGTAAACCTATAACCCATTAAGACTAGGAATTTACTATTTTTATCTATACAAAAATATTAATCTCAATATCTATACCTTACTGTCTTTGTCCTTAGCCTTCAATTTACACTTTATTGTGACTTTGAGTTCATACTTTCACATTATACAAAATGTCAAAATCTAAAATAAGAATCCTATTCCTCTCAATTTCTCTTTGTGTTGCAGTTGTATAGCTCTTTTCATGTTTGTTATTATTGTTTCTATTTTATAAGCATTTATAAAGTTACATTATTGTCTTGTCGCGTCAAATTTATTAGAGAAGTCATATATTTGTTTTATAAGCATTTTCTTATTGGTTAAACCGAAAACCAAACCGTTAAGGACCAAAACCAATAAACCGAAAACCAATAAAAAATATCTTATTGGTTTGGTTATTGATTTAGCATATTTAAAAACCGAAAACCGATAAACCGAACCGATAATACGTAAAACCGAACCGAACCGACCGATGCACAGCACTAGTGATATCTGCATCTGCTTATCTTTTTTTGGAGTTATGTATATCACATTAAAAATTATTATAAGTATATACATGGTATATACTATCAGCATCGACAACAACTAATTAAATTTATTTATTTTAAATAAGTTTTTTCTACTTTGAGTTTAAGATACAATTTTTAAACTTGGTCCAGAGTTTAATTCCTCATGTTATATTAGTCCACACTCAAAATGTGCAATTTTAAAGATGAAGGGTATGTTAAAATCTCATGTAAGTTATAATTTTTTTTATATGATTTTGCACAATTTTTACCACTTAAACTAACTTTTTAAAATTAAATTAGAACAGATTTTTATTATTTATGGATACTAATATGCAATTCTCTGCTTATTCCAATCTATTTTTTTTGTAATTATATATATTTTTTGTGGAGAGGAAAAGAAGAGAAAAATAAATCATGAAAATTCTAAAGTTACTGAAGCCAGCTATCATACGTCTGGAAGCAAGAAAATGACGAGTATGAGAAGTCCAAAAAAGGCAAAAGACTTTGCACTAAAACTAAGACGTGTGTCAAAATTACTTGGCCTATTAGATAGTACATAGGTTTATTTGCCCCTAGTGTTTTATCTGCATTAGAGAGTATAACACGATACGTTGATTAGGTATTGATCATGAGTTCAAATTTATAGTTAATAACCATTTGATAGGGGAAAATTAAAAAAATTATTATATACCTATGTTTTGAACAACCCATTACTAACCCTAAAGAACCTAATTTGTTGGTTATAAGGGAAACGGAAGAAGAAGATAACTTGTGATAGGTAGATTAAGCGCACACCATATATTTAAACTCTGTAATATACAAGAGTTTAATATTTAAATTTAAAAAAATAAAGAAATATAGTTAGTATTCATTTGAATTTCGAACCGTGCGCTATTAACCCTCAAAAAATTGTTGGTTATAAAAATATAGATATACAAATCAGACACACCCTATGTTTTTTAACTTTGCCACATAAGTTATTATATAATTGAATTTCGAACCGTGCGCTATCACCCAAGTCGGAAAAAAAAAAGAATCTCATAGATATTCAATAGGGATTTGTGTAGAATAGCAAAATTCGAGTGGAAGAAGACAAAAAATGGGATAGTGAAGTGACAAGAAAAGCATGCACTATTGGGAAAAGACAACATTGACACATACTTAGGAAATGAAGTGAGCGTTAGGCCATGAAAATAACAAAAAAAAAACTCATTTTAATTATTTTAAAACTAGAGTTAAAATTAAATTTGTGTTTGAATATAATTTTTGTAATAAATATTTAAAAATTAAATGTACTTTTATAAAAAGAATATGAAATATAATTTAAAAATACTTAAGTTAATTTGAAAAGAGAAAAAAATGAAAATTCAATTTTGAGTGCTTCTCAAATTTTAAATATAACTTTAAATTGTATTTAATATTTTATGATCAAAAATTGATTTTCAAATAAAGTGAAGATTTTGAAAAAAAATAAAGCATATGATCAAACAGGTTCAAAGAAATATGGTGGGGTTAGAAACGTCATCCTTGATGACAAAACTATATTCTGGGTCTTGGCGAGTGGGTGGGTCACTTTATTATGTGATCTGGACTATCACTTATCCCCGACATTTTTGCCTTTTCATATACATACAATATATATTTATTAAAAAAACATTTGTCCATATATGATAATGATAGTGACCGAATTAGGTTGCTGCTTCCTTTAATAAAATATATATATACGATAAATATTTATTTATATCGATTTTTATATCTTTCCAGTGTGCAGCGATCAGTTCGGTTCGGTTCGATTTTATGTATTATCGGTTTGGTTTATTGGTTTTCGGTTTTTAAATATGCTAAACCAATAAACAAACCAATAAGATATTTTTTATCAATTTTGGTTCTTAACAGTTCGATTTTCGATTTAACCAATAAGAAAATGCTTATAAAACAAATATATGACTTCTCTAATAAATTTGACGCAATTAGACAATAATGTAACTTTATAAATGCTTATAAAATAGAAATAAGAATAACAAACATGAAAAGAGATATACAAGTGTAACAACGAAGAGAAATTGAGAGTAATATGGTTCTTACTTTAGATTTTGACATTTTGTATAATTTGAAGTTATGAACTCAAAGTCATAATGAAGTGTGAATTGAAGGCTAATTTTAATATTTATGTATAGGTAAAAGTAGTAAATTCCTAATCTTAATATGTTATCGGTTTACCCAATAATCCAATATAAAAAATCAATAACGAACCGATAACCCGATAATTATTTTTTATAAACCATTAAAAAATCATTAACCCAATAGCAATAAACCAATAACACTTTTTTCGATTCGACTTATCGGTCGATTCGATTTTTACACCCCCTACTTTCAAATCATTAATTCAATAACTAAGGTGTTGATTTTTTTCATTATTATCCTTGTTAATAAATGATCTAGAAAAAATAGTATGTGTTTCCAACTATATCTTTATATTCTTATCTTCTTAATAGTGTTCAATTTTCAAGAGAGATTTATTAAAGAGGGGTAGTTTTGTAAACTACATATTGTGCTTAATTGACATCTGGTTTCCATATTGATTATGTAGTGAATCAAGCTTTAGCAACTCTGGCATTTTTTGGAGTTGGAGTGAATTTGGTGTTGTTCCTCACAAGGGTGCTGAAAGAAAACAATGCTGATGCTGCTAATAGTGTGAGCAAATGGACTGGCACAGTCTATATTTGCTCCCTTGTTGGTGCTTTTCTTAGTGACTCTTATTGGGGAAGATTCAAAACTTGTGCCATTTTCCAAGTCATCTATGTAACTGTAAGTATCCACTACCTTCCATCATACTTACCTAGATATTGAAAAACTCTCTTTTCTATAACCATGGTATACCAGATAACATTATCCACCAAGGCTTGGACGATAGGAAGAAATCACCTAGTGTTTTTGTCTTCATTGAGATTTGAACCTAAGACAGCATTATTCTCAAACCACTTCATTGACCACTAGGCCACTCCTCGAGTACTAGATATTGAAAAACAACTTGAAACACACTAGCACATAAACTTTGCACAAATGCTATTTCTATTTTTTCTCACAACAGTGATGTTCGAGCTAACTTGTGCACACCTTGAATATCCCACTAAGTACCTTCCACCTTCCACAAGCATAGGTACTTGGGGAATTTTGCCTACTAAGAGTTGAGCAAATGAGAAGTAATCACCTAATATTTTTTTTGGCTATTTAGTGTTGATTGACAAGAGTCCTCAATTTTGCTCTTACTAAGTTTGAAACTTGATTGACAGGGCTTGTCATTACTAGCGCTAGCATCACAACTTTACTTGCTCAAACCTAAAGGTTGTGGGAATCGAACAACTCTATGTGGAGAACATTCAACCATGGAGGTTGGTCTATTCTATATCTCAGTGTACATGATTGCCCTAGGATATGGTGGTTATCAGCCAAATATTGCTACCTTTGGGGCTGATCAGTTCGACGAGCAGCATCCGGGGGAGTGTTCATCTAAAGTAGCCTTCTTCAGCTACTTCTATCTGTTCATGAACCTTGGATCACTCTTCTCCAACACCATTCTAGACTACTTTGAAGATGAAGGAATGTGGGCTCTTGGATTTTGGGCGTCTGCAGTGTCTGCCTTTGCAGCATTGATGCTCTTTCTTGGAGGCACTGCTAGGTACAGACACTTCAAGTCTAGTGGCAATCCTCTTTCCAGGTTTGGTCAAGTTTTAGTTGCAGCAACAAAGAAAGGTAAAGTGGAGACACCAGAAAATGAAGACGACTTCTACCAAGGGGAAGATGACGATGACTCAACTGGTGGTAGAAAAATGCTACACACCCATGGTTTCAAGTAAGTAGAAATGCACCATATTTGTGACTTAACTTTGTCATTTAAACCATTGACAAAGTCATAGTCACGTAGAGCTTAAGTTGCGGACATCTAGTTGCCATTCTATAATGCACTAAACTGGATTTTTCTTCTGGCAGATTCTTGGATAGAGCAGCTGTAGTGACATCAAAGGAACTCGAGAGCCAGAGGCAGGGTGATCACAACCCGTGGCGTCTCTGCCCTATATCACAAGTTGAGGAAGTTAAATGCATTTTGAGGCTGCTGCCAATTTGGCTATGTACCATCATCTACTCTGTAGTTTTCACGCAAATGGCCTCGCTCTTTGTCGAGCAAGGTGATGCCATGAAAACTACAATAGCAAACTTCAGGATTCCAGCAGCAAGCATGTCTACCTTTGACATCCTTAGTGTAGCAGGCGTCATATTTCTCAATCGCAGAGTTCTTAATCCACTAGTCAAAAGGTTTAAGAAGTGCAAGGATGATGATGCCGGGCTAACTGAACTTCAACGGATGGGTATTGGATTAGTCATAGCAGTGATGGCTATGCTTTCATCGGGAATTGTGGAGTCCTACAGGCTTAAGTATGCTAGTAATGACTGCAAACACTGTGAAGGCTCAAGCTCTCTTAACATCTTTTGGCAAGTCCCACAATATGCTTTTATAGGAGCTTCAGAAGTATTCATGTATGTAGCTCAACTAGAGTTCTTCAATGCACAAGCACCTGATGGACTTAAAAGCTTTGGAAGTGCACTATGCATGACATCAATATCATTAGGGAACTATGTGAGTAGCTTTCTCGTGAGCATAGTGATGAAAATATCAGGAACTGATAACATGCCTGGATGGATACCGGGAAACCTTAACAAAGGTCATTTAGACAGATTCTATTTTCTATTAGCTGGTCTGACACTAATAGATTTGGTTGCATACATTGCATGTGCCAAGTGGTACAAAAATATCAAGCATAGCGAAAAGATTCAGGAACATGAGGAAGAGGACAAGTGTGAAGTCTAACGTACCTGATATGGATCATACCGTAGGCATGTTTTGCCAAAACCATATGAATAAGAGGAAGATGCGCAGTCACCACAACAACGTTTTTTGTAGAGTTTATGATTGGTATTTGGATTTCCTCCCACTCCAGTGCTCCAACTTAATCAATTCAAAATGCCCAGCTCTGCGGAATTCTCCAGGGAGCTGGACTACTCATAATTTCTAGGTCCATCGTTTCTTGTTGTTGCTGCATTTGTTGGTTCTGTCATATTAGTTCTAAAAATTGACAAGCCTTTTGGATTGATATGTAAATTGGATTGGTTTATCCGGTATCCAGGAAACTGTTGAAAAGTACTGCTGTACCCCCAAAAATTCCATGTATTAAAAGATCTCATTAATTTCATATGCAATTCAGTGCTCGAAGCGTTTTCCTCACAAAATTAGTTCCACGAAGAACATAAGTTCATCATTTACTAGTTGTAAAATATGACTATCCAAAGAGGGATTCAGGTATTCAAAAAGAAGACAAATTCCGAGAAAAGAAACACAACACTAGAAACTTTAAAAAAAAACTTCCATTGTTTTGTTTTATCCGCGATATTGATGTACTTGTTTCAGAGGTGTAGTAAACCTAGAAAATCCAGAAGGAACTGAGATGATGATGACTAGACATGGTGAAATCTGAACTGAAATGCAACACAGATATCTAACTGCTATCTTTCATTCACAGGCAACTTTGAAAAATAATAAACCACACTCAGGAACTTCTGTATTTCATCACAGAAAGAATAAGTTGAGCTTAAAAACAACTGCATGTAAGATAGAATTACAAACTATAACCTAGATGTGAACTACACAACATGATTTCTACTTAAATAAACGGTTACGGCACAAATCAACTTTGGACCTCACAAACTTGTACATGGTGAGTAGATTTTTAAAATGCATTTTCTTCACCAAATTGATATGGAGAAATGCAACTTTTACAACTTTAATTTATGAAAATATGAAATGAATCTATGTTCCACTTCGCTCAACAGTTAATCAAATTGACTTTCAATAACCCAAATAATTACCAATCAAACGAGATATGAACACTAAGCATCAAACATTCTTTTGTCTCAAAATGCTAAGCTCTTTTTATTTCTGTGATTCAAATTAGGGGAAAGCTTAACCAAATTTTTTAAAATGCATTTTCCTCACCATATTGATATGGAGAAATGCAACTCATACAACTGTGATTTTGAGCATACGAAATGCATCTATGTTCCGCTTCGCTCAACAGTTAATCAAATTGACTCTCACTAAACCAAAAAATTACCAATCAAATGAGATATGAAAACTAAGCATCAAACCTTCCTTTGTCCCAAAATGCTTAGCTCTTTTCGATCTCCGGATTAAAATTAGGAAAAGTTCAACCAAAATTTTCAAAAATGCATTTTACTCACAGTATAAATATCGAGAAATGCATCTAATAATATTCAATTTTAAAAAAAATATGAAACTTAACTAAATTCCGCTTCGCTAAACAGTTAATCAAATTGACTATCAATAAACAAAAAAGTAGCAGTCAAATGAGAAGACGATAGTAGTTGCTAATAGAACGACTTTGGAAAGTTTAACCAAAATTTTTCAAAAATGCATTGTACTCACCATATTAATATCGAGAAATGCATCTAATATTACTTCAATTTTTGAAAAAATATGAAACTTACCTAAGTTCCGCTTCGCACAACAGTTAATCAAATTGACTATCAATAAACGAAAAAGTAGCAATCAAATGAGAAGACGATAGTAGTTGCTAATAGAACGACTTACATATGTTACAGGTTCATTTTTCAAATTAGGGGAAAATTTAATCAAATTTTTCAACAATGCATTGTACTCACCATATTAATATTGAGAAATGCAACTTATATTACTTCAATTTCTGAAAATTATGAAATTTATCTATGCTCCGCTTCGCTCAACAGTTAATCAAATTGACTCTCAGACGACAGTAGTCGATAATAGAACGACGTACTGATGTTACAGGTTCATCGATTTGCTCGAAGGAATTTAATGGCCACGATTTGATTCGGAGAAACTCATTGCCGGCGGCATAGAATCGGAAAATAACAAATCGTCGGCGTTCTTCTCCGACGAAAGGCGATCCGACGCCTCAGATCTGAAAACGTACGTTCCAGTAGGGATATTTATCGTGAAAATATTATGCGGGAAAATAGTTTCTCTCTTACTAAATGTGTTATCTTTATAGGAGTAATAAAAAATTTAAGGATAATAGCACTCTTGGTTGCTCACTTATGGCTAAATTCTATTTTTGGTCCCTATAATACATAACTTAACATTAAAGTATTTGTTTTTGGTCCTACATTGGAGTTTGGAAATGTGTTGTATTTAGACTTCTTTTTTAGAAGTACATTATACTCAATTATGAAGTAACTATAGTTTTCTTGGTCAATCTCGTCGCACCGGGTTTGCCTAGTGCGAATTATCTCTCCTGTATGGTTTGTGAGCTATTACATAGGAGGGGAGGTTTTACCCTCTGCGCACCCAAAGCGTACATAACGGCTGCGGATTTCCCTTGTTATCAAAAGAAAAAAGTAACTATACAATTTTAACATAAGATATGGATAACTAAATGGTTGAACGGTTAATACTTCAAAAAAATATGATTATTTACAAGCAAAATGATCAAAAATGCACATTTTAAGTTATAGAAGGTTAATTATGCTTAGTTGAATATCAGAAAGACTAAAAAATGATTCAACATTGAAAATGAAATTTGTGCTCTTTATTCTCTTTTTTGTTTCTTGAAACTAAAAATTGAATAAAATAATCTTCCTTTTGCTTTCCACATAACAAATCTATGAATTACAACAATTACATACTCAGTGTAATTTCACAAGCGCGATCTGGAGAGGATGGTGTGTACACAATCTTACTCCTACCTTGTGAAGGTAGAGAGGTTGTTTCCGATAGATACTCAGCTCAAGTAAACATAAATCTCTGAATTGAACATTAACAATAAGCCTTTCACAACCAGAAACTCCATTTCATGAGTTAAAGAATTGAACAGTATATAACTTCTGTTAAGTTAACCTGTTACAAACACAAAAGATGTCTACTCTAAAAGCAAACTTTAAAATGTGTATCAAGAGGTAATTTCATAATTTACAAAACCATACAGCAAAAAAACTTGGGAAGAACAAAATTTACAATAAGGGAAAATTCACTCAAAATTTTGTCAAGACTATTTTTTGATTACAGAACATTAAACACAATTGGTTCCAACTTTTCATTATGTATGTTGTATCTGGCAGACACAAATTTCGTCTCGTGTCTTATTATTTAAAATAACATGATTTTGAAGACTTTGTAGGCTTGTTCCGTCATACAAGACATTCTGAATCCACTGACTTTAGATCCTGGATTCGCCTCTGTCTTAAAGTACATATGTACACGATGCTTCATTTCTGATTCCTAACTGAAAACATCAAAATTTTCGTGTTATTAATACCAACTCACTTGTCATTCTTCAAGAAAACTTATCAGAAAAAGCTTTTAAGTCTTACTCTTCAATATCTAGCAGGATCTCTGGATGTACAGCGGCGGTGTTAACATTGAGGACTCTCTGGAGCTTTCTGTGATCGAATATTTCAACTTCTACCGAGAACATTGAGCTTACAGACTTGTGATCAGATAGTCTTAACTCAGCTCGCTTGTAAAAGAGTTGTTTTATACCTTTCCCTAACCACAGTATACGGTCACACCTGCACGATATTAGGAAATACTCATTTCAACGTCTATTGTCAGAATGAATTTAACTTCTATACATTGTCAAATACACTATATGGATATATGTGATCGACCATAATAAGTGGGATCAGTAACCTGAAAAATAAGACGGGTAACATGCTATAACAGGTTAAAATACACTGGCAGTGTATGTAAGTTAAATCCTATCAAAATATGCTGAAATATTGTGATCGTGACAATGTCTTGTTCGACTTCAAGATTTTGAAATTTATCCATTTAAGGGAAATATCACTTACCAAGCCGGTGATCTCTTCTTCTCCCCTTCTCTTGGAGTCTCCCCGACATATCTATCCGTGTTGATCTCATACTTGTATGTTGGTGCAAAGTTAATCGCCCCTTCCTTCCAACCGGCAAAAACATGGCCACTTCGGAGTTCTTTGATTAGCTGCCAATGTGATGAATACTATTAGAGCTTAAGTTATAATATACATTAACAACACAAAGATATTGTTGCGGAAATATCGTGGATTAACTAGCACACAATCACAAACAAAGAAAATAGAAAAGAAGAATAACACAAGGATTTAATGAGGTTCCGTTGTGCCTACTCCTCCCAGCAAAAATAGAAAGAGTTTTCCACTATGAAAAAAAGAGAACAAGTTTTACAATGCTTTTGGATCCCCAACTACATACCCTATATATAGATCCCAAATGATCCTAAACCTATAAGGAAAAGTTTTCCTAATCCTGTAGGAACAATATTTTCCTTTTCCAAATCTATTAGGACAAAGGATCTCCTAAGCTAATAGGAATTATAGTTTCCTAAAATACACAAGGAAATAATTCAAGACATAATTAACAAATCTTCCCATTGGCTTGGATTCCTTTCATCAATTGAAATAACGTTTCTCTGCCTTGCTCCCAGCGCTCCAAAGGGCTTACTGAGTACAACTCACACCAATCAAGTCTAGGCAATGCCTAAACTTATTGGTCTGAACTGTCTTGGTCATCATATCTCCTGGATTGTCATGTGTAGACACTTTCTTCACATCAACAACCCCTTTAGATATAACATCTCAGATAAAATGATGTTTGACTAACTTTTTTCCCCTTGGCAATGAACCAAGCTTCCATGTTTGATTCTTTTGAAGAGACTCAATCTCTTCACCCATAGCACCAACCCGTTGATCCTCTTTTGAACTAGAAATAGCTTATTTATAGCTATTAGGCTCAAACACGTCAATGGTCTTTGCAACTGATAAAGCAAATTCTATACAATTTGCATATCCCAAAAGATTTTCATCAACCACGTTTGCAAATCTCTTTGGTAGATTGATCACCCTTTTTCTTCTACCTGTTGCAATGTTATATGATTGTTGTTGCATAGGTGCAACATCATTATCATCTTGATTAATGTTTTGCACCTCCTCTACTTCTGAACTATTGGGCTGAGCTAGTGGAGATTCAACTTCTAACTCTATGCGGTCACTAACACCGTGATCTGTTTCTGCTATTGCCTTTTCCTTCTAACTGTCCATTGAGGCATATTCATTGAATGTCACATCCCTGCTAATAATTAATCCCGGAGTCTTTTGATCTGTACACCACAATCTATAACCTTTCACTCCAGTTGCATACCCTAGAAATATGCACTTCTTTGCCCTCGGCTCAACTTTTCCATCCCTTACATGAGCATAAGCAGGACAACCAAATATTCTTAAATTTGAATAATCAGCAGGCGAATTGGACCAAACCTCAAAAGGAGTTTTGAACTCAATAGTTGTAGATAGAGACCTATTGACCAAATAACAAGTTGTATTGATTGCTTCAGCCCAAAAATCCTTGCTAACACATGAGTGTGAAAGCATACTTCGTGCTCTATCACAAAGTGTTCTGTTCATACGTTCTGCAACACCATTTTGTTGTGGTGTTCTAACACAAGTGTGGTGTCTCACTATGCCCTCTCTGTTGCAGAAGTTATTAAACTCTAAGTTGTAAAATTCCAACCCATTATCAGTTCGAAGACGTTTAACTTTTCTTTCGGTTTGCCTCTCAACCATTGTCTTCCATTTAACAAATGTTGAAAATGCCTCATCTTTTGTTTTCAAGAAATACACCCATACCATTATTGAGTAATCGTCAATCAAAGTCATAAAGTACCTTGCACCACTTTTGGAGGGAATTCTGTTTGGACCCCACAAGTCTGAATGTATATAATCTAACTTGTCTTTGCTCTTGTGAATAGCCTTCTTGCTGAACTTCACCATTGTTTGCTTACCAAACACACAATGCTCACAAAAATTTAAAGCTTGATCTTTGTAACCATCTAACAAATTTTGCTTGTTCAACAAAGACAATCCCTTGTCACTCATATGACCAAGTCGCAAGTGCCATAATTGAGACTGATTCAGACCATTCTTCCCAGAAGCTACAACTGCTTCCCATTCAAGTACACTGGCTTGTAGATAATACAGTCTAGAATAAAGCTTACCCTTCATGAGTACCATGGAGCCTTTACATACTTTGAGTGTTCCATTCTCTGAGTGAAACTTATATCCTTGATCATCCGAAGTCGAAAGACAAATCAAATTTCTTTTCATTCGAGGAACATGCCAACACTCAATATTTTTTATAATGCCATTGAACATTCTCAATCTGATGTTACCTATTCCCTCTACCTCTAATGGATTATCATTACCTAGGTAGACAGTCCCACTCGTCTGTTTGTACGTTGCAAACAATTTTTGTGTGGACACATGTGAAAAGTTGCACCAGAATCAAGAACCCAAGAATTTTGCCTATGATCAGAACTCATAGCACAAACTTCCTATATAGTCATTATCATCAGAATTATTACCAGAGTCAACATTATTTGCTGAGTAATCAACTTTTTGCTTTCTATTTTTCTCCTTTAGTTTAGGACAATCTCTTTTGAAATGACCCTGCTCCCCGCACTCATAGTAGTTCTGCTTCCTTGCTCTAGACTTCGATCTGACGTTAAACCTTTTTCTATTAAAGTCCTTCTGTTGTGTTCTTCCCCTACTCACAAGACCTTCACCCTCAGTTCTGCTATCCGGAAAGCTCTTCTTCAACTCTTTAGATTTTAGTGCATTACTAACATCATCAAGTGAGATATTGTCTTTCCCATATAGCAATGTATCAGCAAAAGTATCATAATACGGTGGTAAAGAACATAACACGATTAAGGCTTGATCCTCACTTTCAATTTTAATATCTACACTCTTCAAGTCCATTATAATTGAATTAAACTCATCAAGATGAGTTTTGATCGGTGTACTTTCATTCTTATGAAGATTGTATAACCTCTTTTTCAAGTAGAGGCGGTTTGTCAGCGATTTCTTAGAGTACAGATCTTCTAATTTCTTCCATGCCGTTGCTGCAGATTTCTCTTCAGCAATTTCCCGAAGAACGCTATCTGTAACGCTCATAAATATCGCACTCAAAGCCCTCTCCTTCAGGTCTGCTTGTTCTGATTCTTTCAACTCTTTTGGAAAATCCTCCTCAATAGCCTTCCATAATCCTTGTAATACCAATGACGATCTCATTCTAATCTTCCATAGACTAAAATTAGATCCCCCATCAAATTTCTCTATTTCATACTTTATTGAAGATGATGGAGACATCTTAACCCTTGATTATGTCTAGAAACTCCAACAAAGCTCTGATACCAATTGTTGCGGAAATATCGTGGATTAACTAGCACACAATCACAAACAAAGAAAATATAAAAGAATAATAGCACAAGGATTTAATGAGGTTCCATTGTGCCTACTCCTCCCAGCAAAAACAGAGAGAGTTTTCCACTATGAAAGAAAGAGAACAAGTTTTACAATGCTTTTGGATCCCCAACTACTTATCCTATATATAGATCCCAAATGATCCTAAACCTATAAGAAAAAGTTTTTCCTAATCCTGTAGGAACAATATTTTCCTTTTCCAAATCTATTAGGACAAAGGGTCTCCAAAACTAATAGGAATTATAGTGTCCTAAAATATACAAGGAAATAATTCAAGACGTAATTAACAGATTTTTTGTACATCTAGTGCAATTTTTAACAGGTTATAGCAGGTTATTACTTCCGTTTTCTAATTACCATATCATGTATGATACGTAGAGTTAGTGATGAGTCTTACCTCGTCGTTGTTGAGAAGTTCATCCCATTGTTTTTTGGCGACTAGCTTCCGCACCTCAGCATCCAACATATTGATTCGATAATTCAAATCCCCGAACCAGAATATCTGACTGTTTACATTAAAGGACGACGTATAAATTGTTCGAGTAAATACTGCTTATCTCATTTGAAATTAGAAAAATACAACTATTTGTTAGAACTTCAACATATGCTATTTCTGCTTTAAAAGTTTTCCTTACTTTCTTAAACTCCGTTTCAACAGACAAAGAAATTGAAACGGAGGGAGTACTACTTACTCATGAGATGGAATTGTTTGTGGTTGAACTGCATCAGTGTCGAATACAGATGAGAAATGTGTGCGCCTCATAATTTCATATACATCAGAGTTACGCCTTTGATCCGCCCCATCCTTTTGGCCAGAAGTTAAATGTGAACAAACAAAGCATAGCCTTGACTGGAAAAGAGACATGCTCACAGAAACAGATCCCTGTATAGAACCATATATTAGTATCAGCTTTAGGTTTCATGTAAAGCAATAGGTTCAAGAAAATACAAGACACGAAGCATCCCGCATTCACGCAGGTTTCAGGGAAGGACTGCACCCAAAGGAACTTGACATAGACAGTCTATCTTGATGCAAGCATCAATGTTGATTCCATGCCTTGCACCCGTGACCTATAGGTCATACAGAAACAACTTTACCATTTCTCTAAGGCTCCCCTTCATTCAACAGATTATATACTCTATTTACAACTAGTGGATGCTGATGTTTGATTCAATGAAATTCTTGAAAGAAGAAGCAATACCTTGTTTCCCATGTATCCCATAAGTCCAACTCCGACGGGGGAGACTTGCAAGTTGTTTATGTGCCTTCTCAACTTCCTACGGACCCAAATCGATACATATATCCCAACCATCTGCTTGCTGACAATACGAATATATCTCGGATGTGAATTCACAGCATGTTTTAGAAGTGATCTGTCATCTTCGAACTCTGTGAATTCCTCGAAGAGATCATTTTCCTCGTCAGAAAATTGATCGGAGCCATCAGAAAGAGCATCAAGAACTTCAGGTTCCTCTTGTTGATTTGTCCACAACGATCCTAAGTCTTCAGAGCTTTGATGCCCTCTTTTTAACCTGCTACTATCTAATCCAACATCATGATTGCTAAAAGCAACAGCACAGCTGCTTGATACTCTCCTCAACTTAAAAGTCGAAGAAAGGACCTGAGGCGTTGCATCGAGTGAACGTTCAGGCCAATCCAATCGACTATCACAGTCGATGCCATATATTCTCTTTAATTGCAAGTTCTTCCTCAGGTTGATCGTGTTATCTTCAGTAAAGCAAGTGGTGTCCATCGACACCTCTGCCATTATATCTAGTGCAGTAGTAGTAGTTACCACATCAGCAATTATATCAGCTGCAGAAGAAGTCCTTAACACCGGAGACGGTGGAGCACTGTAACTCTTTAGCTTAGCCTCAGGTTCCGCTGTCGTTCTGTTTAACGTTCTGCGTATGATCGTCTCCCATTTTGGAATTGGCCTTCTATTTTCTGCTCCCAGTACATTTCCAGCATTTAGAGGAACTACCTCTTGGAAGCTGTAAAGAGAAGATACAAATTCACTATAAGTTTGAACTGATTTAGCACCAAAATTCCCTTGGCTAGACAAAATAGTAAATGCTACGATGCGAAAAATCATCATGGAGAAACATAAGAATATTACAAGAAATTATAAGATATTGCTAATCCTTAACTTGCTATACAGTGGATTTAGTGGCGGACTCAAGAATTCTAACAAGAAGATTCAAGAAATGCAAGATTGTCACACCAAAGATTCAAATCTACGATCTAAAGCGATTTTTTAGCCACCTTTGTCACTACACTAGTAGCTTTCTTAATGTCGAGGGGATTCAACAATTTATACTTTATATATACGCAAAAATAGTTGCTTTTACCATATTTACACAGCATAATTTTCCAATTACTATGAAACAACAAAATCCGTAGCTAGTTCTATTCAGTGACAAATTATCATCAGATTTTGTTAGGAACAGATAGGCAACAAACTTTGTCATTACATCCAGTTTTTGTTTTTGGTTATAAGGGAATTCAATTGAACCCCTTTCGGAGCATATA
This sequence comes from Solanum appendiculatum, assembly GCA_018342035.1. Taxonomy (NCBI): domain Eukaryota; kingdom Viridiplantae; phylum Streptophyta; class Magnoliopsida; order Solanales; family Solanaceae; genus Solanum; species Solanum appendiculatum. The sequence continues at coordinate 183,856 of JAGDQO010000572.1, forward strand.
GTTCCGTCCCTCGATGGATGGTAAAGGCAAAGAGGAAGAGCGATACACATATGGATTGAAAAGTTCCAAATTGATAAAACACTTACCCAAGGATGTATATATCAGCTGGTTCATTCATACAAAGCCACTCATCAATCTCAAGATTCTCATCTGGAAGTTTTCCAGCAACATTCCAAGTTCCTATAGTAACTCTGAAGGAAAATCAGGGCATATGTAAGTTTCCGAGGAATGAAAAATCCTATAACTAGATACCAGTATCACAAAAAGCATATCGAAACGAACTCAATTTAAAGCCAAACCTCACTTCTTTTGTATTAATATACTGAACTCTCAGAGTTTCTGATTTCCCTCTCCTGTGTCTAGATGAATACTTGGTTGAACTCTTTCCTGAGTAAGTTCAACTCAAATATTCAAACAATGATTTACCAAACAGAAATTTAAGCTTAGATGACATAAAATAGCTGCATATATTTGAAAAAAAAATAGAATAGTTGAGATATATAAGGGACAATGGAACTATATTAAGTGTATTTCCACACATAATGGCATTTCCACGCACATAATGGCATTTCCACGCACCTCGACTATTCCACCAGTTACCTGTTACTTTCCACTTGCATAGGTACCGGTTAACTACAGTAACCGAGGCTTAGACAAAAGGAAAAAAACTCACCTCATATTTTTTAAGACAAAATTGCATCTTAATTTCTTAGCAACATTTAGGCATGATCATGAAATTAAGCACAATCAAAGTCCTGGTTGTAGTTGAGTCTATATGTATGGCTTCGACTATTCCACCAGTTACCTGCTACCTCCCACTTACCTAGGTATCAGGTAACTTTGTCCGTCAAGGCTTAGGCAGATGGAAATAAATCACTAGTAACTTTTTTTTTAAGACAAAATTGCATCCTAACTTCTCATCATATGCAAAATTTAGGCATGATCATGAAATTAAGCACAATCAAAGTAATAATTGCAGTAGAGTCTTCGACTATTCCACTGGTTACCTGATACCTTCCACTTAAATTAATATCAACTCTGACGGGAACATCCTCGAATCCTTAAACTTAAAAGTTATGTATTTATGTGAAAGGCTAAAATCGCGAAAAATAAGAAAAGATGTCAGGTGATTTCTTCCTGTCTACCTATGTCTAGGTGGCCAAAGTTACTCGATGTCTGTGCTAGTTAGAGGTACCAATACCTGACAGAATAGTCGAGGCGTGCACAAGCTAGTCAGAAGGATAAACTGAAACAGAATTTCAAGTAGTACCTGAAGTTTGAGGCTGGCAATCAGTAGGTTTCCCTGGCGATCTGTGCCAATGATCTTCATGCACCCTTTCATCTTTAAGTGAACAAGCTAGAAATTTTACCCAAAAAAACAACTAATCAAGAAACTTAAAAGAAACAAACATCATACTCAGTGTATTCCCACGAGTGAAGTCTAGTTTGTTGTGTGTATGCAGTCTTACCCCTACTCGTAAAAGTAAAGAGACAGTTTCCGATAGACCTCGACTATGAAACTTGAAAGAAAAAAGAAACATACCATCATCCTCACTCTCTGTCTCAGTATCAACTTCATCTTCACTAAAATCATAAAGTTTAGGCTGAATATTCAGCCATTTCTTCATCACAATTGAGGGCCAAAATGCCTAAAACCAAAACAAAACAAATAACTAAGAAACATACTTTACAATATATTTTATTAAAAGAAGATAAATAATACCTCTGATTTTTTTCCTCTTCTTGTTTTCATTTGCACAAGAAGTAAAAAGTTGGAAACTTTAGAAGTTAATGAAGTTCAAGAAACAATAAATGCTAGTAAATGATATGTTCCCAAGAATGCCAAGAAAAAGAAAGTGTCACAAAAGAGTTGAACTTATTTTTGCCAGTGTTCTTGGAGTTTCCATATGTATTTAAGGACCTTCTCTTAGACCATTTAACAAACAAGTTGCTTAACAACAAAGCTTGTCGTGGATCGGTAAGTATTTCTTCATTCTTGAGATAAGGTGGAATATCTCAGGAATAAGTTTAAGATTAATTTTATGCTATGGTAATTTGACATCATAATACCAGGTTAAATTTATGTTGTCAATCAAACACAATATAAAATTAATCTCATCTTATCCTATCAAACTCGAGATAAATTAGTCCTACGACTATAATCTCGGAATTATTTAGTCTATGAACCAAATGACCCCTTAATATCTCGGGTTTAAACCCTAATTATGAAATTGCCTTTCTTAGAGAGCAAACTTTCTAACGTGAATTCAGTCGGACCCTAATATAGACATCAGACACAAAGTGTGAAAAAAAAACAAGTTGTTGCTAATTACAAAGAAGATTCTTACAAAGACCAAATGGAACAGGACAGAAAAAAGTTATGGCCAAGCTTAACATACATCAATTTACATCAATTTCCTCAACTTGCATTTGTAGTTTTTTTTTTTAAAAAAAAAGATGGAATTTTTGTTCATGGTCCCAAAAATTGGTTCTTCTATGAGCTAAAAACAAAGGTGGTGAAATTGCTGAAATTTCAAGTAAACACAAAGAAAAAGCATATAAAAATAGGAAAAGTCATTTTCAATCTTTAACAACTTTTTAGTACTAATTAAATTCAAATGATATATCCATGCCTAGTGGACTAACATAAGACATTGACACAAACAGTAAGGAAAGATTTGTACCAATGTTTTTTTTTTCCAATTTAAAAATCCAAAACTAGAAAGATAACAAGTGAAAAGTCCAAGAATCACATAACTGATGGAATGCTTAGAAAGATTAGGATCTAGTAAGATTAATTAATCACTTGTTTTATTAAGGTCATAATTCACTGTTGGTGATCAAATTCTTAGCTGGCAAGTGGCAACCCTTATATATATAAAAAATAATATAGAAAATTTATGATATGGTCTTTGTTTGTTAGATGCATCATGATTATTTCACCAAGTGTCTGCCACCTTAATTTATATGTAGCCTCTTATTTCTAAAAAATATAATTTATAACCTTGGGTGTCTGACAGTTAGTGATAGAGTCATAATTTTTTTTTTAAGGAGATTCAAATACAAAAAAAAAAAATTAAGAAGATTCAACATTTACTATTAATACATGATCAATAATTTTAATCTTTTATAAATGTTATAATTTTCAATCCCCCTAGCTCCACCCTGCCAATAACGGTAGACATCTTGACTATTTCACCAAGTATTTTTTATCTTCCATCGAAATCAGGTACTCCTATTCCCTTATACTCTCTATATCCATTTTGCTTGTCAAGTATATTAAAAATAGATTTTATCTTTTACTTGTGACCACTTTAGCAATCAGAGAAAAATTATTTTTTTTCCTTCCAATTTTGCTCTTATCATTAAGTAACAATTTTTCAAATTAATTAAAGTACTAGTAATCAAATTAAATGTTTAAAGTATTATTGATAGAGATAATTTAATAAAATAAATACTTAATTAATAACTTTTTAACAGGAGTATAAAATACAAATTAGACAAATATAAAAAATAAAGAAAGTATTCAAATGGGACAAAATTATTTAGCAATCTTATCTCTACTTAACTTAAAATTGGATTTTTGAAAATTTTCACCCACTTCATTGTCATAAAGGCCACCCACTCTTTGCATCCTCCACTCCACCTCTAACACACACTTCAAATCCTTGAACCAATTTTGGTGAGTAAATTAAGATATGATTAAGAATAAGCTAAAAATGGATAAAAACATGCAACTTGTTAAGAAAAGCCACCGACTAGTTGATGAATTTAAGATAATAAAGTTATAATCATGACTTCATGTTAATGACAAAAAAAATAGTAAGTCAAATTGGTAATTTAACAATTTGAATTGTTATATTATATAATAATAATAAAGTGTATGGAATTAAAACAGCTGTAGACTTATAGGTCGGACGTTATACAAAAATAAGCATACGTGCATAAATAATAGTCACACAAAAATGTAAATAATTTTTTTTATTGTAAGTGGAATTAAGCATCACAAAGATGAAGAAAAAGATACAGAACACGAGTCTTTGATAGTTGGTTTGGACGTGAATATCACGTATGGTAATTGGTTAGAACGTAAGCTATTCATATATATAAAATTAATACAATGTTTGGTTAATAATTTAGAAATCACATAACTAATACATGTATAATTTATGAAAAAAATTATATATTATTTTATGTAAAATAGAAGATAAAATAATTTATACATGAATAATTAAACTCTACAATATTAATATACACATATATTTTCTCATAACTTATTTCTAATATTACTTATAGATACACAACTTTAATCAGCTTTCAAACGACCCAAAATGCATGTGGAGGTAAATGAATGAAAATTTTCATTGAAAAAGGAGAAAAGACATAAAGTCACTATTCAAGTTGTCTCGAATTTTCAAAAAGACACCTTAACTTTGCAAGTGTTCCATTACCTCACAAAAGATTTTAGGAGATACGTGGCTTTGAATCATGCGGGTTTAAAGCTATTAAGGAAGGGTTTAGACTATACTTGGAGAAATAGGAACTGGGTTGTTCCTTTAGGAGCTCTTGGTGTTACTGATTATGGCGCTTATAGGGCTTATTGTTCATCATCTATGGTTAGAAAGAACAAGAGATTTTTGAAGCTCATAGTGTTTTTGTTTCTTTAGCTGAGATGATGTGTGATACCTCTTATGTAATTGGGATTGTTTCATAAGATATGAAGGAATTCATTTCCTCTGACTCTAATCAAATTTTCAGAAGTTTGAAATAGATTTCTAAGATCGCTAAATCAGATGGGGTATTTAATTATTTAATTAATTAATAGAGAAATTAATTGAAACGTGGCATTTTTTAATTGGTTTTGGGAAGCAAATTGATACAGTCACACGCGTCAACTGCGTGTTCACAAATAATGGGAAAAAATGGGTCAAAATGGCCCTTTTACAATGATATTCAAAACTTTTATGGGGTAATAGGACGTTTGCAAAGTTAATGTATTTTTTAAAAAATTCGAGATAACTTCAGTGGTGACTTTATGTTTTTTTCTTTTGAAAAAATAGTTAGATTGAGTTTGATTTGAAAAAAGTTGACTTTTGAATACTGCCATAGAAATACAGATTGTTGCTAAAAAGGTACTGTACTTTATCATCCTATTTGACAATTCAGAGTTCGTGATGCACATTTCTATTCGTTTCAATTGACGCGTATTTTGATTAGATACGAAATTTTAAAAAGTCTTGATTACTTAAACGAGTGTAGTATGAGGATCACATATCTAATTTTCGATGTGATTTCGAGCACATATTTTTCAAGTTTTAAAAAATAAAAGTTTATATATTTAAAAATTACAAAAAAAAGATTACTTTATATTTTAGTAAATCAATTGAACTGAAATACAAAAATAACAATAATAAATTCAGTATAATTTCATAAATTAGATCTAAAGAAGATAAATGTATATCAACTTTATCTTTATTTTTATGAAGTAAAAAAATTATTTTCGATAAATTCTTCTCAACCAAAAATATATTTTAAAAAATTATTTGAAGTAGGATCCAAAAAAAAATAGGGTTGAGGAATTAAAAATGACAGAACAATCATTGTTTGACAAGATAGTAGAGATAATAGAATCTCATTTCTTTTTATATTAATTGCAGGATTTTTTTAACTTATTAATACTGTACGCATTAAATTCTGTACTTTGACACGAGTTTTTCACTAAATTATTATTATTATTATTATTATTATTATTATTATTACTATTACTCTTTTTGTCCAACAATAGTTGTTCATTATACTATTTTGGGATGCCCAACAATATTTGTCTATTTTATGAAATTAATGGATAACTTTACACGTATTTCCTAATTTACTCTTATCATTAATTATAGTCATTTCTCTATTATATTTTTCAAGACATTGTATTTATTATATTAAAGAGTGATATCGTAAAATTACTCTTTTATTTATAGTTTCTTGAGAATTGTATAAGTTAATAGTGGATAAATATTATTAGACAGAGAGACTATTATTATTATAAATGATGTGTTTGACTAGAAAATTTTGACAACTGTCTTCTCTATTTCTGTTGTCTTTTGTTGACTTTCCATTTGCTGTCACAAGCTGAACACAAAGCAATGGGTAGAAAAAGTTGTACTTCTTTGACCAAACACCGTCGTGAGGTAGTGATAAGGTGTCACGTGGAGCACGACTCATTCGAATTTTTTAACAAATTTTTTCAATGAAAAATTACATTATTTATATAGATTAAAAATAAAGTATATATATATAATAAATATTGAATTCCTTTTCACTTTTTCATATATTTATTTCTTCATATTTTGAATCTTCTTAGAGAAAATTTTGATTCTGACTTACTGCAGATCAACTTCGTCTACCTTTTTTTTTAAAATGATATGAGTTTAATTCTTTTGATCCAAAATTGTCATAAATCTCTTTATGCCATACCTAATATGCACCATCACTTGAGATATCATGAAGATACGTACACAAATTATCATCATTCTTTTTTGAATGAAGGATTTTTTTTTTCTTCGTAAAATTGATGTTTGGGCCAGTTTACACATACCACAAGTTTTTTAATGTATCTTTTTCCTCAAATGTGTAGAACTAAGCATGTAAGTAATGGACAATTGCCTCTGCAAACATGTTAATTGTGTACATTCAATTAATAACGATTGCATTCAGAGTAGCTAAAATTTTTAGCGGTATTTATATAGAATGTTGGTTATAAAATTTATATTATATTATTGCAGTTAAATATAATGCTAAATAATTATCATAAAATCCTTTATTTATTGTACTGTTTGCAACGTTTTGAAAATAAATTAAAATGTTTCTATATTTTGAAATATAACAAATTAAAAACTCACTATTTTTTCATAAAAATAAAAAAGGTTTGATATACCCTTCAACTTTGTCATTTAGAGTTGATATACCCCTCGTTATGAAAGTAACTCATATATACCCCTACTGTTATACAAATGGCTCACATATATCCTTTTCCTCTAATGGAAGTGAAAAAAATAATTTTAATTTAATTTTTAAATTATTTTTTTTAAAAAAATAAAAATAAATATATATATATATATATATATATATATATATATAAAATCCCATATGGGTATATTTAATCCTCCTCAAACATATATTTTTTTTGACTTTTTTTGTTTCAATGACTAATTTAGATTTATTATTTTGATGATCAAATTTATTTATGTTTCACTAATATTCTTGTAAAATTTATTATAGATGACCCATTTCTTTTTCAAACACAAAAACTAAATTACAATATAAACGAAAAATAGTTTTAAATTATAATACAACCACAAAAAAATAGTTTAAATTTTTTTCTTTACACTAAGGAATGAAAGTAAAAAAATAAAATAAGAATAAGAAACTCAAATAATGATAATCAAAGAAGTCAAAAAACAATTTATGTATGAAAAAGATTAAAATATACCTTGAACTTTGCTAGAATGATCATATATACCCCTAAATGATTTTTTTTTTAAAATAAAAGTAAAAAATATAAATTTAAAACTAATTTTTTCACTTCCGTTAAATGAAGGGTATATGTGAGCTCATTTTGTAACGGTAGAGGTATATGTGAGCTGTTTGTATAACGGTAAGGGTATATATGATCCACTTTCATAACAAGGGGCATATCTGTTCCAAATGACAAAATTGAGGGATATATCAGCCCATTTCCCAAAATAAAGTAACGCTATTTATGAAAATTTTGGTAATAGAATGTGTTGTCATTGTCAGAAGCTTGTTTATCTAGTTTCATAAAGAAAAAAGGGAAACCAAAACCATTTTGTCTTCTTTTTTTAAAAAAGTTTCTTCAATTTGGAAAAAATATTTTTTTCCTGAATTTCCTCTGGCTATCATTTCACACAAATCACGTTGTTCTTTTTTTCTTTTTATATAAATAGAGTTTAAATTATATACAATATTAATGTAAAGAATTTCTTGCATTATATAGGTAAATCTTCTTAAATATAATATCTTTGACTATAAAATAAGGTAGGGTTACAACTTGTATATGTGATTCGATGTGCATCTAAAGGATATATTTTTATATATATAGGTATGTTTCTTAAATATAAAATTTATAAGTATAAAATAAGGAAAATGCACCTAAGGGTGTAGTCTAGTGGTTAAATGAAGTGGTTGAGAATTTTGAGGTTTCAGGTTTAAAATTCAGCTGAGAAAAAAAATAGTAAATGCTTATTTCCATCTGTCCTAACCTTGGTGGATAAAGTTGTCTGGTACCTGTTGCTGGTGAGAGATGGCAGGTATCCCGTGAAATTAGTCGAGGTGCGCTAAAGCTAACCCGAACACCACATCAAGAAAGTATAAAATAAGGAAAGTTAGTTGTTACAACATGTAAATGTGATTCGATGTGTATCTCAAACTGGTACGCCAATCTCCTTACAAATTTATATATTTTACTTGTGTCCTATTATCATATTAGATATGGAGTTTATTATGTTAAATATCTAATGTCTTTTCTAATATAGTAATAAACAAAAAAATAAAAGAATTGTAAATTAGATATATGGTAGCTATCAAACCAGCTTAGCACAATATATTTTAGTAGTCCCAATTGTATAAAAGTTGATTAATGCATAACTTAAAAGTGATAGATCATAAAACCTCCCCATTAGCTTTAATCATAAAAAGAAAATTATTTGTGTCAATTTGTTAGACTATGATACTCCATTTTAGTCGTTTTCAATGGAAATTTCCATTCATTATTGATTTGTTTTTTTGTTGATCCTTTCGTATTTTCCTTTTTTGGGATAATTACACTTTGGAGCTCTTAAAATTATTAAGAAATTCTAACTTTTGTCCTCATAATATTCAGCTTATAAATATACTTAACCTTTAATTAAATAACACAAGTATTTTTGGTTCCACTATACAATAACAACATACTCAGTATAATCTTACAAGTAGAGTTTAGGGTATAGAGGTTTTACGGATAGAACCTTGGCATTTTTCGGTCCATCCATGTAGAAAATATATGATATTCATACTATTTTTAGATTCATAATAGCCTCAAATATGAAGCAGGGTCATCTCAATAAGTTTGGAGGTCTAAAGCTAAACTTCACAGGGAGGCCTTGATTTTTTTTAATTGACATGTATAATTGAATAATCATAACATAATTAGTGTAATTCTACAAATGAGGTCTGGAGAGGTAGGATACACACGGACATTATGAAGTAAGAATGAGAATAATGTAAATTTTCAATTAACTAAACACTATTCCATTTCTCAATTATTACAATGATCTCTATACTAAATGAGGTAAAAAAAAACAATTGCTTTCGTGATCTTATGGTCGAGACAGCCCTGATATGAAGTAATAGTACTAATGCATGTAGTAGAACACATAGATAATTGAATAATTTAACATTAAATAATTTGTTAAATTCACGGAGATTCATAATCAGAGAGATCAAAATTGCACATCTCAATTAGTTTAAGGTTAAACATACTTAACATGAAACCACAAGTACCAAATTCATAGTTTCTCAATATTTGGAGGACTAAAAGTGTTAAATTCCCCATGATTTTTTTTACAGAATTATGTTTAGAAAAAATTGCATAATACACCATAAGACATGACTTAATAATGTGTTGCCCACATCAAATATAAATTTTCCCACTATACTACCCCAAATTTGGCTAAAAGTAAATGAAAAAAGATCAACTCTTTTTTTAATTAGCTCCACTTAAAAAGTCTTTTATATATGAGATATCACTTTATGTAAAAATATATTACATAATGTATGTGAATATTATCAAGAGAGAGTGTTAAAATTAAAGTAAGTCTTTATAAGTATCTCAATGGGCGTCTAAATAGTAATCTATCAGTAGCACAACTAATTTCTTGTGTTTGTAATTTCACATATAGTAGGTAATTACTTTACATTAATATTTAAAATGATTAGATTGTAAGCTTCATCTACCATTACCTCGTACATTTGCTCATATGCAAACTAGGTTTTTGGTGGACTATTTGAGACACATAAAGATGATCTATATATCATAATAACATTATAAAAAACGCATTATAAAATAAATCTATCAGAATAACTTTTGGAGCTAAGAGTACGACAATACAAAAATTAATCTTGTTATTCCCAATTGGTGAAACTACTCATGTTGTTAATATATGTCGCTCTAGGGACCTTTTGGCCATGGATAACTTTCATTTTTTTTTTCTAACTTATATTCCATAGTTATATTTGGATATAGAATTACTCTAATTTTTCAAAATTCAAAAAAAATTCTAATATTTGTTTCTCATATTTTCACTTCAAAATACTCACAAAAATTTATAGTTTTATATCCAAACGCTCACTTACAATCATATAATATATTTGAGCAAAAAACCAAATCTATGGATATTCCATTTTTGGCTATAGTAATAAAGCAACTTGCACTTTTCTCTCTTGAAAATCTCAGATAGGATAATTAGTTGGATACATCACTATTTCCAATAGAAGCCAACATTTATTTGGTACACATCTTTTCATCTTTATTATTTTTTTATAAACAAAATACAAGTGAGAAAATTATGTTTGGTGAAATAAAGTACAAATGACCAATCACAAAAGAGAAAACTCAAGATAAAATGTCATAGGAGCAAAGAAGATACAAGAACAACCAATCAAAAGAAGATGTTAACAAAAAATATGAAATACATATTTAGGACCACAAAGAACACTAGTTTGAGTAGTGCATATATAATAAATATAAATAGATAGATATGGTCCATAGTTTATATAAAGAGACAAAAGAATATTTCCACCAAAAGAAAAATAAGCTAGGGAAATTTTTACTTTTTAAAAAATAGATTAGGGTTCAATGATATGTTTTTTAAATTTAGTTTTCAGCCTCGACTAATCTAGATTTGTATCATATAAGGTCTTATTAGATTTTTTTTTCATTCTCAGGATTCGAATTCATAGATTTTAAATTCTGATTGTGCAACAACTTGTAATTAAGCCACTAGATCCGCCCCCACGGTCAAGTCAAGTTGTTATAATAGACCGACATGGCTTGTTATGCGTAAACCAATGAGTTGATTAAGAAACATACCAATGAGAAAAAACTTCAAGAAAATAAATATTGAGTAAGACATGCACTTGTGAACCCTCTAAAATCTCCAATAGGAAGAGTTTGAGACGTCTCTACATTCAATATTTGGAATATTGAATAACATATATATAGTAAGAATTCCTACTAAAAATAGACTATATGTTAAAATAACACCGTCCATAAATATAAAAGTCATAATTTTACCTTAATTAAGGCAATAAAATGTTATTGTATTATTTATGAGTTCAATTGTGGTCCTTCATCATTGAAGGAAATGAAATTACCCAAGGTAATAATATATGCACAAGTGAAAGACCCAACACAATGATTTTATAAGAGGCTTTATTCAATAACCCAATGACTCTTGTATTTTTGTACAATGAATGTATCTCTCACTACATTGAAAATATGTAATAAGGCACCCCTATTTATAGGACTAACAATCAAAGTAAACTGGGACTAGGAAACTATAAAACTAACAAATCATAATTAAACAATAAATAAGTAAATACCATAAATAACAAATCCTAAACTAGTAAGGAATCCTAAACTACTTAGGAATCCGATTCTTGGTTTATTTCCTACATAGCCTCCCTTAAACCAAGATCTTCAAATGTGACCATGCCCAGCATCTTCTTCAACTTTCTGAAATATGTAGCATCAACAAAATCACCAGTTCCATCTTTAGTCAACTTCAATTTCTCTTCAATAGGGGTCAAGATTGGTTTAGCTTTGTCCATATTAAATCTTTTCAAAATATCACTCACATATTTTTTTTGAGAGATAAAGATTCCATCTTTCAATTGAGTAACTTCAATGCCAAGAAAATAAGACATTAATCCCAAATCAGCCATCTCAAATTGGCTAATCATAGTCTCCTTAAACTCAGAAATTAGTTTAGGATTATTGCCAGTAAATATTAAATCATCCACGTATAAGCATACAATGAGAATGTCTCCATAAGTATTGAATTTTATGTATAATGTATGCTCATAAGGACATCTATGAAAATCATGTCCAATAAAATAAGAATCAATGCGAGTATACTTAGCTCTAGGAGCTTGTTTCAACCCATATAACGCTTTCTTCAACTTGTAAACTTTATTTTCTTGACCTTTTTTAATATATCCCATAGGCTGCTCAACATATACTTCTTCTTCAAGAACACCATTCAAGAAAGCAGATTTAACATCCATTTGATGAATTTTCCAACAATTATTTGCAGCAAGAGAGATAATCATTCGAATAGTATCAAGTCTAGCAACAGGTGCAAATACCTCAAAATAATCAATACCTGCCTTTTGCTTGTATCCTTTAACAACTAATCTTGCCTTAAAGCGATCTACTTCTCCAGATGGTTTGTATTTGGTTTTGTATACCCACTTGACTCCAATTGGTTGTGTTGAAGGCGGCAAATCTGTCAACTCCCAAGTGCTATTTTTCTCAATAGCATGAATTTCTTCATCCATTGCATTCATCCAATGATCATCTTTGGCAGCTTCCTCAAAAGTAATTGGATCGCAATCTGCAAATAGTGCAAAGTTCACAATATCTTCGTTGGATAAATTTTTATTATTGTCAACAACATAATCTTGCAGACGGGCTGGTAGTTGGCGATTTCTTTGTGGACGAATCGATGTTTCTGTTTGAACAGGATAAGCTATTTGTTCCTCTTGATCTCTGCTAGAGCTTCCTTCCTCCATAATTGAAACGATTGGTTCAGACCTAGGCAACTTAGGATTTTTCTTTGACCATTCCCAACTATTGTGTTCTTCAAAAGTTACATCTCTACTAATAATTACTTTTCCTGTATCTGGATTAAATAACTTGTAACCCTTTGTCTCATGACTATAACCAATAAAAATACACTTTTCTGCCTTATCATCTAATTTCTTTCTCAAAACATCAGGAACATGAGCATAAGCAAGACAACCAAATACTTTTAGATGAGAGATATTTGGTTTCTTACAAGTCCAAACTTCTTGTGGAGTTTTTCCAAAATTGGATCGAGTTGGACACCTGTTTAGAACATAAATTGCACAAGAGACAGCTTCTGCCCAGAATTCTTTGGGAGTATTTTTGGAATGCATCATTGATCTCACCATATCCATCACTGTTCTATTTTTTCTTTCAGCTACGCCATTTTGTTGAGGAGTATATCTAGCAGTCAATTGATGTTTAATGCCAAACTTCTTCAAATAGTCATCACAAACAAGAAACTCAGTGCCCCTATCCGTTCTTAATGTCTTAACAAAATATCCACTTTGCCTTTCTACATAAACTTTAAAGATTTTAAAGATTTCACATGCATCAGATTTATTTTTCAGAAAATATACCCAAGTTTTTCGACTAAAATCATCAATAAAAGTAATAAAGTATTTACTACCTCCATTGGAAGGAACTTCAACCGAACATAAGTCTGAGTGGATTAGCGCCAATGGTGCATTAGCCCTCCAAGCTTTGCCTTTTTGAAAAGTTTCTCTATACTTCTTTCCCAAAATGCAAGACTCACACTTTGTATCAGGAAAATCAACAGAAGGCAAACCATCAACTATTTTATTTCTTGCAAGATATTTCAAGCTCCCAAAATTCAGATGCCCAAAGCGTAGATGCCACAACCAAGTATCATTAGAGTTCACAGAACTAAAGCAAGGTAAATCTCCACGGTTAAGATAAAGAGGCCACAAACGACTTTGATTCATTTTTACCGTTGCAATTAATCCTAATTTATCATTGCTAATAGTGCCAATTCCATACTTAAATCGCAAATCATATCCTTTTTCTGTTAGTTGTCCTAAGCTCAACAAATTATGATGAAGACTTGGAACATAATAAACATCAGATACAAAGTGAGAAGAGTTATTTTTTGAAGTAATTGGAATTTTTCCTTTTCCAACAGTAGGCACTTTAGAGTTATTACCAAGTCTTACGGTAGCTCTAAATGATTCATCTAGATCAACAAATAATTCCTTATCCCCAGACATATGATTGCTACAACCAGAATCTATAAACCATTCATCCCCTTTATTTTCTTCTATTTCTGAGCTAGAAAATAATAAAGTCTCTTGTTTATCTCCATAATTTTCAACCAATTTTGCATGTACTTCTTTATTTTCAAATTTTTTAAACCAACAATCTCTTTGATAGTGTCCAAATTTTCCACAATTATGACACTGAACTTTTGATTTGTCATGTCTCTGAAAATTTTGATTATTTTGTTGTTCATTCCTAAAATTATTATTATTTCTCTGTTGGTAAGAATAATTACCTCTACCACGGCCTCGAAAATTACCTCTGTTTCCTTGTCCTCTACCTCTGAAATTTTGACCTCTTTGATTTGTCTCAGCCAAGTTTGATATCTCTTCTTTTGGATTAGGTTGATTCACCTTTGCTTGCAACACTTCATCAAGTTTTTCTGTCGTTTGTTGATTCAAGGACATCTCATATGTCATCAATTCTCCTTCTAAATCATCAAGTGTCAAAGTGCTAAGATCTTTGGTGGCCTCAAGAATCGTTTTTTTGGTGTGAAATTTTGTATTCAATGATCGCAATACTTTTTCAACAATTTTAACTTGATCTAAGTTTTCTCCATTAGTTCTCATATCGTTGACAATATTAGTAACCCTTGTCAAAAAAAAATTTGACAGTCTCAGTTGAGTGCATTTGAGTTAACTCGTATTGTCTTCTAAGGTTTTGCAATTTGACTCTTCTAACCTTTACTGAACCTCGATGTGAATTCACCAGAATTGTCCAAGCCTCCTTTGTTGACTTAGCATGTAAAATTTTATTATATACATGCAATTCAACCTTGCTATCAAGATAAAAACGTGCCTTAACATCCAATTGTCTATTTTTCTCCAATTGTTTTGCAGTTTCACCAGTCAATGTTGTGCCCTCTGGGACTTCCTCATATCCTTTATCAATAATGGGCCATAGTTTAACAACTTTGAAAAAATTCTGCATCTGGTGATACCAACTCTCAAAATTATTTTTTCCATCAAACACAAAAACAGGACAAGTGGCTATATATTGACTACTCATGTTTTTTTTTAAAAAAAATTTTTATATGTTGAATCTCACACAAGATTTATATAAGGATCACATACAAGCTTTTATAAAGATTTCACACAAGCTCTGATACCAATTTGAAGGAAATAAAATTACCCAAGGAAATAAAATTACCCAAGGTAATAATATATGCACAAGTGAAAGACCCAACACAATGATTTTGTAAGAGGCTTTATTCAATAACTCAATGACTCTTGTATTTTTGTACATTGAATGTATCTCTCACTACATTGAAAATATGTAATAAGGCACCCTTATTTATAGGACTAACAATCAAAGTAAACTAGGACTAGGAAACTATAAAACTAACACATCCTAATTAAACAATAAATAAGTAAATACCATAAATAACAAATCCTAAACTAGTAAGGAATCCTAAACTACTTAGGAATCCTTGGTTTATTTCTGATATAATCATAAATTCAGCAGCAACTACTAGATTTGATGAGAGGTATATTTTCATATGATTAATATATTTAATTTTAATTCAAACCATTAATTAGTTGGTTTATTTCACTACGTTATTAACTAATATTTTTTTTATTTTTTTTCCTTGTAGATATGATATTGCAATGAATATTAATGTTCTAGGTGCTTTCAATGTCCTCAAGTTTGCTAAAAAATGTTCAAATGTGAAAATTCTTGTCCATGTATCCACTGGTCAGTTTTTAAATCTTACAAACTTTTTTTTTTCTTCATCTATTTAAAAACACACTTTTAATAATTTACAACAAGTTCTAAGGGTATTTGATTGTGTATAAATTTTATTTTTTAAATTTTTTTATATTCAGTCAAATATCATCATATAAAATGTTGTCGGTGTCACATGCATGCAGCATATGTTTGTGGGGAAGGTGAAGGAGTAATACCAGAAAAATCATTTGTTTTGGGAGAAACACTCAACCAAAACACAAAATTAGAGATTGATGTGGAAAGGAAAGTGATAGAGGAAAAACTCAAAGAACTTGAAGCTCAAAGCTTGACAACAAAGGAAGTGACTATAGCCATGAGAGATTTAGGCATTCAAAGGTTGGATGATTTAACTTATAATATAAATAAATATTACGCTATCAGTATATTTTAACATGTTATATATGTCTTATTTGTTAAGTGGTTAATTAATTTCAAAATAAGGCACAAGTACCTTCCTAGACTATGACCGAAATCCCAGAGACACACCTTAACTAAATTAAGGTCATGTTACCCCCTTGAACTCATTTTTTTTTGTAATTTTTTAGACCTTTTGGCTTACGTGGCACATTCCGTGACTCCACTTAGTAGAGGCGCGTGAGAGATGTTTGGAGGCCATGTAGACCAAAAAGGAGTACAAAATTATAAAAAAAAAAGAAGAAGGTTTGAGGGGGTAATAGGACCTTAGTTTAGTTAAGGTGTGTATCTGGGATTTTGATCATAGTCTAGGGGGTACTTGTGCCTTATCCCATTAATTTCACTTATTATTATAGGTGACTACATGTGCAATTGTCTTAGATGATCTAATAATGTAAATATTCTTTCGTACTGTCGGGTGTACAAAAAGATATATTCAGTTACATTATACATTATCAATGTGAGAAATAAAATAAAATTCACAATCAAATTTCTTGAAGTGTATATTTGCAGATAAACCTCCTTAAAAAAGTTAAAAGTTTTAAATTTGTAATTTTGAAAATATGATAAATTATCTGCTACAAAAGATAAAAATATTCTGATACTATAAGAATTATTTAAGCTAAAGATGTATATAACTTGCACTATTATTTTTATTACATTAACATGGCTCTTATGTTTGATGTATATATTATGCATACAATTTTGCAATTGTAGAACTGTGGATTCCTTTATTTAGCAGCATGGATAGCTTTCGAAAATACATCTCAACCTATTATTGGCCATTGTTAAAGGTTTGTTTTTTTTATTATAGTAATATTTTTCATATAAGAGTTTATAGTTAAGAATTAATTAATAGAGTTATTATTTACAATGATACTAATTGTGCTTAATTAATTTCATATGTTTATAGATAGTAGAGTTGGCAAATGTATTATCATGGCGTCGTTTTGACAAAACATACAAGGATTTGAAAAGGAAGATTTATATGGCTATACGTTTATCTGAACTATACAAACCTTACTTACTTTTTCATGGAAGGTATGTCAATTGTTATATTTTTCGTTGAAATTTCACACTCATTTTCTCCGGAAAAAATCCACTTTATATTTTTTATTATTTGTTTTGAACGAGAAAATTTTAAATCACACAAATATTATGGTATATATAGGTGATCACAAATTTAAATTTTTTATAGCAATGCGAATGCTATGCAATGTTTAAGACTATGAGTGAGAAAACTAACGCATAAAAATATGGGTAAGTTACATAAATCACATAGTGTAAAGATGAAATTACTATCTATCCCTAACTTTTTTTTAAGTACAATAATCCCTCAAAATTAACCCAATATGAATACATTAATGAAAGAGCGGATACATTAATACAAGCACGGATACATTAATACGGATACATTATTAAAATAAAAATTAACTCAATCCGAATACATTAATGAAAGCACAGATACATTAATACAGATACATTATTAAAATAAAAATTAACCCAATCCGGATACATTAATGAAAGCGCGGATACATTAATACAAGCACTGATACATTAATACGGATACATTATTAAAATAAGGGATTTTAGTTATTTTTAAAAGATATAGGGACAAATGAAAAATAATATAGTAAATGTGTGTACTTTAGTAATTTTTCCTAAAAATATATTAAGGCCCAATGTAACATGCTTAAGTTTAGACGGGTTAATAACCCATCCATTTGTTAAATATTAGCCCATCTTAACCGAATATATATACAAATACAAATTATACATATACATATACAATTATATGACAGATATATAAATACAGTTCGTCTTTCTCTACTCTCTGCCCTCTCTCGCTCGCCTATCTCCTCCCTCTCCCAGTATCGCTCGCCTCTCTCCTTCCTCTTCCAATATCGCTCGCCAGCTATACAAATACATATGTATACTAATTAAATATATACAATTATCTGACAGATATACATATACAATTCGACTCTCTCCACTCTCTACCCAATCTCGCTCGCCTCTCTTCTCCCTCTAACATGTAGCTACGAAATGTAATTAGCAAATTATAACTATAGAGCCTAAATAAGTTTATTTTAGTGGCTATTTGCGAAATTTCCTCTTTATTTATTAACTCAATCAATTTTAATCCGGCTAAACTTAACCTACTCACCCTTTTGACACTCTTAAATTAAGTCATAAATTTCAAAAATTATACTTACTTCTAAACTTTATTTTATTAGCTTTGATGATGCTAATACTGAGAGATTGAGAATGGCAATGAAAGAACACAAGATAGATGATGTGCTCAACTTTGATCCAAATTGCATAAATTGGGAAGATTATTTCATGAACACTCACCTTCCTGGAGCTGTCAAGCACATTTTCTAGGGATTATACATTCAAGATTCATGTATTAATTAATTAATTAATTCTTCTTCAACATATTATATAAGAATGGAGTATTGATTGCAATAAAAAAATGTTATTAAAAAGTAGTGTGGTTTTCCTTTTTTTTTAATTGTATAAAGATGAATTTTTCATCCTTCATGTAACTCAAGGAGGTTTGGACAAATATTCATTTTTCTTCTTTTATTTGTATAGCCTTTTTTGGTGATTAATAGAAAGGTTGGCCTTACACCCAACTCCATCAACACTATGGTTTAAGAAAAAAATCGATATTTTTTTATTACTATTAATAAATTACTCTCTCTATTCACTTTTATTTGTCCACTATTTTAAAAATAGATTTTCATTTTTATTTGTCATTTTTAACATATTAAGAAAAAAAAAATCTTCATATTTTACGCTTAGTAGTAGTTATTTATTTTCCAAATTATTTTCCAAGATCTAATACTAAACATCAAATAATAGGAATAATATGATAAAATAGGCATATCAATTATTTTATTAAGGGAAAAGGGCTTGATTTACCCCTGAACTTTATGATTTGGAGCTGATATACCCTCCGTTTAAAAAGTGGTCCATATATGCCCCTGTCGTTATAGAAATGGCTCATATATGCCCTTTTACATAACATATCAATATTTAATAAATTAAAATTTCATTTTTTTTTGGCTTTAATTTGAGAAAATGCCATGTGGTTTTTAAAATACCCACCCAATAACTTTTCATCATACCCACCCGACCCAATTGGAAACAAAAAGCTTGTTGGTCTTCTTGAGCATGGAGACAATTAGAATGAAATGGGTTAGGTTTATTTGAGTGGGTGGGTTTTTTGTTTCCAATTGGGTCGGGTGGGTATGGTGAAAAGTTATTGGGTGGGATATTTTAAAAGTCACATGGCATTTTCTCAAATTAAAGCCAAAAAATGAATTTTTAATTTATTAAATATTTGTATGTTAAGTAAAAGGGCATATATGAGTCATTTCTATAACGACAAGGGCATATATGGGCCACTTTTTAAATGGAGGGTATATCAACTCCAAATCATAAAACTCAGGGATAAATCAGGTCCTTTTCCCTTTTATTAATAGACATGTTAAATATAAATGTAACAAGTAAAAATTAATGGAGGGAATAATATAAATTGGTATGAATACTAAATGCAAATTTATTATTATTGCGGGTTTTTTAAACGCAAAAGTACTTTTATGAAATAGCTTTTCCATCCTATTCTGGTCCCTACCAATAGATTTAATATGAATTACATTCTATAATTCCCTTGATTGAATGGGTTAACTGTGGATAAAATAATATTACATTAGAATAATAGAAACAAATATTAAAAAGAATGACCATGGAGTTTCAGTGGAAGACAAAAAAATATTAGATGATTGTTTTCATTTGTTCTAGTCTTAGTGGACATAATTACTGCTGCTGGTGGGAGGTGACAGGTATCCCGTGAAATTAATTGAGGTGCACGAAAATTGACCCAAACACCACGGTCATCCAAAAAAATAAAAAGAATGACCATGAAGACTTGGAGATTTAGAGCAAGTCTTTCTTATATACGAGAACCACGTTCTTGAATATCAATGCAGAGAGCCGCGGGGAGAGGAGATCAATACAAAAATAATTCTATCATTTAATAGAAATTAGACCTAATACGATTCCTTATTGAAGAAAGATTTGAAGAATCATTTATTTAAACTTTCAATTCAAAATCTTAAAAAATTTTAGTAGCCATCTATTTTTTATTATATTAGTAGTTATCCTAAAATCCTTATTGGTTATGTGTTTCTCCATATTAGAAACTTTAGTTGAAACACTCACTAATTTTCTATAAAAAAGTATAAATAAAAGAGATGTGAAAACTAATTTGGCACATTTAGGATCTAGCCCAAGTCTATGTTAATTAATTAATTATATGATTACACATAGAGTATCGTGAGCTATCTAGAGAGAGCTTTAATTGCTTTGTCCAAACCTCTTTTTGTTCAATTGAACCCTACTTAATTATAGAGTGAGCTACAAAATAAATATGGACTATAACTATAAAGAAAATAGAAGCCTACACCTAATCTTAAATTAGCTGCTATTAATCTTCTAGTCTGCCTATATAAAGATGAGTGCATGGATTCATACCATATATCATTTTTAATATCATTATTCACAATTGTAGAATTTAGCTTCCCAATTTTTACACTTTTTTTTTCCCAAACAATTTCTACACAATGGAATTATCTAAAATTGAACCATTTCTAGAAGGCAAGACTCTTCTCATTACTGGAGCCACTGGATTCCTTGCAAAGAGTACATACACACTCTCTCTCTCTCTATATATATAGTCCATTTTTAAAGAGAACGATATATTTGTATATTTGTAAATTATTTTATTTGCTTTTTTATATAGTGAAAACTACACAAATTGGACTCATTAGACAAAGTATTTATCGAAATTGGATCCAACCCAATATATTTACCTTGATTGGATCCACAACCCAAACTATTTACCCGACTGTCCCCTTGTTCTATTCACTGAACCACTAATTCTTCATCTTAGATACCACCAGAGTATATGTATACACTCTGATGGTATCTATATACTCTGATGGTATCAAGCAGTAATTGAAGAGTCTTTCCACAGAAACACTGCCTGTTCCTCCTTGATATATCATCAGAGTGTATATATATATATATATATATATACACACACTGTGCTGATGTCAAACAATAATTGAGCAGTCATTTCACTGAAACACTGCATGTTCCTCCTTGATACCATCAGAGTATATATATACTCTGATGGTATCAAGCAGTAAACGTGCATTAGCAGCTAAAAACGAGGGGGGGGGGTATGAAAGTAAGGGGAGTAGCAACTAGTAAATACTTTCCCTTTTTGGGGTACAAGTGTTCTTTTCCCTTTTATATATACGGTTTTTGAAAATTTTCACCCCATAACTAATTTTTGGGGTTAAATTAAATATGAGAGTCATTTACTTATCATAGTAACAAAGTCAGACCCATTTCAATTTTGATATCCGATATCGAACCTTATTTTATATTGTTCACATTTCAATATCCAATTTTCTAAGTGTGTGTCCAGGGAGGAGTCGTAACGGTCCTATCTAGGTTGGAATGTGGATTATTTGTCTTCCATTACACAGTTTGTCGACAATTCTTATTTGAACTAACTTTTGAAGTTGAGTAGTTGAGTTAGGCTCTTTTTTTTTCAAGTCATTTTATCTTTAGTGATATAGACACATAAATCTCATGGTATTTTCAAGATTATAATTTCTCAAAAGAATTATTTATTTTTTAACTTCATATATATCCCTTGTATTTTTTTTCTTGTAATGTAGTTGTAGTGGAGAAGATACTTAGAGTTCAACCGAATGTGAAAAGACTATTCCTTCTTCTAAGAGCTTCAGACACCAAATCAGCCCGAAAGCGCTTCAATGATGAGGTATTAAACATGTTATTCCTTATAGTAAAGACTTGTTAGCACGAACCTCAATAATTTAATTGATTATATTAATATGTTATATATTATTGATATAAATATAAAATTACTTTCTTTATTAGAATCTAATAAATATGTAGAATTTTTACTATTAATATGCGCTATTGCCAACCACTTTCACTGAAAGTCGTCATCACCATCATCAATCACCATTATTCATATGTTAATTCTGATGACCTCAGGCAACCATTAGTACACGTCATCATTGCTAACCATCTCCACAACCATGACCATTATTACCATTTGCCATCTGACAATCACACACTACCTTAGTTATCATCGGCTAACTTTTAAAATGTGTTTCTTTAAATAAGCAGTTTTTACAATATCATATAAAGTAATATTTTCTCTGATATTTTGATGGATTATTAATATTTTATTTAAATTTGAATTTATTACTTTTAAAATAAAAATAAATCACATATATGTATACACAGAAAAAGCAAATACTCTCCAATCTTATGATGCATAAATGATTTGATGAGATTTAATTAAAAAAAATAACTTGCAAATTTTATTCACAGATTTTGCAGGCTGAATTGTTTAATGTTCTAAGAGAAAAACTAGGTGCAAATAACTTAAATTCTCTGGTAGAAGAGAAGGTATTTCCAGTTGCTGGTGATATTTCATTTGAGGATTTTGGAATTGAAAACTCAGAGATGAAAGATGAAATGTTAAAAGAAATTGACACTATCATACACTCAGCTGCAACTACTAGATTTGATGAGAGGTATTCATATGATCATATCTAATTGGTAGAATATATCAACAATATAAGACGATGTCAGTAAATTTTATTTAGATATTTGAATTAGGTTGTATTTCAATTGTGCACTTCAACACATGAATAGGAACACTTCCGATTCTAATTTTATTATAATTTTTTTATGTCTATTCTCAAGCGTCTATTACGTAATTAAGTTACCCATATATATCATGACACCTTCTTTAATTACACACGTCAACTACAATTGGAGCATATATGAGGTTTTACACGTTATTGAGGCTAATTAACACGTATAATTAGAATGAGGTGACATATTTGAAGTGGTTATAACTTATCTACGTAATGGACACTTGAGAACACATACAAATATTTTTGTGCAATTTGGGCCAGAAGTGTCTAAGAGGAACACTTTATCATGTGCTCAAATGCTTAATCGAAACAAAATATAGCTCGAATATCTATATGAGATTAACTGAGAATTTAAGAAGTTATCGATGTATTCCGACTATTTATTTAATTTTAATGCAAGAAATTTTGATTTATTTCCCAATGTTTAGTTTCACTAGTATCATTTTTCTTCTTCTTGTAGATATGATATTGCAATGAATATCAATGTGCTTGGTGCCTCCAGTGTCCTCAAGTTTGCTAAAAGATGTGCAAATGTGAAAACTCTTGTTCATGTATCCACTGGTCAGTTTTTATATGATGCTCATTTTGGAAGTATATTCTGCACCACTTATATCTACTCTAAATTACAAAGTTAAAAATATATTTGTCTCTTTTTTCTACAAGGAGAATAAATAAATTGAGTGTATAGTCAAATATTGATCGATAATAGTCAAAAACACACTTGGAGTATCACGTTTTTGTGAGTTTCATACCTAAACTATCAGGTGTTTGTGTTTCTAACCTGAACATCACTGATTATTATTAAAACTGACTAGACCAATTGTTTAAATATATTCATCAAAAGGCGCGTGACAACTTAATTGGCTTATAAAATTTCATCCTATGAAAACTGCCTCATTAATTTTGAAGTGTGTTTTGATAAATAGTAAATGATAATACAAGTAGAAAACACAAACACCTGATAGTTTAGATAGAAAACTCGCAAAAGAGTTATACTTTAAATGTGTTTTTGACTATTATCTCAATATTTGACTGTAAATTCAACTTATTTATGGTCTATTATATTAACTCAAGATCTGCCTCTACACTCCTAATTTTGGTAATCTCTATTACTAGCATAATTTTGAGAAAATCAAATATGTCATCTTTTATGTATACTTATTTCATTGTTTGTATCACAGCTTATGTTGGTGGGGAAGGGGAAGGAGTTATATTAGAGAAATCATTCAATTTTGATGACTCCAACATAGACATTGATGTGGAGAGGAAAGTGATAGAGGACAAACTTAAGGAACTTGAAGCTCAAAGCTTGACATCAAAGGAAGTGACAATTGCCATGAGAAACCTAGGCATTCAAAGGTTAGTTGAAATTTTTTATCATAAAGGCAGGGGCAGACTCAGGTTGAGCGAAGGGGTGTCAAGCCACAATGCTTCTTGTACATGTCTAAAGATGCCTCTTGGCAACCAACGCGTTTAAAATTGTGGTTAAGTAGTATTGAACTCAAAACCTCTTGTACATTAAAACTAGACTAAACCAATGGGTCAAGGATATACCTTACTTATAAATGTGATAATTAATTTTTCTTTTTTTATCATTTCTTTTAGAAAATTCGACATTGCTTACTGACAATTCAGCGTACGTCACTGCCTGAAGATATTTATATATAGTCTAGATAGATACTATGAAAGATAGAGTGGGTGTAGGGGTGTGGAGTGGTGGAGATTGGGGCTACGAGGGTGAAGGGTGAGAAGATGAGGTGTGTTGTAGTATAGGGAAGACATCATCAATGTAGAATGCGCGGAACAACTTGTTTTTCCTACTTTCACTAGAGAAGTCATGTGTCTCATTTTAAAGAAACTTTCTAAAATTTTGACCAACCAAACATGAAAAAATTGGAAAAATATTAGAATAATATTTTCTTTCATACCAAACATACAATGTCATGGATTACTTAAGATTTCATGTTTCAAAATTCTTATTACCTTTATACTTCATATACAATAAAACATGTTCAAATAAAATAAAACGAGGGAAAATTTCTAAAAAAAATTATATATTTCTTTTTAAACTTCATGTCCAGTCAAATAAGTTCGTACTTAACAATTATTTTTATTACATAGTTCCTACAAATGATCAGACTAATGACGTATACAATATTTGAATTCTTTAACATGACTATTGATCATTTAGGGCAACTTTACATGGATGGCCAAACACATATTCCTTCACAAAAGCAATGGGAGAGATGATGTTAGGACACTTGAAAGAGAATCTACAACTTGTTATAATACGTCCAACGGTTATCACTAGCACTTATAAAGAGCCATTTCCAGGATGGATTGAAGGAGTAAAGTAAGTTTGTTAAATTGATACTTTTTTTATTCCAATTTATGTGATATGGTTCAGATTTTGAGAGTCAAACCTGTTAATAGTCAAACTTAAACAATTTGTTTCTCGAAATTTAAATTGCGCCACATAAATTAGGATAGAAAGAGTACCATCAGTAATTCGACAAACTATATTTGAACTTATCTAAAGAAATAATATATGCATAACTCTTATATTTGTATATATTATAACTTTGCAATTGCAGAACATTGGATACCTTTATGTTGATATATGGTAAAGGTCTATCAAATGTCTTCCTTGCTGACCCAAACACAAATGCAGACCTGGTATGTGCTTTCTATACTTGTTCAAATTTTTAATTTTTTTTTAAAATACGAGGTGTTTGATTGCAGTAACGATAAAGTTATTTTTGTGTGATTTATATGTCACGGATTTGAGCTGTGGAAGCAGTCACTGATGTTTGCATTTTGTGAAAAAATCATCATGAAATTATTCCGTCATAAATTTGTACTTTTCTTGTAATATATATACATATTTTTAACTTTTTGTCATGAATTACTAGATTCCAGGTGACATGGTGGTGAATTCAATCCTTGCAGCAATTGTAGCACATGGAAATAATAAATCATATCAAAATCACTTCATATATAACATCAGTTCATCTAAAAGAAATCCCTTTAAACTTGATGATATGAAACTTCACACATTTCATTACTTCACCAAAAATCCATGGATTGACAAAGATGGAAACATCATCAAAGTGAAGGAGATTACATTTTTTAGCAGCATGGACAGCTTTCAGGCACACATTTCAAGATATTATTGGCCCTTGTTAAAGGTGTGTATCGTTCTAATTTTATCGGATGTCCTGTACAAGATCCCTTGCTAAAGGTTTCTTTTCAATATAACATTTTTAATTCTCTCTTTTAATCATATGATAATAAAAATTTACTAACTCGACTAATCAAGAATTCCAGATTTGTGCCACATAGGTGATACAACCCATATAAATTATGTTGATGTAATATACTATAAATATAATAAATTACTATTGAAATAAAATGAATAAAAATGTATTCAGGCTAAGGCGTGGATATCTCGCTCTCTTTAAGGAGATTCAAGCCAGCAACATAATCTACACAGATCCAGTAGTATCACTCTTGACTTGTCCCCTCCAGGATACAACAGCACAACAACGTCGTACAACTCAAGCACTCTAAATTAGTTGAAGAGTTCAAAGCTCCACAAAAAGACACCTTCCTTCAACATATACTAATTTTTAACACTAGTTTTTCTTTTGTAACCATAACACTAATAACTTGTTCTTTCATTTGTTTTAGGTACTACAATTGGCAAATGTATTGACATGGTATTATCTTATTGATGGAACCTACACAAATTTGAAAAGGAAGATTGATAGGGCCATACGTCTATCTGAACTATACAAACCTTACTTGATTTTTCATGGAAGGTATGTGCACATTATAATTTCTAAGAGTTTAAGTTATACATATCGACTATGGTCAGTGTAAATAATTTCTTATACTACCAGGTCATTCAAAGGATATCTACATGATAGTCACCCTCCTTAAATTGTAGGATTGAAATATTGAAAATAAGATATATTTCCCGCTATATATAACAGATAAAGATGTCTGATGATTAAAAACTATTTATACTGTCGATGCATATAATTACTTAAGTAATTAAATAAATCGTTGCTGTAAAAGATACTTTACACTATCATATCATTCAAAGATATCTACATGTAAGCCTCTTTAATTTAACATGTGTGATCTGTAATTTTGAAAATAAAACAACTAGAATACCTACTACAACATGTAAATTAAATTGGATGACCTGATAGTGTAAAAGTTTCTTACACTAACGATATATATAATGTAGACTCTAATTTCTATATCTTCCCTCTATTTGTTAACATTTTTCAAGTGATTCTAAGCATTATCATATATTATTTCTTAATTAATTTTTATACTTTATTCAGCTTTGATGATTCTAACACTGAAAGATTGAGAATGGCAATGAAAGAATGCCAGATGAATGATGTGCTCAATTTTGATCCAAGTTGCATAAATTGGGAGGATTATTTCATGAATATTCACTTCCCTGGGATTGTGAAGCGATTAGCCTAGCAATCATATTTTTAAGCTGTTGAAGACATAATTACATATATTCATCTATGTTTTTCTAACAGTTTGAACTAGCTTTGGGATCATGAAATAATTATGCGCTTTAATATAAGCTTCATGTATTAGTTATTCGATCTATAATAAAATAGTTTCAACTCTAGCACAATATTCCTCAATTGTTTGCACTACAAAGTGAGGATCTTGTGCCCTCTTAGAAATTATTGATGCAGAAAACATAACTCAAATAGCTTTATAAATAATATGTCTGAAAGTAGAGTTGTTTGAGAAACAACTGAGATATAATCCAATCCGACTCATCTAATTTGTCTAAGAAACTTCTACTGAAATGAGAATAAGCGTCAAGACAAGACCCACAACTATCTTACTATTCTACTAGAAATAAATAGTAATTAACTGAACTGAACTAGTTAAACTAGAGCCCTCCGGAAGCAAGGAGGTCTCACTAAAAGCTGATGGAAAGAGATTCCACTGAAGCGCCTGCTGACGATCACGAACACCTGAATCTGCATCATTTAAAGATGCAGTGTCAAATGACATCAGTACATGAAATGTACGATATGTAAAATAGCTGAATGAAACAATTGGCTAAACTGAATATACTAAACTAAAAAGTAAATATGAAGGTAGACGGCAAGATAACTAAGTGAAAAGTAAAACATGTACATGTACTTTAACAATCAAGCTTTACAACTAATATAATTTACTTTTTTTGGGGAGTTTCTCTAACCGACAACCATCACTTTGAGTGTCATGATGAAACAATGTCTTGCTCACGTTGCCAGAGTTATCTTATACCTTGCCAGAGCATAGGACAAACTTGACTAATGAATTCAATATCTGAACCCTTACCAGAGACTTTCTGAGGAGTCGCCTCAACCAACGACATGATCCTATCCTACGCTGGCGGCGTAGTTATAAAGTTTTGATTATCTAACCCATATCCAACTTAGTGATCAATATTACTTTTAAAAAAATGAAAAAAATGCTCAATATCTATATGATGTCCCATTTAGAAAAAAAAAGGTCTCACTTTAGAAAAAATTGATAATCTTTCTGTACTAAAAAATGTCTCTTTATAAGTGTAATGAACTTGTTTCAAAAGACTATGCTTTTATGAAAAATTGATTGTACTTTCTCAAAATTAAGATATGCTTTCTTTAATTATTTTAGATTTCTCCGTCGATAAAATTGAAGTTATGCCTGTTGGAGATTTATAAGTGTAGTAATGGAGGTGATTTTTAAAAAAATATTAATAAATTATAATAAATTGATTTAAACTTCTGAATCAATTCTGATCCAAACAGATGACCATCCTACATCAACCAATTTCCTGGCCTTTCCCACAGAGAAAGACGAACCTGTAAGAAGAATCGTCAAAAACATAGTAGCAAGAGAAAAGATAATGTGGAAGAAAGAATAGGAACTATGGAAAGAATAGGAACTATGGCCACTGGCAGTGGCATACGCATGATTTTTTTTAAGCGGTGTCACCATTTAAAGGACAAGAATGACTCAAGAGGAAAATCAATGAAGCTTTTGCTTTAGGTCTCCAAAAAATTTTGTCCATATTTTTTTGACTCATTAGCTCGTTCTTTCAATCCGTTGAAGCTCGAGTTGTTAAAATGTGTTTGGTACGTTTGGAAATATTTTTAGAATACTATTGCTCCATTAAATTTAGACTAACTTGATGTAATATGTACAATTAGAAAATGAGGATCAATTTAAATTTACACTAACATGATGTAATATGCACAATTAGTAATTGAGGATCAAATAATAGATGATTGCGGACAATTGTAATCGATTTAATGAATCCTAAATTATTTTGTTGTAACAAGTAAATAGAATAAAATAAAATTATTATCATGAACAAATAAAAATAAAACTTCAAGCACATAATAAAAAATAGAATAACAAAAAAAAAAACTAACATGATTTGGAGATTTGAGATGCCAAATGACGATGCTTGATAAAGAGGAACAAATTTTTTTGAAGAAACTCACAAGTCACAAATATATAAATATAAATAGTCAACAATATTTTTATTTAACTAGAATTCTAATTGATAAAGGACTCAAAGATTTTAAGTTTTATTTCAAATCTAAAATAGAAGGAAGTAGGTAGATTTTGAATGAATTAGAGTGGGCCCGTAGATTGTTAGTAAGGGACCTACAATTCTGAATTTTAAATTTAAATTTAAATTTAAGAGAGAAAAAAAACTAAAACCATGCAAGGAATCGAATTCGTGAAATCCTACACAAAACAAGCACCTTAACCACCAGAGCTGCGAACAATTAATTATAAGCAATGTCCTTTTAATAATTTTTTTACCTTTTAATTGTTTTTCTTTTTTTAATATATATGTATATTTAGTAAAAAAAATTATCGAAGTCGTGTCATGTGACATTCCTTCCATCAATGTAGATCCATCCCTGACCGCTAGGAGATTCAAATTTCTTTAAGTATTAATAAATTGATTTAAATTTCTCCATCAATGAAATCGAAGCTCTGATCGTTGGGGGTTTTGAAAATATAGTAATAGAGGTGAGTTTGACAGAAAAAAGATCTTGTGAGGGAGAAGGAGGAGAGAGAATTGTGAAGAAACGTGAGAGGGAAAAATTAGGAGAGAGAATGAACTGATTTTGAAGGCATAAATTATGGAGATAATTAAGTGAGTTGATAACTAAAAACTCTTTTTTAGGCTAATTTTAACTTTTAATATACCTCAATATATCTCACTCTAAATTTATACCAAATTATTAAACATTAAAATAATAAATAATTATTTAAAAATATAAATTAAATTAATCAAGATATATATTTTTATATAATTAAATAGTTTTCCTTATAACTATTGCGTGTCAACTTGTAAAAAAAAATAAAGGAGTTTTGCATGACAAAGATCATCAAAAAGTCCCACGGAATCACTAACTAACTTGTAAAAAAAATAAACGAGTTTGGCATGACAAACATCATAAATGAAGTCCCTCTCCATCACTTATTAAATCATTAACTCTGATATCAATTGCTCAGTTTATAAATATTTTTAATATAGTGTAATATTATTCGTTTTAGATAAAATTCCACGTGATTTTCTCCCTACATACATTTAGTTGGTATTAATCTTCTAGTATAAAAAAGAGTGCGTGAATTCATATCATATATTATATTTAATATCACCATTCACAAAATTGTAGAATTTAGCTGCCCAATTGTTACACTATTTTTTCCCCAACAATTTCCACACAATGGAATTATCTAAAATTGAACCATTTCTAGAAGGCAAGACTATTCTCATTACGGGAGCCACTGGTTTCCTTGCAAAGAGTACACACACTCTCTCTCTATCTATATATATATGTGTGTGTTTTTTTTAAAGAGAACGATATATTTGTATATTTTGTTGAGTTCCCACATGAATGGGAATATGGATTACTTGCCTTCTTATATATACGTTCATTGAAAATCTTCATCTCATAACTAATTTTTAGGATTAAGTTGAACATGAAATTCATTTTTCTTATCATAATATCAAAGTCACACCAATTTCAATCCTAATATCTGATATCAAACCTCATTTTATATTGTCCACACTTTAACGTCCAATTTTGAGCCTGTGACCAGGTAGGGGTCGCAAAATTGAGTTTCTCTCTAGGTTGTAATGTGGATTATTTGTCTTATGATACATAGTTTGTCGATAATTCTTATTTCAACTAACTTTTGGAATTGAGTACTTGAGTTAGGCCCATGTTTTTTTTTTTGGGTCATTTTTTCTTTAATGACATAGACACATAAATCTCATGGTATTTTTAAGATCATATATAACTTTTTTTAAAATTTATTTATTTTTTAATTTCATATATATTCCTTGTATTTTATTTTTGTAATATAGTTGTGGTGGAGAAGATACTTAGAGTTCAACCAAATGTGAAAAGACTATTCCTGCTGCTAAGAGCTTCAGATACCAAATCAGCCCGAAAACGCTTCAATGATGAGGTATTAGACATGTTATTCTTTTAATAAAAGTTTATTTGCGCACACCTCAATAATTTTATTGATTATGTTTATTTGATCAGTATAAATATAAAATTTCTTTTTTACTAGAATCTAAATATGTGGAAAGAAATTATTAAAATATTAGTATTAACTTATAAGTTTATGTGAATATGCATTTTTTGTCATTATCTTTTTTGTGCTTTCTTCATATAAAACCATTACTTTTGCATCATAAAAACAAATATTCTAAATTATCCAATCTTATATATGATGCATAAATTATAACTTGATGGGATTTTAAAAAAATTCTTGACTTGCAAGTTTCAATCACAGATTTTGCAGGTTGAATTGTTTAATGTTCTAAGAGAAAAAATAGGTGCAAATAACTTAAATTCTCTGGTTGAAGAGAAGGTATTTCCAATTGCTGGTGATATTTCATTTGAGGATTTTGGAATTGAAAACACAGAGATGAAAGATGAGATGTTAAAAGAAATTGATATTATCATACACTCAGCTGCAACTACTAGATTTGATGAGAGGTATTCATATGATCATACATAATTGACAGAATATATCGACAACTTCTTATAGATGTCAGTAAATTTCATTTAAATAATTGAACTAGGCTATGTTCTAATTGAGTACCTGAACAGATAAACAGGAACACTTTCCGTTCAAATTTTGAAGAAAAAATTGTGTGTATTCTCAATCATCTGTTACGTAGTTAAGTTATCCACATAAATTATATTACCTCCTTTAGTTACACACATCAGCTTCAATTGGAACATACATGATGTTTTACAGGTTATTAAGGCTAATGCGTATAATTAGATAAGGAAGCTACATATTTGAGGTGGTTAACTTATCTACGTAATGGACATTTGCGAACATACACAAATACTTTTGTGCAATTTGAGTTGGAAGATTTTAATCTTATCATGTGTTCAAGTGCTTAACCAGAACAAAACATAGCTCAAATGTCTAAATGAAATTAATTGAGAAATTTAAGGGGTTGTCGAAGTATTCCGACTATTTATTTAATTTTAATGCAAGACATTTGATTTATGTCCCTATGTTTAATTTCACTAGTATCATTTTTT
Organism: Solanum appendiculatum; assembly: GCA_018342035.1. Classification (NCBI taxonomy): domain Eukaryota; kingdom Viridiplantae; phylum Streptophyta; class Magnoliopsida; order Solanales; family Solanaceae; genus Solanum; species Solanum appendiculatum. The sequence continues at coordinate 216,564 of JAGDQO010000572.1, forward strand.
TTCTTCTTGTTATAGATATGATATTGCCATGAATATCAATGTGCTCGGTGCCTCCAATGTCCTCAAGTTTGCTAAAAGATGTGCAAATGTGAAAATTCTTGTTCATGTATCCACTGGTCAGTTTTTTTATATGATACTCACTTTGGAAGTGAATTTAGAATTTTTATTTAATGAGTTCAAGATTTTGTATGTTTGGAAAATGACTTAAAATTGTTGTTCATATCATATTGCATACTCTAATTTAATATAGTTATCATCAACAAAATTATTAATAAGATTAACCTCTAAACTCTTCACCACGTTTTAAGTTTGCCTAAAAAACTTTATCCCTCTTCTTCACCACATTTTTAATGAGGAATATATCTGTTCTGAATCTAAAGTTATAAAAAAATTGAGTTTACAGTCAAATATTAAAATAGTAGTCAAAAACACAATTGAAGTATCATTTTTTTCGAGTTTTATATCTGAACTATCACCAATTATTATCAAAACACACCTCGAAGCTGTCTAGACCACATATTTGAATAAAATCGCTAAAAGGCCCATGACAACTTAATTTGACCATAAAATTTAATCCAATGATGACTGACTCAATAGTTTTGAAGTGTGTTTTGATAAATTGTAACGTTGGTGATAGATCAAGTTGAAAACGCAAACACTAGATAGTTCAGGTAGAAAATTCGCAAAAAGTGATACTTCAAGTATATTTTCGACTATTATCTCAATATTTAACTGTAAACTCAATTAATTTTGTTATATTTCTGGTGCACTAAAGGTCCTGCTATGGGCAGGGTCCGAGAAAGGGCCAGGCCACAAGGGCCTTTCATTAATTATTTATATTAATTTTGGTAATCTTCATTACTAGCATAATTTTGAGAAAACCAAATATGTCATCTTTTATGTATAACTTAATTTATTTTTGTATCTATATCCTTTTTTATGCTATGCTTCTTGAAGAGAATACCCATGTTAGTTACATTTCATTGTTTGTCTCACAGCTTATGTTTGTGGGGAAGGGGAAGGAGTTATATCAGAGAAATCATTCAATTTTGGTGACTCCAACATAGACATTGATGTGGAGAGGAAAGTGATAGAGGACAAACTTAAGGTACTTGAAGCTCAAAGCTTGACATCAAAGGAAGTGACAATGTCCATGAGAAACCTAGGCCTTCAAAGGTTAGTTGATTTTTAAAAAAAAACAAGTACATCACTTGACTAAAGAAGCTTCAATGCGCCTAAAATTGTGGTTAAGTAGTACTGAACTCAAGAGTCAAGACCTCAATACTTCTTGTACCTTAAAACTAGACTAAAACAATGGGTCAAGGATACACCTACTTATAAATGTGATAATTAATTTTTTTTATCATTTCTTCTATAAATATTGGCATCGCTTACTGAAAGTTCAATGTATGTCACTTTCTAAAGATATTTGTATATAATCTAGACAAATGAAAGGTGGAGTGAGAGTAGGGGTGTGGAGTGGTGGAGACTGGGGCTACGACGGTGAAGGGTGAGAAGATGAGGTCTGTTGTAGTGTAAGGAAGACATCATCAATGTGGAACGCGTGGAACTTGTTTTTTCCAACCTTCACTAGAGAAATCATATTCCTCATTTTTAAGCAACTTTCTAAAAGTTTGACTAACCGAAGATGAAGAGATTGAAAAATATTAGAGTAATATTGTCAAGCCCCGAGCCTATACCCTGGACGTGGTCGACACTCGAGAACCATTACTGGTCCCCAAGAGAACGCTTGTCCTGGCTGACTACTAAGAGGAAGACTGACTCAAGCATACACAAGCATCAAAACTGAAGAATTATTTAAAAAACAATTTATTAAATCTCAAAGTTATATGAAAATTCTGAGTATTAAACATAAAGTCTTAAATAAAACATCTGAAACTGAATACTGCTAGACTGACCAAGACTGTCTATCTATGAAGCCTCTACCGTATAAAAATAGGTGTCGGGACAAGATCCACGACACCTCAAAATGTTCAACATACATAGTAGAAATCAAAACCTCAACTGCTAAGAAAACTGAATTTAGAATTTCCAAGAAACTATGGGTAAAACCCTAAACATGACATTTAATGACTGAATTTAGATGTGGGCGTGAGGATGAACTAGTACAACACTATGAATAGTCTTACATACCTGGAAGAACAAAGTCCTTAAAGAAGTTTTCAAAAGAACTTGATTGGAAGACTTGAAACCTTAGCTTTGGTCTTTCTTGGAGATGAAGAGTGTAGAATAATCTTAGATTGAGAATCTTGAACTTGGAGCCTTTAGATCTTGAGAAATTGGAGAAATTGTTTCTTAGAGTTCTTGATCTTTAGAAGAATGAGAATTGGAGATTTTGAGAGTTGTTATACGTATAATAATGATATTAGGTTATAAGATAGACTTGGAGAAGTTAATTGAGGGTAAAATGCCAAGAATACCCTTCTGGAAAATGTAAGAAGACCATAAGAATCAAATAAAACATCCTTTTAATGAATCTCGTCAGCCAAATCGGTGATCTAGAGGTTTCCTCACCGAAATAGTCAGCGGTTCACCAAATGGAGATTTAGCTCGCCAAAATAGACAGAAACTTAAGGTTTTCGGGACAATTCGGCAAGCTAATTCGGCGAGTCGCCAAATGGGTAGGTATTCTTGCCGAATTTTCCAGCACAGACATGTTCGAGTAAAATAATCATAACTTTTTACTCCAAACTCAAAATGATGCAAACTTGGTGGAGTTGGAAAGAAGACTCATAGACCTTTAATTTGATAGGACATAGGCCACATAATTCATTATATGCTGAGAGATATGATCGTTTGAACTTGACCTTTATATGAACTCATGCGAGAACTTAGCCGATAGGAATGCTTTGAACTTGGTTTGGTGTTGAGGTCCCTTATGACCCTAGATCACTTTAGATCGATACCCTTGATACATTTGGTAAAGGACCTTAAAACATATGAGAAAGTAGGACATCACCCGATTAGAGCTCATATACTTACGACGAACAATTTTGATTTTTAAGAATAGAGTTGCCAGGTGTTATAGAATGATTCGGGTCTTAGCTTAGAAATTTTCGGGATGTTACAAATATTTTCTTTCATACCAAACATACAATGTCATGGAATGCTAAAGATTTCATGTTTCAAAATTCTTATTCCCTTTATAATTCATATGTACAATCAAACATATTCACATAAAATGAAACGAGAGAATATTTTTATAAAAATATATTTCCTTTTAAACTCCATGCCCAGTCAAACAAGTTCATACTTAACAATTATTTTTATTACATTAACATGAGTATTGATCATTTAGGGCAACTTTACATGGATGGCCAAACACATATTCCTTCACAAAAGCAATGGGAGAGATGATGTTAGGACACTTGAAAGAGAATCTACAACTTGTTATCATACGTCCAACGATTATCACTAGCACTTATAAAGAGCCATTTCCGGGATGGATTGAAGGAGTGAAGTAAGTTTGTAAAGTTAATACTTCTTTTATCTCAATTTATGTTACACGGTTTGAATTTTGACAGTCAAACATGTTTACACTTTACAGTCAAACTTAAACTATTTGACTTTATAAAAATTCGAACTGTGCCACAAAAATTGAGACATAAAAAATAACTTTTTAGCTTGTAAATTTGTGTCTTTTCACTACTAACAGTAATTCGACAAACTATATTTGAACTTTTATAAAGAAATTATATATTCATGTCTCTTATATTTGTATATATTATAACTTTGCAATTGCAGAACATTGGATACCTTTATTTTAGTATATGGTAAAGGTGTATCAAATGTCTTCCTTGCTGACCCAAACACAAAAGCAGACCTGGTATGTGCTTTCTATACTTGTTCAATTTTTATTTTTATTTTTTTAAATATGAGGTGTTTGATCGGAGCAACACTAAAGTTGTTTTCGTCTGATCTATGTGTCACGGATTTTAGCCGTGGAAGTAGTCACTAATGCTTATATTTTGTGACAAAATCGTCATAAATTTGTACTTTTCTTGTAATATACATATTTTTAACTTTTTGTCATGAATTACAGATTCCAGGTGACATGGTGGTGAACTGTATCCTTGCAGCAATTGTAGCACATGGAAATAATAAATCATATCAAAATCACTTCATATATCACATCAGTTCATCTAATAGAAATCTCTTGAAATCTGGTGATGTCAAACTTTTCATGTTTCATTATTTCACCAAAAATCCTTGGATTGGCCAAAATGGAAACAAAATCAAAGTGAAGGAGATTACATTTTTAAGCAGCATGGACAGCTTTCAGGCACACATTTCAAGATATTATTGGCCATTGTTAAAGGTGTGTATCGTTCTAATTTTATCGGATGTCCCTGAAGAGATCCCTTGTTAAAGGTTTCTTTCCGATATAACGTTTTAAATCCTCTTTTTTTAACCATATGACAACAAAAATTTACTCACTCGACTAATCCAGAACTTCAAATTCGTGCCACATAGGTGATAGGACCCATATAAGGTGAAGAGTTTCTTATCAAGGATTTCTCTATTCATAGAGTTTGAACCCATTAACCCTGTTAGAGTGGGTAAAAGTCCCACATTGGTTGGGGAATGGACTGGTGATCTCCTTATATGGACTTGGGAAATTCTCCTCTCATGAGCTAGCTTTTGGGGTTGAGTTAGGCCAAAGTGTCATATCTTTACGTAGTATCAGAGCCAGGTTCATCCCCGTTTGGGCTCCCGATCCACGCTCCTGTTGGCCTAGGCGTGAAGGGCGGTGTTAGAGTGGGTAAAAGTCCCACGTTGGTTACGGAATGGACTGGTGGTCTCCTTATATGAACTTGGGTAATCTTCACCTCATGAGCTAGCTTTTGGAGTTGGGTTCGGCCCAAGTGCCATATCTTTACATCTCAAGACCAAATACTCTTAATAGAGTGAAGTCTTTAGGAAAAAAATGTTTTAGCTCGAAAAATTAGTGGAATATATATAACACCACGTTAAGATTACATTTTTGGGATGTTTTAGCCCAATAACTGATATCAAAGTCAATGATCCGATAAGACGAGTATGAAATTGGTAGAGTGGTAGCTAGCATGGGGCTTGACATTATGTCTTTGCCCATCTACAGGCCGATTTACTTTAATTTATCGGTGGCTTGGAGACACATATACTTGAAAAGAAGCTTATGGACTATAATTTGGTGGCTCTAATCATTCGGATGAACGACGTGGGTGACACACATTTTATCTCAAGATAAGTCCATGAGGTCATATACCACGTGGAATTTAGTTGAGGCAAAGATTGTTGATCATACGAATAAAGCTCCACAATGATAGCCAAAAAAGAAGAATGAATGTTACATATGGTTGATGAATACTCTTAGTGATGTGAGACTTTTGGAAAAAGTCATAGGACTTGACTCTAAGCGAATAGTATCACACCATGCATGTTAAGGGTTTTTTTTAGGTTGAGCTAGCGACCTCCGAAGGAATAGCGAAATCTCATTCATCTTACTGCATTCTTCGACATGATGTTCTTAATACAATTCTCAATTGTTAGGTTTTGGATACTTATATTAATCAACCAAACAGGAAGTTATATACTTTTGAGTTTATACTTTATAGTTAGTAGTAATTAATCTAGAATTTTCTCTTAAGTGTTAAGTAAACATGACCTTTTATGGTTATAACCTTAAATGTGTTCCTAAAAAAGTACTACTTAATTTAACACTAGGTTTTTTTTTTTTTGGGTAATAATAACACTAATAACTTGTTCTTTCATATGTTTTAGGTACTACAATTGGCAAATGTATTGACATGGTATTATCTTATTGATGGAACCTACACAAATTTGAAAAGGAAGATTGATATGGACATACGTCTATCTAAACTCTACAAACCTTACTTGATTTTTCATGGAAGGTATATGCACGTTATGATTTTTAAGATTTAAGTTACACGTATCATCAGTGTAAATAAATTTTTATACTATCAGGTCATCCAAAGTATATCTACCTGATAGGTAGCCTCCTTAAAATGTAGGATTTGAAATCTTAAAAATAAGACATATTACCTACTATAACAAATAAAAAATGACTGATGATTACAAATTATTTATATTGTCGGTGCATATAATTACTTAAATACTTATATTCAGCGTCACTGTAATAGATACTTTACACTATCAGATCATCTAAAAGATATCTACATGTAACCCTCTTTAATATAACATGTGTAACATGTAACCTTGAAAATAAGACAACCACAATACCTACTACAACATGTAAATTATATGATTTGATAATGTAAAAGTTATTTACACTGACGATATATATATAGCATAGACTCTAGAATTCTATATCTTTCCTCTCTTTCTAAACATTTTTCAAGTGATTCTATGCATTATTTGGTTATCAACTTATCATATATTATTTCTTATAATTTTTATACTTTATTCAGCTTTGATGATTCTAACACTGAAAGATTGAGAATGGCAATGAAAGAATGCAAGATGGATAATGAGCTCAATTTTGATCCAAGTTGCATCAATTGGGAGGATTACTTCATGAACATTCATATCCCTGGGGTTGTGAAGCGATTAGCCTAACGATCATACCTTTAAGTTGTTGAAGACATAATTACGTAAATTAAACTATATTTTTTATAACACAGTTTAAACTAGCTTTGGGATCATGAAATAATTACACGCTTTAATATAAGCTTCATGTATTAGTTATTCGATCTGCAATAAAATAGTTTCAATTTCAGTACAATATTCCTCAATTGTTTGCACTACAAAGTGAGGATTTTGTGCCCTCTTAAAAATAATTAAATGTTCAAATTGATCATTCACCCAACCCTGAATAAAGATTAATTAAGGATGACAATTCAGTCTGACAAACTAAAAAAACTAGTTCATTACATAAAATAAACGAAAATTAGCTATAAATTTCGTCACTAATTTAATTATCTTTTAATAGCATATAGCTAACGTACACGATAATTCATCGTTAAATAAGATCAACATATTTTTATTGTTTAGAGACAAAAAATCGTCTGCCACTAATTTGGAAAAAAATGATCGAATTGATTCTAAGTTAGTAAATTTACATATGAAATCTTTCAAAACAGTGTCTACAAACATTTAATATAAAATTTCAAAAATGATAAGTTCACAATAATAACATATCTGGTGTTAATTTAACAAATGGTGCAATTTAATTACCCTTATCATTATCTAACAAATAGTACATATTTAGTATTTTCGTTAATACAACTATATTTAGTGGGAAAAAAATTATAATTAAAACTTGTTATAATTTCAAAAAAAACCACGTGGCTTTAAAATATTATCGAACCCATGTTTTTTTTTCTTCAAACCCAACCCAACTAAATATTTTATATCTAACACATTTTTTTTTATAAACGATCGCTAATTTATAGTTAAATATATATTTTAATTAATTAAATATTAAATATGTAAAGTCATATATCACAAAAATATATAACATGTGAAAGTAATAATTAATAATTGTCCATATAATCAGATTTATTTAAATTTATTACATAAGAATCCTTTCATATATAATTAAAATAAAATAAACGACCGGTCAATGCAAAATCACAAGAAATCAAAATTAATCTTTTTTTCTTTTGTAACTGAAATGTAATAAAAACTGTTCTTATTATTTTTGGATTTATACATTAAATGATGTTAGTATATTAATTAGAAACTAATGATAAAAAACTAAGCATCTCAGTTACAAAAAACAGTTTTTCTTGCTGAGTCTTTTTATTTCTACTTTGAGGTTTGAATCAATTCGTTTATTTTACGTATTTATTTATTTATATAAAACATTTTTGATTAATTTTCTTGGTTATTACTATTTTTTTTAGTTGATGATGACTAAAACTAGCCATTAATTTGTTTATTTTTGTTTGTTGTTGTTCAATGAATTGAGAGTTTTTTTCCCCCTCTCACAAGTCATACACCTTTGGACTTGAAAGTGGTGTTTTTTTTTTTCATTTACATCATGGAATCAGAAGCGGATCTACAGTTTTATTTACGAATTTCACTAAATAGTAATTTATGTTCAATATTTATGATTAAAAAATAATTTAATATGTATAAATAATTTATTCAGAATCAAGTAAACTAGCTAATTTTTCTAGAATCTAAACTTCATATACTCAAATTTTTAACTTGGTCTCTAAACTTTATTTTATTTTATTTTTTTGACCTCCCTTTGCTTTGAGTTTTTTTTTTTTCAGCTTGCAAATGGCATTGAGAATTTTGAAGGAAATCCAACTATCACTTCTTAATCAAATGTTGATAAAGGTAGAATCTTACTTGTCTCTATTTCTATCATGGTTGAACTCATTTCTTAATATATATATATATAGCACATCCTTCGTTTTAATTTATTTGTTTGTTTTTTATTTGACATAGAGTTTAAGAAAACTAAAGAATTTTTTTAAAATCTTGTGGTCTTAAACTGAAGATATGTTAGTACATTGGTCTTAAACATGCCATATCGAAAGTTGAAATTAACAAATTGCCAAAAACTGAAAGAGGTATTATTTTTAAAATAGATTAAAAAAGAAAAACAAGATAAACAAATTGAAACGGAGGAAATAGTTTATTTTTGATTTGTTAGACTTAATATACTTAGTTGTCTTTATGCAGGGTTTGATCAATAATGAATTTGAACATTTGATGATTTCAAAGAGGGCACAAGATCCTGAATCTGTTGTTCAAACAATTGAGGAATATTGTGTTGAAGTTGAAGCTATATTATCACAAATGAAAAATGATATGTAATATTCTCTAAATTAAAAAAAACTTATATCTATTTATTTTAATTATCAAATATATCTAAGTTTATTAATTCTATAATAATTTTATGAATTCTATGAATAATTTATCTCATGAAATTATTTTCTTGTATGATGATCATTTGCAGTGATAATCCTGATGTTGAGTTTTCTCATTTGGCTGCATCATGTGACCTTGTCAAAAACAAAAGTATAAGGTAATTTTTTTTTAATTATTTTTTTTAAGTACAAGGTATTAATTTACTCTAAAACTATGATTAATTAATAATCACTTGATCTTTGTAATATAATTTTTCAAAACTTTTGTTCTTTAGTTTTATCCTCTTACATTAAACTTTGGGTTACTTACCAACCAATGTGGCAAAACCAAATTCTTTTTATTTTCTTGGAATCCCTTAATTAGTAGTAATTGGTAAAATTATAACTCAGTGTATAGTAATGGTCCATATAGTTTAAAACTTCATTTCTTATAATCTAGTCTATTCTAAGCCGAAGTAGTTACTCTGTATAGACGTATACTAACACGTTTTCTTTAGAACACAGGTAAGTAACTTCGTAACCCTAATGTGTTCTTTCTTAACTTTTATTGGCTTTTGTCTACACTATCCCTCATGACTTAGTATAGAGCCATGTAGTTGTCAGTTTTACTATACTAGAATGCATATATAGTAGTCGGCATTTGGAATACTTTCTTTCTTTCTTATATTATGTTGTGGAAATTATTTGAAAGATATTATATTTATAAAAGTATCTCATCTATATTCTCGTTGTCTTACCTTATGTGAGAGTGTTGTAATTCAAGGAATCAAACAACGATCTTTGGTTACAATATGATTTTCCTCAAACTTCTATATAAATATTTTGAATTATTATCTGTATTGATATATAATTTTTTTCATGTACTTTTCAAATATGTAAATCTTATTTTCAAAAAAATTTAAAGGTCCATAACGACCTAAACTCCACACAAAAAAATTAGATACTTTAAACCTCGTACTCCAAAACCCTTTCATTCAATTGAGAAGCATTTAGTTCTACATTAATTTGTGTATTTCTTATTAGGTAATTAATTTTATTTAACATTGTCAATGTGAAATTGAAAGTATTAAGATTATTAATTATTATTGTTGATGATGTAGGATTGGTTCTGTGCTAGTGAGTTCCACATGCATGCTTCTCATTCATGCTTGTGATCAAAGAAACAAAAAGAAGTAAGTAGCAATTAATTTAATTATTCGATCCCCTTCTCGTTTCAAGTAAAATGCATATCTAACTGTGTCAGGCCACAACCAATAAGAAAACAACAAAGAAGTTCCCTAAACCTGGTAGCATAAGTATAAGAGCATCTAATACATTTCTAGATTCTGAAATACATCTCAAGTCTTCAAAAGAAAATTAAACACGGTAATGATAGATGGAGACCAATGGCAATCTGGAAAGTAGGATCTCATCACAACTCCGAAAGAGAATGAATAGCTAGATCTGATCAGCCGCTACGAAGATCACCCTGACTAGGATCTGTATCAAAGGGATAATAGAAGTAGGGGTGAGTACAATCCACATGTACTCAGTAGGCTAGACCTATTGAGTATAAGCAACTAATCAGACTTAAGAAATAAACTATGACATGCTTCCACCTGCATGCAGAATAGTCTCATTCCGACATCGGTGCCGCCAATTTATATAATAACGGTGCGAATAAAGTCAGATCATACTCAAATCAACATATAAGTAAGTCACACAACACAACAAGCTAGCTAATGCGATGCCATGAGATGATGAAATGATGTGATGGAACCAAAGTCATCGCACAACCTGTCGTATACACCTTGCCGAGCTTTAGCATCTAGATAAGGACCCATGGGGGACTCGCAGTCCATATACCAATCTCATAATCTCAATACCTCATCAACTTACCACCTAGCTCGTGGTCAAGGATATAAGTAAGGTGTCACATTTCTTTCTCAAAAATAGTATTTCTCCACTTTCTCATATTCCCATGAATAACGATATGCTGAATGAGGATGAATGTATCACAACACATACAACACAAAGGCATAATCAATTCATCAAGAATATTGAATAGCATGAAGTTCCCAAATTCACAAGTCGTGAAACACGTCCTCAAATGATAGGGATAGTGGAGGAAACCATTTGAAAATCAGTCTTTACCACTTAGAAAAACATTTCATTCATTTTTAAGATGTTTCGAAAATCAACTCAAGCCCCTAACTTGGGTATCTCAATGTCAATTATAAGGATAAGCCACACAACAATTACTCAAATATCACAGGTTTCTAGCAATAATCAAATATCACAGGTTTCTAGCAACAATTAAAGGTGTGAGTACACAAGCCCCCACACAGAATAAGCATCATAAATAGGCATCAAACGAACTAAACAAGAAGGTCAATACTTACCAACCTCTAAAACTCATTCAATAATTCATTTCAAAGTTGATTTCCTAAGAAAGACCACTTACTCATCTCAGTCTAAAAGATGGATAGCCAAACCTACCTCAAAGGCCGAAATTTCACTTGAACAACTCTACCGTAGCTTTTCCTCAACCACACGATCACCGAAATGATCTCCAACTATCAAGAATGGATAAAATTCATCAAAAGGAGCTCAATGATACCCATATTGATAGGATTAGAAACAGGAGGTAAAATAGTCCAAAATGCTCTTTGAAATCGAGAAGGATAAAATCAGAATTTTATTTGAAAAACATGTTCTAAAAGTAAAAAGGAATCCATGGTTGAAAAATCCATTAAAACTGAGCAAGAAACGAGTTCCAAATCAAGAAATTACCATTTTTTCCAACTTGAGAGAAAATCCACATTTGAAATGCAGTTAAAAATGAGAAATTTTGGAAAAACTTTGTCAAAAACAGTTTACCCACAATACAAGGACTTTAATCCTGAAAATCAATAAAAATCTATTCCAAATCAACCTTCAAATCAATAATTTTTTATTTTTCTACTTTTGGGTTTAGAATCTCTACTTTGTGGATAGAAATCATGAAATATGAAACTGTCACGACCCAAAAATGGACGTGATGGCACTCGTCTTATCCCACCAAGACAAGTCAGCCTAAAACCCAACTAATACAATAAATGCGGAAGTAAACCCAGAAAAAAAAAGAGTAACACCATTTAATAATGCGGAATACAAAGTCAACTTATTAAAACCCCCAAAATCTGGTTGTCACGTGCACAAGTCTCTAATGTATTACAATAGATTTGAAAAAAAAAATACAAGTCTCAAATGATGTTGTCTCTAAAGTAGAACAAGATCATAAATAAGAGTAAGAAGGTCCGCTGAGCTGACAAACAACTACCTCACAAATCTCCACAAGAAGCCTCGGAAAAAAAGAGAATAAAAAGTATCACGAAGATCCGGGCTCGTAACCTACAAAAAGATTGTAGAAGCAAGGGGTGAGTACCAAACCACACGGTACTCAGCAAGCAAACCTCTAAACACAAGCTAAGGGTATGGAATACGGGTACTTCTTACACCCCAACCGAACCTCCACAACTACAACCTGCATAAAAACCAGCCCAATCTAATAGTTCACAATTTACATAGCGCATAGCTCAACCACATCACTTCAACAATTACAGATCAGCAACACGCAAGATCAAGTTCACAAATCACAAGTTTCACAGAAAAGTACTCATAAGTTCACAAATGATAAAGATGCACAATGCAATGTCAAGTATAGTGATGCATGTCTGACCTAACGATACACACCCGCTGTCTCTCAGTCCGAGACCCATGGGGGACATATCTGTCCATGCATCCACCGTGGCGTGCTACACGACCCTCGATAATGAAATCCGTCGAGGCGTGCGACACGTCCCTCGATAATAAAATTTGTCGCGGCGTGCGACACGACCCTCGAATCATAGTATCCGTCGCAGCGCGCGACACGTCCCTCGAAATGGTACATCCTCTTTAACTTCTTATTCTTTCTCAATTCACATAACACTTGTCACAACCATGTCTCACAACCAATGCAAATAACACGTTCACACAAATAATGAGGAGATGACCATTTTCATAACAATGCACACTTCACAACAACACAATCGTGATACAACATCAACAATGAATCAATAAGCCTTTCAAACCATTCTCAACACATCACACACCAATAATTAATCACATTGCCTTTTATTACCCCTTTTTCATCATTAAAATTATTCAATATGGACAAGTCAACCCATCACCAAGTCCCATTACTCCCCAACACATACCATAAGGAAATACACGAATTCTATACACTTAACAAGGGTTGAGAAATTCACTTGCCTCAAACAATCGAACAATTACTCCGGGACTTGAGCCTTCCCCTTTTGTTAGGCTTCCAAATCAATGTAATCTATCCAAATAAATAACCACAATAAGATTTTGAAACTAACAACACCCATATCACTATATGTCTAGCCTAGACCCAAAAACTCATCCAAATCTATAATCATGTTCCTAATCTTGATGCCAATTAACATGCCAACTCTCATATTTTTCAACTTTTTAAACTTAAAGCTAAGTCTTAATTTCTTTAAATAGCATAATTCTAGTGGTATTCATATAATACAATACACCTAATATTCAATTACATATATTAATGTGCCTAACTTGAATCATGAAGTGGTGACCAATTAAGAGGCGTAATCAGTAACTATTGAAAACTGTATAAAAATTCATATCCCAACAACAATTTACTTAATTTGTCACATTATATTCCTAATGGCAATCATGATTGGCCAGCATCACATGAAGAATTGTCACTTACAAATCCTAATGTTTTCCAATTTCAAAACACTCCCACCCATGACCCATTAATCAAAAACCCCAAACAGAGATATGCTACAGTGGGGTCGGTTTGCCCTTCAATTTCCTCATCCAACATTATTAAGTATATAATTGATGCAAGCAGTAATCCAATATCAATGTATGCAGGGCAAAACTTGAAGCTAAATTGAGATTTGCTTACCGGAAGGTTGTCTCTTCGTTGTAGCTTTTCTTTTCTTTTATTTTAAAGAATAATAATTATAAATTAAAAGTACTTAATTTCACTAACTTATTCTAATATATATGGGCCAAGTGATATAGGGTATTAACTAATTTATCAATTTAGTCCATTAATCACCAATCAAATTAATTATTTAAAATCACCCGCTAATTAAATAACCATAGTTATCGAATAATTCAAAATTTTAAAAAATGACCTTCCGGGTCATTACAGAAACAGATATTCTTGGTAAACAAGTAAAATAAGGCTAGAAATACATACCCAATGATTATGAGAGAAAAACGCATCAAAAATCACCTCAAATGGACCTTTATAGCTCCCAAAATGTCAAAAATACGAAATAGGTTCGAATAGATAATTAACTCAGCGATTATGTCGCCAAAATCCATTTTCTAAAAGTCTATTTTTTTCGTCACTAAAGGTGTGCACCAGCAACCTTTAAAACATCTTTTTGACCCTCGAAACTCATATGAAACCCTATAAACACAAATCAATAAGGCAAATTCATCAGTAAGCATGTTTCGGAACCAATGAAATCATCGAATTTCAAGAAAAATATTTTTATGACAGAAAACCCCCTCGGAACCCATTTATGCCAAAAATTCAACTTTTACCTAAATATCCAAATCACGACCTAAGGTCTTAGGACTCTAACCAAACATCCTACTAGATCAAACTCGACGTTCTGGACTCAATGAAACTGATAGAATCACCATCCGACGCTCGGATCATAAAATATTAAAGTCAACCATTTTAATATAACTCAACTCAAAAGCTCAAAACCATTAATATTTCACTCGATCGCATCGAGAACCGTTTCAACCATCCCCGAAACACATAATAGGCATTATAACACTAAGGAGTAGGGAAAATAATCATTTCATACTTAAAAGAAATTTCTCACAAAATCAGACATTACAGTACGCGCTTTGATTACGCACAAAGCCCATACACCAAGACTAGTCTCTCAAATAAACGACACCGTGTAGACTAGTTATTTCTAACAGAATCTCATGTACTATAGACTAGCAGTATTTGGAATGTCATAATTATTTTATTTTTGAATAGTAACACATTAAAATCTATATCTATTGGACTTTATGTAACAACTTAGAAGTCTAAAATTGTAACGCTATAACTAATTGTTATTGACTTTCCATAAACTTAACTTCAAGATTGATTTTTAGGATTTTAACTACATCTATTTAGGTAAGTTATTAATGAATACCATAAAAATCAGATTGGTGCAATTTGTTTGTTTCTATATTTTAGTCAAATTAATTCAATAACTTACCATTATTTAATTATGTGGTCATACCAAACATCTATAAATATAAGTCAAACACTCTTATTTTATACTCAGAGATAGAAACTCACTCATATATTCTACTCTTTAATTTTTTGTGTACTAAAATATGTCTAGAAAGAGGGTGTGTTTGACCACTAGCGATCTTGATGAGGGAAAGAGAAAAAAAATTCTAGATGAAAAATTAGCATCATTGTGTAAGAAAGCACAAGAGCTTTCTATTCTATGTGATGTAAAAGTTGGAATAATTGCTTCTATTCCGAAAAAAACTGATGTTTTTGCTTGGCCGTCTTTAACAGAGACTCAGAACTTAGTAAATGATTATTTAGCTTTCCCAAAACACAAGTTAGTTATACATAACAACTACCTTCAACCTGTAGTGGAAAATCGGGAAAAAGATATTAGGAAATTAGAGGAAATTGTTGAGGAGAAGGAAATGGAGAACCTCTTCAATGAATTTTTTGTGGGAAAAAAACTCTTCAATGAACAAAATGTTGGAGAAATAAAGGGTTTATTGAAGTTAATTGTTGTTAAGAGGGCTCAACTTGAACAAAGGAAGATACAACTCAACGAAGTTATTGCTAATGACAACAATGCTGGAGAAGAAAATGTTGGCCATCCTTAGAATGTTGATTGAGCATGTAATGTTTTTTATTTTTCTCATCTCCTATTTTATCTTCATGTCTTTTAATTACATTTCTTAGTTACATATTTGTTGCTCATTGTTAATCTTTTCATATTATTATCGTCATTTTAGTGATATATGGAAGATATTCTATAAAAATGTAGTTGAATTACTACAAAAAAAATTTACATTTCCTTTTGAATGGGTGTAACTTTCGAAATTTGCTAATTCTTTATTATTAAGTTACAATTATATATACATAGAGAGTAAAATTTCATAATTTGACCTATCAAATCATTGTTATAATAACGACAATAGAAGTATTATTTTTTTGAGTAGTGTTATTTGGCACAACAGCCAATTGGCACGAATGACACAACATGGGGAAAGGATAACAATATCTTTGTTGGCTCCAATACCATCCTAACTTTCCTCCAAAATAACAAAACCACTTTTGACTTTTCTTTTTTATTTTGTTTCACTATATTTACTTTCTCCTTTACTTTACTTTACTTCATCTCCCCCACCCCCCATTTTCAAATAATAAATTTAAATATTTTTTTATTTTAAAAAAAAAAAATTCTATCCCACCCCACCTAACCCTCAGCTTCCAATTTTTTTCTCGTCTTGCGTTAGATATATACATATGTTTTTAAAAAGTTTTTTTTACTTGTCGCAAGATTTTTTTTAAATAAATTTTTTTATTTATGTTATATTCGGTACACAAGTAGAAAAAGAGATTTTTTCTAAAAATATATGTACATATTTTACACAAAACGAGAAAAATGTAAATAAATAAATAAATTAAGAGCCGATGGTTAAATAAGATGGGATAGAATTTTTTTAAAAATAAAATAATATTTAAAAAATGGGAATAAGTGGGTGGTTATTTTTTGGTGGTTGGGGGTGAAGTATGAGTTTTTTTAAAAGAAATTTAAAAAAAAATAAAAGGGCGGTGGGATTGTCGGGGGTTGGGGGGGCGGGGGAGGTGGTGGAGTGGGGTAAGAAAAATAAATTAAATTTTATTTTTTAAAAAAATATTTTTTGGGGGATAGTAATGCTTTAATCTTTAATTTTTAATTAATACTAATAGTTTATTATTTAATTTTTGGCAAGATAGAATATTTTATCTATGTGGAATGCCATGTGGCAAGATTTTTTCAAATAGAAGAGAGAGTGTATTACAAAAAAATAATTTTAGGTATGAAACTCACACTCTCAATATTTTAGGTATGAAACTCAAAAAAAGGTGATAGTTTATGTGTAATTTTGATGTTTATCTCATTGTTTTTTTGAACTTTTATTTTATGTCTTTATTATCACATTTGTTTACTATTTACATATTAAATAAATATTTCTAAAAATTATAAAAATGAAATAAACAGGAGTTATCAATAATATTTAAGAGTAGAAGTTATAAAAAGATAAGAGACATGAGTTATCATAACTTTAATATATTACTAGGAAACTTGTCTGCGCTTCGCGCGGTATAACAATAATTTAGAATGAACTTTTTATAAATTAAGTAGAAATAAAGAGAAAATTTTCATTTTGAGACTTGTTTTTCCTCTTAAACAATAATTTGTTTTTCTTTTAATTCTAACATTTATGTGTTATAGCTATGAATATGCATCACTGTCGCTAAGACCTACAAAAAATAACCTACATTATTATATTCACAAAGTAATAAAAAATAATAAAAAACTTCTAAATATATTTTAAGCAAGAAAAGAATAGCGACAAAAATAAACTGTTACATGTGTAGAAGAATAAGCAATGATATCATATAATAATTTATTTTATCTTTGATTTTCTTTGAGAGAAAAATCAAACATAACTTATTCTCATAATTCTTTTGATTGAAATAAGATAGTTATATTAATTATGTTTAATAATAATTAGTAGCATCATAGAGGACTAAATGAGTAACAATCATAGATCCACCACCATGTTCCACTCCCTAAAGCTATGTTAAAGTCATTATTATATGTTATCAATTTTTTAAAACACAATTAATAATAAATAAAATAAAATATTTAATCATAATAATATAAAACACAAAAAAAATATAAACAATTGATAATATAGTAGTGTTTTATGTATGGTATTTATAATATTAATATCCCCATCATGCCAAATAAAAAAATAATTACATCAAAAAGGGAAAGTAATCTAAACTTTAATCCTAAGTTATGAAATTATTAAGACAAAATTAAAGGGTATGAGTTATGAGTAGTTACTATTTATAAATATATTAAATTAGAAAAACTTAAAATATTAGAAGTTATATTTGTCATTTTGTAATTAGAAAAAGGTCACAAAGAAAATCTTGACAAAAAAAAGTGTCATATAACTTGAGCATAAATTTAACTACCTTATACATACTCGTAGTAACAACAATTACATGAATAATGTAAAAATCAAGCTAAAAAGGTATCAAGAAAACATACAATAAATAAATAAAGGAGAAAGTAATATAATACAAGCATCATTTTTACAATTTTCATTATCTAAAAGTATGAATTCAATAAATCAATTCAAAATAAAATATTTAATTATATTAATATAAAACACAAAAAGAATATAAACAATTGTTAATATTGTACTGTTTTATGTATGGTATTTATAATATTTATATTCCTATCATGCCAAATAAAAAAATAATTATATCAAAAAAGGGAAATTAATCTAAACTATACTCGTAAGTTATGAAATTATTAAGACTAAAATTAAAGGATATAAGTTATGAGTAGTTACTATTAATAAATATATTAAATTAGAAAAACTTAAAATATTAAAAGTTATATTTGTCATTTTATAATTAGAAAAAGGCCACAAAGAAAATCTTGACATAAAAAAAAGTCATATAACTTGAGCATAAATTTAACTACCTTATACATGCTCTTAGTAACAACAATTACATGAATAATGTAAAATCAAGCTAAAAAAATATCAAGAAAACATACAATAAATAAATAAAGGAAAAAGTAACATAACACAAGCATCATTTTTATAATTACATGAATAATGTAAAAATCAAGCTAAAAAGATATCAAGAAAACATACAATAAATAAATAAATAAAGGAAAAAGTAATACAATACAAGCATCATTTTTACAACTTCCATTATAAAAAAAATATGAATTCAATAAATCAATTCATCAATTCATCAATTCATAATTCTTCGAACCATTATTGTTATCGATATTCATTTCACAAGCCGGTCTTCATTGAAGAATCTTAGTCTTCATTGAAGAATCTTAGTCTTCAAGATTAAAACATGAATATATATATAGTACCACATGAAATATATATATATATATATATATATATATATATATTACTACTTCAAATATGAAATAATAGAATGATCTTGGATGGAGACTTGTGAAACAAAAAATATGAATTTATATAGATAGAATGATGGAATACCATAAGGTGTTTTAAATTTTAAATTAAATATTTAGGAGTTATGAATATTATTAAGAGTAAAAATGGAATAAATGAGTTGTGAATGTAAGACTTTTAATAAAGCAAATAAAGGAGGAATAAAAACAAATAAAGAAGAGAGGAAATAGTGTTTAATGTCTATAGTTACGTGAGAGCTATTTTATGAAAATGGATATCAACCTTTGTTGTTTATATGGATATCAAGAAATAGTTTTAAATTTTCTAATAAATTATACAACTAGAAAAAATTACGAAAAATGTCAAAAATTTGAATAAAAAGATGAATGAAATTGAATTTTTTTTAACAATCATATTAAGTTATTATATTTATTAATGAAGAATTGAGAAGCCACTTCAAATTCCAATCATGCATTCTCATTTCTTAATTACATTCAATTATTCTACTTTAATTAAGAAAATAGGGGAAAATAAAAAAAAGTATCAAAAAAAAGGAGAAAAAATATAAATATGAATGGTGGCCTTAGAGAGGTGTCACATCATCTTGTCTATATTTGCTCTTTATATATATATATATATTATTTTTATTTATTTTTTATATCATAACAAAATAAAATGTACCAACAATATTAAATTAATATACTCAACTAAATAAGATAATATCTTTTTATAATTAATTTTTAAAATATTTACATATAAATAATAAATATTAGTTAATTTTAAATTTTATTACTTTTTATAAAATTCAAGAGTGAGGTAAATGTTTTTATTCTATTGTTAAACTCATTATTTTGTTAAAAATAATAATAATGTGGCATGAAATTTCATTAGGAGTGAGGTTTATATTTTGAGGAAAATAGGAATAACTTGGTAATATTGTGGTCCTAAAAGAAACAAAAGTGATATTACAAGGCAAATTTCCAAACATGGATGACTATCTAAGGAATTTGCTCCCAATTTTTTTTACGTCACAATTCAATACTTTCTCCATCCCATATTAGTTGTATTAGTTGGTCGCCTTTATATATATATATTAAATTTCTTGTTTATTTATTAAATTAAGATAAAATTAATTAATTTTTTTCTCATTTTATCCCTACAATTAATACTCTTAAGAAAATATTATAAAAAATTAATTTAACTAAAAAATAATGGATTCATTAATTATTTTGAATTTCATGAAAACTTGTAGTGCTATCCTCAACGTGGAATATAATTATTGAAATTGTAAAATATTATTATTTTGTAAGGTATTAATTAATCAATAAATTAATAAATATTAATTTAAAGAATGTTTATAAAATTTAATGAATATACCTTTTTTTCCCTTAAAAACAACATAGACATACTTGCCCATAAATGAAATTTATGAACGAAAATAGTGAGATATTATAAAGGAAGAAGAATGAAAGAATAAACAACAATGAAAGATCAAAAAATTGAAAGAAAAAGAGTTAATAGAGTATTGAAGTAGATATAAATAAGAGTAATAAATGCTTTCTTGGGCAGTATTTTTTATTGGAAAGAAAAAATTTATAAGGTGGTGTAATTTCTTGAAACCATCTAGTGGTTTAAGACATTTCAAGGTAGTTTTATTTTAGAGGGTATCCTAGGTAGAAGAAAATAATGAATTTACAACCACACCCTTCCCAGCTCCCTATAATTACGAATTTACCCCCAAAATGACAACCAAGTTTACCAAGTCCTAATACCTGTTACTTTTATGGACAAGTTTGCTCCTATCTCGACTATTTCATAGTCGAATACATGATACTTGTACGGATCTCTGGAGCCCACATTGGAGCTCCAACTAAATCTGGATCGCACATTGCAGAGCTCATTCGGGGGTGGCGCTCCCAACAAAAATTTTTCCATACCCAGGGCTCAAACCCGAGACCTCTGATTAAGGGTAAAACACTCCCACCAGTGCACCACAACCCATGTTGGTCATGAGAAACCTGTTACTTTTTTGTATACCCAATACTATTTCATCGTTTGACATATGTTATTTGTTCCGATCAGTTTGTTCATACTTCAACTATTTCACCGTCTCATCTACGTTATTTGTGCAAATCAGATTATTTATATATCGATTATCTTACTATATACATTTTACTTTTCATTCGCATATATTTCGAATAACTCTGTCTATAAAGATAAGAATTAGATGGATAAAAATTAATTACTTAGTATTTTTGACATTACTGAAATTTGATCACTAAATTATTTTTTAAAAGTAATTTTCACTTTCATCGACCGCTACATCACACTCCTAAATGCAATAAAAGGGTAGAGCATGGATAACATCTAAATGTCATTGAAACTTCAGACAGAATGTGGTCAAGCTTTGTGATTTATTTTACTAAAGTCGATCTCCTTGTTTTTATTTTGTTTATTTTATTTCGATGTGATGTATATAGAGACATATAATTTTCACTATCAGTAAATCGTTAATTTCTAATGGAATTCATAGAATTTGACTCACCAATAATGTTATGAGTGTATTTTTCATAAAAAACAATCCTTACCAACGAGCTAAATTCCGTCAAAATTTTGGCGATTTTTGATCTAATAGTATGTTTTTGTTTTTTATTTTTAAGTGATTGATAAGTTTATGATTCCTGTAAAAGAGAGTTGGCCTTTATGACAAAGAAAATACAAATCAGACATTCTTGAGAAAAATATATTCTAATGCAAATGAAATGAAAGTCGGAGCCAAGATTTCAAGCTTATGATTCGGAATTTAGTTAATCTATATATGGATAAGGCACAAGTACTAAATGCATGTATTCATGTTCTTTATATTATCCCGCATATATAAAATAGTACATACATTATAATAAAAGAGACATATAGTGGCAATAGATTTTCCTTTGTGTCATTGCATCCAAAGTTGTCTTTAGCGACATTTATATAGAATATTAATTATAATACCTATATATATTATTACCGCTAAATATAATAGAGCGGCAATTTTTTTATAAATTAGATTTTGATATAAAAAAAATTTATCTATAAGCAATTTGTCAATGAATTAATGATGAAGTTCGTAATTAAATTTATTTTTTCTCCATAATGTTTGTTATCAAATGAGGTACACGCTTTGATCACGCGCAAAGCGCGTACGTCAAGACTAGTCTCTCAAATAAACGACACCGTGTAGGCTAGTTGTTGCTAACAGAATACCATGTACTATAGACTAGCAGTATTTTGGAGTGTCATAATTATTTTATTTTTGAATGGTAACACATTAAAATCTATATCTATTGGACTTTATGTAACAACTTAGAAGTCTAGAATCATAACACTATAACTAATTGTTATTAACCTTCCATAAAATTAACTTCAAGATTGATCTTTAGGATTTTAACTACATCTATTTAGGTAAGTTATTAATGAATACCATGAAAATCAGATAGGTGCAATTTGTTTGTTTCTATATTTTAGTCAGATTAATTCAACAACTTACCATTATTTAATTATGTGATCTTATCAAACATCTATAAATATAAGTTAAACACTCTTATTTTATATTCAGAGATAGAAACTCACTCATAGATTCTACTCTTTAATTTTTTGTGTACTAAAATATGTCTAGAAAGAGGGTGTGTTTGACCACTAGCGATCTTGATGAGGAAAAGAGAAAAAAAATTCTAAATGAAAAATTAGCATCACTGTGTAAGAAAGCACACGATCTTTCTATTCTATGTGATGTAAAAATTGGAATAATTGCTTCTATTCTAGGGAAAATCGATGTTTTTGCTTGGCCCTCTTTAACAGAGGCTCAGAACATAGTAAATGATTATTTAGCTTTCCCAAAACACAAGTTAGTTATACATAACAACTACCTTCAACCTATAGTGGAAAATCGGGAAAAAGATATTAGGAAATTAGAGGAAATTGTTGAGGAGAAGGAAATGGAGAACCTCTTCAATGAATTTTTTGTGGGAAAAAAACTCTTCGATGAACAAAATGTTGGAGAAATAAAGGGTTTATTGAAGTTAATTGCTGTTAAGAGGGCTCAACTTGAACAAAGGAAGATACAACTCAACGAAGTTGTTGCTAATGACAACAATGCTGGAGAAGAAAATGTTGAACATCCTTAGAATGTTGATTGAGCATGTAATGTTTTTTATTTTTCTCATCTCCTATTTTATCTTCATGTCTTTTAATTACATTTCTTAGTTATATATTTGTTGCTCATTGTTTATCTTTTCATATTATTATCGTCATTTTAGTGATATATGGAAGATATTCTATAAAAATGTAGTTGAATTACTACAAAAAAAATTTACATTTCCTTTTGAATGGGTGTAACTTTCGAAATTTGCTAATTCTTTATTATTTAAGTTACCATTATATATATAGAGAGAGAGTAAAATTTCATAATTTGACCTATCAAATCATTGTTATAATAACGACAACAGAAGTATTATTTTTTTATCATAAGATACATCAATGTTAATTGTCCCGATTAGTTTGTTTGTACTTCCAACTATTTCACCGTCAGATCTACGTTATTTGTGTAAATCTGATTATTTTTATCTTAATTATTTCACTAAATACATGTTACTTCTTATCAACATAAATTTCGAATAATTCTGTCAATTAATATAAGAATTAGATGGATTAAAATAAATTACTTCGTATTTTTGACGTTTTATAAAACTCGTGTGTGTTAATACATAAATTATTTGGTGGTATAATTTTGGGCATTTTTTTGCAAAAGGTTTATTGGACCCTTCGTAATGACCTGAGGAACAATACCTATAGCCTAACTATGATTCACATCACATTTTTAGCATTTAGGGGTCATTCAACATGAATTAGGCGATTTTCTCAAATTTTCGTGTGTGTTAGTACGTGATGTTTTTGGTGATATAAATTTCGGTCACTTTTTTTGTAAATACTTTGCAGGACCCTCTGTAATGACTGGTGGAACAATATTTATTGTCTCACCATGATTCACCCCACTTCCTTTTATCATTTAGGGGTCATTCAATAAGAATTAGGCGATTTTCTTAGTTTTTCATCTGTGTTAGTAGATGAAGTTTTTAATATTATGGATTTTAGACACTTTTTTTGCAAAAACTTTACATGACCCTCCATAATGATATGGCGAAGAATACTTATAGCCTCACTATGATTCATGCCACTTTTTTAACATTTATGGGCAACTTAATAGGAATTAAGCAATTTTCTCAATTTTTCGTGTGTGCTAGTACATGAATATTTTGGTGATTTGGATTTCGAAAACTTTTTTTGCAAAAACTTTACAAGAAACTCCGTACTGATATGGGGAACAATACTTATATCCTTGCCAAGATTCACACCACTTTCTTAGCGTTTAGGGTTTATTCAAAATAAAATAGGTGATTTTCTTTATTTTTCATTTATGTTAGCACATGAAATTTTTAGTGATATGGATTTCATAAACTTTTTTTTACAACACTTTACAAGACTCCAGTAATGATCTGAAGAACAATACTTATAGTCTCACTATGATTCACGTCACTTTTTTAAGCATATAGGCGCCTTTCAACAAGAATTACACAATCTTCTCAATTTTTCGTGTGTTAATGTACAAGAATTTTTTGGTGTTATGGATTTCGAAAAAGTATTTTGCAAAAACTTTACACAACCCTCTGTAATGACATGGGGAAACAATACTTATAGTCTCACATGATTCACGCCATTTTTTTAGTATTTAGGGTCCATTCAACATGAATTGGACAGTTTTCTCAGTTTTTCGTGATATGGATTTCAGTATCTTTTTTTACAAAAATTTTATAGGACACTTTGTAATGACCTGGTGGAATAATACCTATAGCCTTACTGTGATTCACACTTTTTTTTAACATTTAAGAGTCACTCAACAGGAATTAGGCGATTTTCTCAATTTTTCATGTATATTAATACAAGAATTATTTGGTAATATGAATTTCAAGAATTGTTTATGAAAAAACTTATATGACCCTCTGTAATGATATGGAGGAACAATACCTATAATCTCTCCATGATTGACTCCACTTTTTTAGCATTTCGGGGCACTAAAGCGAATTAGGCGATTTTTCAATCTTCATGTGTGTTAGTTAGTACATGAAATTTTTGGAGATACGGATTTTGATAACTTTTAGTTACTTCGTATTTTTGACGTTTTATTTATTTTTTTAATAATTTTCACTAACGTCACTGACCGCTACATCACAGTCCTAGTGTAATAAATTGTAGAGCATGGTAACATCTCAAGGATTGAACATAGGCAATTATATTAATGTTGGAACAAGTTTTTCAATACCTTAATAATCTTTTTTAGTTCATTTAAGATGACTTCAATCTTTAAAATTTGGCAACTTATTAAAAATGGTTCTGAGAGTTCAGCATTCTATCAAATGGGACAATCAGGTTGGTGGTGGCACTGCCAGCCTAAAACAGCCGGTCAATTTATCAATTGGACGTGAAATCGGCCTTCCTACATAGTAAATTGCAAGAACAGGTATATGTTGATCAACCCCGTGGTTACATCAAATATGGCATCGAACATAAGGTTTTCACATTGAGAAAAACATTATATGGGCTAAAACAAGCTCCACGAGCTTGGTATAGTTGCATTGATGCTTATTTCAATACGACAGGTTTTAGAAAATGTCGTTATAAGCACACACTTTATACTAAAATTGAAGATTGAAAGATTGTCATTGTATGCTTATATGCAGATTGTATTGCTTGATGATTCTAAGACGGTTCAAAACAGTTCGGAATTTTCAACATTCAATGAAAATGCAAACTCAAATACAAATAGAAGGTCTCCATTTCATAACAAAGTTTCTGAAATACTTGCAACAAAAACAAAACATAAAACTGATGGTCTTCAGGCACAAGAAAGCCTGAGAAAGTGAATTAGGACACAGGAGGTGCATCTTTGCTCTCAGAGTCATCGCTCTTGGAGCCATCCTCTTCATTTCCTGATAGAGCCCGCTCCACAGCTGCTCTTGCAGAATTAGCAGCAGCTTCAGCTTCAGTGATAGCCAATGGAAGATCAAGGCCGTTTTGAATCTCATAAAGGGTGTTCACCCGAGTCTTTAGGGCCACCCAATTCCTGTCCACTTCAGCCTCATACTTATCAGTGTTGCGTCTAACACGCAATGTGTTGAGCTTGGCCTCAAGTCGAGCTCTGTCCCTTGCATCCTTATCACGCAGTTCACGAACCAATGCCAAATCAGCCTCTAGCTTGACCACCCTTTCTTTCAAGGTATAGTGCGTGGAGTGAAGAATAGCGTATCTGTCCTTCCTTAAGGAGATCTCCCCCAGTAGATTCGTGTTGGCTTTGGTAAGAACGGACAATTCAACTTCCTGCTCCTCTTGCTCCCGTAGAATCTCTTGGAGCTGTTGTTCCAAGGAGTTTCTCGTAACCTTCAGAATCTCATTGTCAGCCTGGAGCCTTTCATTCTTTAACCGAAGCTCACTTTGCTCGGCCTGGAGTACTACATTCTTTGACTGGAGCACACTTGCCTCAGCCTGGAGCATTGCACTATTTAACCGGAGCTCACTTGCCTCTGCCTGGAGCCCTGCATTCGTTGACTGCAGCTCCTTTGCCTCGGCCTGGAGCCCTGCATTCTTTGACTGCAGCTCCTTTGCCTCAGCCTGGAGCCCTTCATACTTTAACTGGAGCTCACTTGCCTCGGCCTGGAGCCGTGCATTCTTTGACTGTAGCTCACTAAATGGTGGAGGGTCCGAAGGTTTGAAAACTGTAGTTGACTCTACTAAGGGTGCCTCTAACTCGGGCATTGTACCCGTCTTCATTTTTTCTACACCAAGACCTTGGAGAAAACGCGAACTTATCATTTCTGTGCTAGGTTTGGTAAGATCTGGAACCCTTCTCTTTTTTGTTGAGACAGGTGTTGCAGAATGGGAAAGTCCACGTTTTCGATCTTCTATGACCATCGCCATGATACTTTGAATGTTAGTAGCAGCAGTCCCACATGAAGGAGGCAACTTGACAATGGGATTTTTATTGGAAAAACCTGCAAGAATCTCAAAAAATAAAATAAAAGGCATCGGAAAAATAAAACAAAACAATAGAGAAATGTTCTTGCAGGCACTTACCGAGGTTTTTGCCCCTGGACTGAAGTGTTCTTGTAGACACTTCCTCCATAGGTTTGTCTATAGGGGCTTTTCCCATTCGACGTTGTGGTTGAACAATAACCACAACTTCTTTTTCAC
This sequence comes from Solanum appendiculatum, assembly GCA_018342035.1. NCBI lineage: Eukaryota > Viridiplantae > Streptophyta > Magnoliopsida > Solanales > Solanaceae > Solanum > Solanum appendiculatum. Next base: position 243,992 of record JAGDQO010000572.1, read on the forward strand.
CCCTCTCCTCATTGGAAGGAGGCGGTTGTGAACTGTCCGTCAAGGATGTGGAAGAGGAATGTTAGTAAAAAGAAATATTTCGTAAAATATTTCATTGCGAATGAAAGAAGTCAAGTATTGAAATCGACCTTGGTACACACATGGTTCCTTGTGACATATTTCCCATGTCATTTTCTTGTAACAATTTGTTGCGTGAGAACCAATTTCTTTGAGCCTAATCGAATAAATGTACAAAAATTAGCTTGTGATTATATTTATTGATTTAGAAAAAAATAATGAAGTATTTGAAAAGGTAACAATTTACATGAAAAAAAAAATTACCATAAATTTCGAAGTCGATAAGCAACCATAGGGAAATTGATTTGGCTTAGTTGCATGAGATGTTGAGTCAACATTTCTTTTTTTAATTGTTGCACTCTGAGAGACAGTTTTTTTACTTGACGACATTCTTTTAAATATCCTGTAAAATAAATTGAGAGTTATAAAATAGACCAAAAGATTATACTAACGTCATGCAATTTAATTATTGTGATCATGAAAACATACAAGTTTATAACACGTAGTAAAATCTATAATTAACATATCTTAAAGTCTTATACCAAGCAATTGAGAGTTATTCGTGCTTACTCATAGTAAATCTAAAAATGTATTTGTCATCCAACTCTTGCTTACTCATACAATAATTGTCTAATTCGAACCCCCCAAAAAATTGTTTAATTGTTTAAATACCCCAAAAAAAAATGAATGGGAGAAAATGATAAATTTGAAAATCTTTTAGGTTTAAGAAAAATAATTAAAGGTTTTCCTTTTTTATCACACCAACTCACCCCTGAGGTAATTGAATTGTCACATCATTATTGATTTCAAAAAAGATATATATTAAAGACTTGCTACAATAGAATATATCCAAGTAAAATTAATCTAGAATTTTTAACACAGTTTATATGGATAAAATAATTTTATATTTAAAATCTAAAAATAAATAAATAAAAATGTATGAAAAAAATAAAGAAAATGACCCTTATTTCTTTAGGTTATCTTTGAAAGTGATCTACTTTTAAGAGTGTTAACAACTCAAATTTTTTAACTTTATGACATCTCAAATTTTAACAAATCTATGTCAAAAGAGATAGATCAAAGTAAGTACTTTAGATTTATAAATTTATACAATGTATGAAATTAAATGTTAATGTTTTTTCCTTTTTTAGTATTGTATATGTTGCGATACAAAATTTTAATTATATAATCTAAAGAACAAATCGAATGTGGTTCCATAGACTCGTTAATTAGGATTCACAAAATAATTTGTAGAAAAAAATTAAGAATTAAAAGAGAAAAACTATGCTGGAGTATATATGAGAAATGAAAGACAAAAGAGAAGAACGCACCTTTCACGAGTCTTAAGATATGTGAAAAAATAAAGAACAAATATATTTATATTTATAGGACTATAAAATTCTCAATGAGAAAAATGGTCAATTAAGTAGAATTTCTTATTAATTATATTAAGACAGTGAGAAAAGGAAAAGGAAAAGGACAAAAAACATCAATTTAAAAGATTAAGAATTTATCTTTTTTAACAACTTCTTAAATTGTTCTAGATTACACAACAAATATATATATATATAAAGAACTATAATATGAATAAAAAATAACTTGTTTATTTTAGGAAAAAGTATAAATATATTTTAACTCAATGTAATATATATATATATATATTCTAATTAGCTACGCCGAAATCCAAGCTTACATTATTTAATTATCTCTTTATTGTTATTAAATGTTTTTACTCGTTATTTCTTCACATTATCTTAGATATATTGTCAAAGCAAATAAATGTAAACAAGTTTCTTATTTTGGTCACCTCAATTGACATTCTCATTGAATTACGTACATAAATTCAACTATATCGATTTAGGAGTAACAACTTGACATTCACCATGGGGACCTGATAATTGTGGTGTTGTTTTGAATTATTAATTCTTTACTAATTTGCTTCAATCTGCATGTCATGATCTAAAATTTTACCAAGCCATAAAACACTTACCATTCTCTGTACACAAACTTCATTTATTATTAGACCATTTTAAATGAGTGAAAAGCAAAAATATGCATAAACAAAAGTAAAGAAGTAGAAAATCCGAATTTTGAGTCATAAATATCAAAACGTATCTGAACAATTAAGTGAACCCCTAAGAACTAGTGATACAAATAGAAGAGTACTCATTAAGATCCAAAAATACATATTTGTATACTACAAAATTGTTGTAAAGATGAAAGATAGTAAATGTAAATAGAGTTAGAACCTGATGTTGCCAATGCTAAGCAGCTCATCCTAAACTCCGACAAGTCTTTTCAAAGTCCGATGACGTATAAAATGTCACTCGAATATGATATTAGACCTGTACACAAAAAGGTACAACAAGTATAGAGTGAATACGGAAAAAAAGTGTACTCAATAGCATTATCGATCATTAGGCAGAGTTAAACTCACCTATAGCATCCTTAGGCAGTTGTTGAGGGTCATCAAGATTCATTGAGTATTATTTAAGTATAGATTAGTTATGAAGATTTAAATTAATTTTTTTTTAATTATGTATAAAATAATTTATAGATTATTTTATAATTAATATATGTATTAATTATGTAAATTTCTAAATTACAAGTCAAACACCATATTAAATGTATTAAATTTTATTCATAATAAGAGAATATGACATGATTACTTACATAAGATCTAATACATGAATAATTTAATCTCTAATCAACAGTCAAAAGTATAAAATGTAGGATAAAAACTAGTTATGTTGTTCAAGTACATATATCAAATAAAATGGAATAATATATAAATGTGTTTTTTCATTTGGCCTCAATTGGTATAAATTTGTCCTTTCATTTGGCCTCAGTCGGTATTGACGTCCTTCAACTTTGGATGTACACTACTATACATTTAAATTTGTATTAAGTTGAACAAATAAACACACGCATCAAAGATTACACAACACAAATCAGTTTGGGTGTATTCCAATTTCCACGTGAATTGTCATGTAAGACATTGTGTCTACTTGCTCAACTTTATACAAATTTAAGTGTCTATATAAGTACATTCAAATTTAAAGAGCATAAATGTCAAGTTAGACCAAATTAAAGCACGTTTATGTATCATACTTTTTAGGGATAAGGGTCAAAAACACACCTAAACTATTTCTTTTTATTAAGCTTCATACCTAAAATATTGAGAGTCTGAATTTTCTACCTAAACTATTATCACCCAATGATTAGCAAAACACACCTATATGTTCACTAGACCAAATGTTTGTCTAAAAATATTTCTAGGCACGTTTGTCTATAAAATCTTCGTCCACCTGGCATAAGCTTTATTTGCTGACACACTAATTTTTTAAATATATCTTTAATTGATTTTTTAAAATTTTGAACCCTCCCCGAGATATTGATGTCACTATAGAGACGAAACCCCGACTAAGAAAGTGGAAAAGAAGATGGTGGATATCACAATTGAAATAAATTAAATTATACGATAATATTTTTAATCTTTAACCTTAACTTTTAATCTAATACTAAATTAAAAATTATTTTTCCAAATTTTTAAGCAAAAAAAGAGAGTATACACGGATCATCAGAAATTAATCGAGATGTGTTTCGCCAACTATTGGGTTACAATTCAGGTTAAAAAAAAACTCATACTTCCAATAATTTAGATACGAAACTCAATAAAGTGATATAATTTAAATTGTTATGAAATCAAGCTCAAAACAATATAAATATAAAGAGGAGAAGACAAGAAATATAGATGGAAGAGGAGAAATTTTCTTCTTATTCAAGTGTGTCTTACAAATGGTGAATGATATCTCTATTTATAGTGTTGGGATATCACCCCAAAGGCAATCATGTTAAATGCCCAAACAAGTAGGTACATAGTTAACCACAATGGATCATATCACCTTGGAAATATAAATACATGAATTCAAGAAATTCATGAATACACTCAATGGACCATCCACTTAGTTCAATGGATTTATAACACTCCCCCTTGGATGTCCATTGATAATGTGCCTCGTTAAAACCTTACGAGGATGTCACGCCCCGAGCCTACACCCTGGACATGGCCAGCACTTGAGAACCATTACTGGTCCCCAAGCGAACCCTTGGCCTGGCTCACTACTCAGCGAAAGATTTAACTCGAGCCTAAAAGGCTCCTATCATAGCATGAATAAACTCATAAACTTAAATGAAAGATTAAAATAGTTAAATGCTGAAAATACTCAAACTTCAAATACTGAAACCATCAGAAAGACTCAAACATGGGAAAATACGAACAAGTACTGGGGAACCCATCAACTCTAGACATGTCTATGAAGCCTCTAAATAACTCAGACGGGTGTCGGGACAGACCCCATAACACCTCAACAAAACTAAAACAACTGAATAAAAAGATGGATCCTTCGAAAGTACTAGGAGACTCACCACAACTGCTATTTGGAGTGCAAACGGTATCAACGAAGCGCATGTTGATGACCCTGAACACCTGTATCTGCATCGATGAAAAGATGCAGGTCGAATAACATCAATACATTGAATGCATTGGTATGTAAAACGACTGAGTAAAGCAATAACAGAAAAGATAGGGCTCAAGGAATACTCACCTAAACTCAACTCAATGCAAAAATAAACTCTGAAGTAACTCAAGTAAAGCTTTAAAAATACAGATGTTATCTCAAGAATATAAGTAAATATCACAAATTAAGTTTGTTTTTTTTGCTCTTATTTGGGAGATTCTCTAACCGACAACCATCACTCTGAGCTAAATGATGATACAGCGTCTCGCCCACGCTTCCAGAACTGTCCTATACCTTGCCGGAGTATAGGACATCCTCAACTAAGTGGATCCACTAAGCTCTACTCGAAGGCATAAGGAAACCATCTAAAAAGTATGAATCTTTTACCCATGTTGGCATACATGGTTTATGGGAAGTTTGAGCTGTCTGAACTCATTCCCATATCGGTGCTCAATACTACTCCCAATAAATATATTCATGCTTAAGTAAGTAAAAATATAACTCTTTCTCTGTTTTTGAGGTAATTACTCAAAAGATTCTCTTTAAGAAACAGTGCCTCAACTCCTCTTCTCAAAACTCTCTTAGTTATTTTCTCAAAATCAAAGTCCTCTTTCTCACTCAAAAAAATGATAGTTGGGAAATCAAAGTTTCATTTACAAGTTACTCAAACTACCTCTTTAACTCTACTCACAACTCCCCTCTATTTTATTTTGCTCAAAAGAAACCAATTTAAATTAATGGTTCAGTTTAAAAGACTATCAAAATAATTTAGTAAATGCTCAATTCATAGGGTTCTTTGCAAAAAATTAAATATGGATAGTCAACTCAACAATTAGGGTTCATACCAGAATCTAAGCATGAACCATAGCAATATAATTACTCAAAGATATGGATACAATTCTCAAGAATTTAACTAGAATTCAATAGAATATGCAGACATTCGAATTCCTCAATAACTTGGAATAAAACCCTAAATTTCAAAATTCTGAATTTCTGATGAAATTTGGCGTGTGGACGCACTAGCCCAACACTGAGGAAAGCCTTACATACTTGGAAGATCAAAGATCTTGGACAAATTGAAGACTCTTGGTTGAATTCTTGGAACCCTAGCATTTTTTCCTCTTGGATCTCCTCTCTAATTTTTTTTCCAAGTGTTTAGAATGTTTCTAAACTAGTTTCTGCTGTTTTAGCCCGAATTTAAGAGGAAAAAGTCGAAATTTGGATTTAGAAGGGAGGGAAAAGGTCTAAAATACCCTTAATGAAAACTGTTGGCTCGACCTACGGTCCGTCTTGTTCTTCTGTCGTTTGATCCAGAGAGTTTGAAACTTTGGCCTTCCAATTGACGACATCCATGTACGGCCCGTCATCTGATCTACGGTCCGTAGAATCCCTCCTGAAACTTTACATTCTCCAACCTCAACCCGCTTGATATATCATTTTCTGATTTCATGGATATGATAAGTCTTTGAGCTTAGCCGAATACATTCTTGAAAATCACTCTATTCGTGACCCTGTTATTGCAAGTAAGTTGCTCATTCGACTTATTCATAGCAACTATCATCTTGTGGACACTTCATTTGTAGTTGATTGTCTTGTAGGATAACTTCGTATATGTCCTTGATGTCATTTCAACGGCTTCTCGTTGGGAAGGAGCGAAATCTTGTCAATAAACTCACTGCAAAATATTTGATCATATATCGCAAGGATCATTAGTGTCCCAATTGACTGATATATGGAGTTTCATCACTAAGAAGCTCTTCGTCCTTCTTTTGAGATCGAAATGGATCTTTATTTATGTCAAGCAATTTCATAATCATTGGGGTACTCAATGAATGTGATTTATCTATATAAAATCGCATCAAAACTTTTATGTATATGTTGATTGATGGACAAATATTTCATTTGTGAAATTCTCAATCTATAGGCCAAGACAAAAAAAATTCTTACTAGGATCTTTTCATTTCAGATTTCCTTTACAAACACTCAACAACTTCTGAAAGCTCTTTAAGAGTGCTAATGTTCAAGTCATCAACATACACAACTATTATAACAGATTTGAATTCAAGATCCTCGTCACGATCTATATCATTGAGCTCTACTTCATATCAAAGATACCGTCGACGGTTATTTGATATCGATTTCGATATGACATAACTTATCGAGATCTCTTCATTTTTCATCATTTCAGGTACCTGAACCTTTATAAAGATTTTATGAAGTGTTATGCCGTTGTGCTACTTTAAAGCACTTGCCTCATTATCATGACCATCCTGATCATTTGCTCCTCTCCTTCCTCAAGGAGTTTTATTTTTGGAATCGATCTATCTATCACGTTTCAAGCGTATAATAGACTTTGTCATTCAAGGACTTCTCATTGGAGCATTTACAACTGAACTATAACATAAGGTAAGCAAACTCATCTGGCAATTGATTTGCAACATTATGCAAATGAATTATCCCTTGAACTTCAAGTACACATTTATATTTTCTTTAACGAGGATCTAGATAATTCATAATTCATCTCTCACATAATTTTCAGCTGTCAATCATCTCTCCCCCTAATGTTAGAAACTCTAACGTTCATCCCAACTTCATTTGGGGATTCATCTTTATGCGTGTGGTGGAGCAATTAAATCATAACCATATATTCAAAGTTTTAGATGAAAATTATTGGTTCATGACCCTGAACCAATTTTGATAGGGCACCTTTGTTGGCTTGATGCATACAAGTGTTGCTATATGTTAAATAAATTCATCTCATACCAAAATTTCTTTCGGGAGATTTGTTCTCTTAACCATTAGTTTAGCTATAATTAGAGGCATACAATTTCTGTTAAACCAACCAGCATTATCAACATAATTTTATAATTTGGAACTATGCTCATAATTTAACAATTCGAGCAAATAACCTTACAAAAATCAAATTGCAAGTTGATAACAAACGCACATGTGACCATAGATGCATCTATTAAATCATAATAGTAAACGGTCCACATGGCAGGTGAATGGGCTCATATTCACCTTTTTATATGTTCCAAATAATTTCAGGGAATACAAACCCAACCTTAGCTGGTACAATGATAATTTTATCATGAGAACAAGCAACACATTAGAATGCTTGAAGAATCTTTTATTTCTTCAATATATAACCACGTGAATTCTCAATTTACACATTTAAACAGAAATGACCAACCGGTTATGCCAACTGATATTTATTTTTCTCAAACCTTCCGTAGAGGTGAGTTGTGGCATATATCCACCCATAATGATTTTATCACATATTGCCCCATTCTCTTTCAGAATGGCCAAGCATTCACGATGCTTATCACAAGTCACATTCTCTTCAAGGAATGGATTAATCATTTATATGTGTATTATAAATTTGCATTATAAGCACATTGTCATGCCTTTAAAATGTATCATTTTTGCATGACCCACCTCAACATCACTTTGAAAGGTCAAGTGTACCACAATTTTATCTTCCTTTCTTTTGATGGAGGATTTTTATAAATTTATCAAATTATTAGGTCACATAATGACCACAGGTCCAATGACCTTTCATACCATAATGATAAGAAGTACCTTCACATTTTGAAGGACTATTTGGAGAACCTAGCTTGTTCTTCCTTTTATAATTACCAAAATGATGACTATTATAATTCTATCCATCAACGCCCTTATTCATACATTCAATAACTTGTCATCGTTCAGACTTATTATTCACTGCTACTACATTCATATGATAGAATGGAGCAATTGGGCGGATTTTAAACTTATCATGTACTGCTACCACATTCGCTTCAGAGAATAGAGCAAATTCAAAGGGACGAATTTCATGAATTTTCATCAAAGCCTTAGTCATCATTATATCATCACTATGGTGCATTGAAACTCAAACTTAATGGCTTACCCATATAAGGCGTGTTAGGACATAATTCTATGGGACTTGAACCCAATCTTTATCATCAAGGTGCATCAAAACTCAAATTGATGTCTTACCCTCTTGGTGCGATAGAACTTGAATCTACTGTCTTACCCTCAAACAGTTTCACTAAGGTGCATCCGGACTTTAACCTGATGCCTTACCCTCAACCAACGATATAATGGACCGAAGTACAGGATGATTCACCCTTTGAGTCTTTCAAAATATTGAAATAATATTCTTAAAATATAATACTCAAACTCATGCTACCAAAACTTTATACCTTCTTCCATTAATTAAGGAACTTTGTGGAGAAGAGAATATTCAACCAGTAATAGTATATGTTTTTGGTTCCTGGTCAATGTTAGTGACCAAACACTATTGTATTCTAAATCATAAAAATATTTTAGAAAATACATACCTGATTTTATTCATATAATACTTGATTATATTGAAGTAGTTATAATTTTTCATTCTTGATTCTCATAACGAGATCAACCAGAACATGAATTAAAGAAACACTAAAACTCAATCTCAATTCGCTAGAGTCTCGTGCTGATAACGTGTTATGAAATCAAGCTCAGAACAATATAAATATAAAGAAGAGAAGACAAGAAATATAGATGGAAGAGGAGAACCTTTTTTTCTTATTCAGGTCTGTCTTACAAATGGTGAATGATATCTCTATTTATAGTGTTGGAATATCACCCAAAAGACCATCATGTTAAATGCCCAAACAAGTAGGTACAAGTTAACCACAATGGATCATATCACCTTGGAAATATAAATACATGAATTCAAAAAATTCATGAATACACTCAATGGATCGTTCACTTAGTTCAATGAATTTATAACGTGTTTTTGACGTTGTTAATTCGACTTTTAAACATATTGTAGGGTCATAATAGTCATTACACAAATACACATCCAGAACCTTTCACATGATAAACGAAAGGTTCAATTCAAAGCTAATAGAAACTCGAATCGGAGAGCAAAAATGGGGTCGACTGCCATTTCTACACAACAAGCATTCTGCAATCTCCAAAAATTCACTCCTTTAAGCTACGCTAGCAGCGGTAGAAGTCTAAGGAGTAGGAGAAAATTGGCGGTGCCGGCTAGGTGTTGCTTGCCGGCGGCGGCGGCGGAGGTAGCACCGGCGGCGAAAGAAAACCGACGGGAATTGCTGAAGAACGGCGACGATAAGCTGGAAATATGCAGAGTATTGAATGGGATGTGGCAAACTAGTGGTGGATGGGGAAGAATCGATCGAAACGACGCCGTTGAAGCTATGCTTAATTATGCAGACGCTGGGCTTTCTACTTTCGACATGGCTGACCACTGTATGAATTCCATCTTCACCTTCGTTTTTCGTGAAAAATTACACGGTTTATATATAGTTAAAATTAATTTTTTACATTTTAGTTTATAAAAAAGAATGTTTTTAATTTTGTTAACTAATTATTTATTTCAATTTTTCATGTAATATGATTATGATCATGAATTCAGAAGATGTTTTGGTATAATTAACATATTTTAAACTTAAGATTATACGATTCAAAATTCTTTCTTTTGCTTTCTAAAACTCGTATCAAGTTAAAATTCATTGAAATAGAGGGAATATTTATATTTTGAAAAAAAAAATAATGAAAATTCTGATTTCGCTACGTGTGGCAAGTAGTGATTGGGGGTGTGGCAAGTAGTTTGTGTTGGATGTTCTTGTGTGTTATGTTTGGACACGTCTGCATATTTATTAGCTTTTTGGATCTTCCTTATTTAACCCTCATTTCTTTTGAGAATTTTCAAATTCTTACCATAGATGTTATATTTGTACTTATGGTCCTCTCTTATTTTGATAATGGTATGTTAGTCAATTGCATTAATCTTATTCTTTTTTATATGATTTTTCATAAAGAAAAAAGTTATTTTTAATGTACCCAAAAGGGAAAATTCAAAAGAAATAGAATAAAAGATTCTTTTTTTAAAGGGGAAGTTACACATTTGGTCGCTCCGCAAAAATATTAACAAATGCTAGTCGATATACATATATTATACGTTTGTCGGCTATTTTTGGGTGGACGGCTATTTAAGTTAATTTTCCTTTTTTAAAAGAAGATGGAATTTGGAAAAGTTGTCCAAATATTTCTGGACAGACAATGGATAAGGAGCTAAAATATCAAAACAGATAAGAGAAGCCTTTATTTCAAATGAACCAGTGACACTGTCACTCTAAGTAAAGTGGGATAGTGGATAGTTATTCAACTACCCTTTAAACTATTTTATTGATCAAGAATGGCAGAGATTTTGAACAACAGTTTTCGACAGTTTTCGTTGAACTCGATCAAGATTAAGTCTTTTAGAGCAAATGAAGCAAGAACATTAACGCCAAGGCCATTCCGGTGCTTGTTAACTGAAGATAAGCAACGGGCTATAGTTAAGAATGGGAAAGATTCACTGGATATATGTAGAGTTGTCAATGGGATGTGGCAGACTAGTGGTGGATGGGGAAGAATCGAACGAGACAGTGCAGTTGATGCTATGCTTCAATATGCTGATGCTGGACTTAACACTTTCGACTTGGCTGATATATGTAAACATTAATCTTCTTGTCTATTGGTGCAGCTATGCTCACATTGCTTGTGTCATAATTTCATGCTGGTGGAATGTTTTCTCTGTGGCATGTGACTTGTATTGTATTAATCGATCTAGTTTTGTTGATACTATGCTAACGGAACATATTTTGTAGGATTAGAGAAGTTTTTGAGTTGGATCACAAAGACTCGATGCTGTAAGTAAATGTTTTCTTATCATGGTTGGCCTTGCAGATGGACCTGCTGAAGATCTTTATGGCATCTTCATTAACAGAGTACGCAGAGAACGCCCACCAGAACTTCTAGAAACTGTGAGAGGGTGAGTAACAAAGGCATGTTTCTTTATTAAGATAGAATGCTCTGCGTTGAGCTTGAGGCCAGAATTCAACCCGTAAACTTATTCTTCTGATTTTCCTACGCAGTCTTACCAAATGGGTGCCACCACCGGTCAAGATGACCCGCAGTTTTGTCAGTGAGAGCATTGATGTTTCAAGAAGAAGAATGGATGTTGCAGCCTTGGACATGCTTCAATTTCATTGGTAATAATAACCTTCTGTACAGTTACCTTTTCTCAAAAAAAAAATAACCTTCTGTAGTCTTTGTTAATATATCATTGTTCATGTGTTTGGAAATGGCAGTGATAAATTAATAATAGACGGTTAATCTGATGTTTAGATATGAAATAACACCAAGGAGTTACAGCTCTTCTTATTATCTCGGGGTTTAATTTGGTTTAGCGCAAAATCTGTAAGTTGCACTAGACAATAGGTCAAGGGAAACTTATTTTGTTCTACTCTCACTGGAGTACAATATAAAATTATTTTGTATGAAATTTCGTTTCCTTGAGGGTTTTCGATCTTCTGAGATGAAGCATCAGAGCAATATCTTGAGAAATGAGTTTTCATGTTTCCTTCTCAAATGTTATCCTTTATGTGGACAAAATTGCTTCACCATGTAAAGTTCCGCTTCTTAAACATGTAGTATATTGCGACCTTTACTATTATGAACTTCAAGTTGAAGTGTCTCATAAGTCGCAGCACACAAATTTTGGCCCTTGGGACCTGAGAAGAATTCTTTTTCTTATTGCAGTAATCCAGGCTGCATCATAGTCTTTACAGTCATCAACAGAAATAATAAGGAATCAAAGCTGTTAGTTTCTCTTACTCTTTGCTATTCTGCTTGAAAACCAGGTGGGACTACTCTAATCCTGGATACTTAGACGCACTAAAGCACCTCACAGATCTCAAAGGAGAAGGTTAGTTGTATATTACTGTCTTGGAGCTTTCATCTCAGAGTTGTCGATTAGGCTACATAGTGACACAGCTTACATGCAGGCAAGATTAAGACCATTGCTTTGACTAATTTTGACACCGAAAGATTAAGAATAATTCTGGAAAATGGGATTCCGGTTGTAAGCAATCAGGTATCGAGTTCTAGGCAGTTCTCATTGTTCTGCCCTTTGCTCCGTATTTTCTGCTCTGAAGTAAAAGGATTTGTTTCTGCAGGTACAACATTCAATTGTTGACATGCGTCCTCAACAGAAAATGGCAGAGCTTTGTCAGCTTACAGGAGTCAAACTTATAACGTCTCTCTCTCTCTCTCTCTCTCAATGATACATGATTTATTTGATTTGTTGATGTGATTGTTTAATAGATATCCCCCTAGGTTTGCCGCATGCTTGCATAACTGCTTAATATTAGATTCAGTCTAGTTTTCTCTAATTCTGGGTTTCCAAGAATGAGCATCTCCTTTATTACTATTCAGTAATTCTTCAACCGAAAAAGTACCTTCATTTCTATTACCTAAATTTGACATCGTCAAGCCTAAATGACTCTGATGTATTACTAAATTTTGTTTTAATGCAGGTATGGAACAGTAATGGGAGGGTTATTATCTGAAAAGTTCCTCGATACCAACTTAACGATACCTTTTGCTGGACCTGCATTGAACACTCCTTCACTACAGAAGTACAAAAGGGTAATTTCCCTGGAAAACTACTTTTTTCAGTAATGTTTGGATGTGTTATGCCAACATAGAAACTTCAGAACTCATAACCTTCAAATCCTGGATTCACCTTTATTTGGGAAACGGAGCATAACGAACTGTATTGTGTGTCCTCCTGTTTCGTTGGCATTAGAAATGCTTCTCTTTTCTTAAAGCAAGATATAGTTTCCGGATTATATGAGGTATTTGGATCAACAAATTTACTGTGTTTCAAAAAAAAATTGCAGATGGTTGACGCTTGGGGAGGTTGGAGTCTCTTTCAAGATTTGCTCAGGACACTGAATTCTGTGGCCAACAAACATGGAGTCTCCATTCCAACAGTTGCTGTGAGATTTATACTGGATCAGGTATGTTCCAGTTTTCATCATTTTCTTGCATACCGGAAAAAAAAAACCAATGAGTTTTAAGTTATATACACCATCAGGTCAACAAACAATGAGTCTCTTTAAAATGTGGAATTCTTAATCTCGAAAATAGGACAAATTAGGATGACCTGATACCATAAAAGATACTTTACACTGACGGTGTATATAACTTAAACTCGGAAAAGATTCACGTCTACTTGTCTGATTCATTTTCACAAAATGTGTTGCACAACTGCAGCCAGCCGTGGCAGGATCAATGATAGGTGTTAGGCTTGGTCTGTCACAACACATTAAAGATGCCAATGCTGTGTTTTCTCTTGTTCTTGATGAAGAAGATATTAGCAACATCCTACAAGTCACAAACAAGGGTAAAGATCTTCAAAAAGTAATTGGCGACTGCGGGGATGAATACAGGCGTGCTTAGAGCCACAAGGGTGGAGAAATTCACTTGATATGTATAAATAATCTATCAAGAACCCCGATAAGCAAAAAGGGTTATGTTTCAGAATCGATAAACTTAAAATCTTGGTTACTTATTTGTAGAGCTATAAAAAGGATCTTTCTTTTATGTGAAAATTTTATATATAACATTTATAGATTAATAATTGCAAGTTATAACATTATTCTTTAACTTTCAAGTTGTAACAATAATCTATTACAGGTTATAACATTTTAGTTAATTAAATAAAGATTTAAAAAGCAGTAAAAAACAATTAGTTTTAAAAAATAAATAAATAAATAACGGATTTTAAATAACCAATAATCTAAAAACATTAATGTTATTAAATAAAATGCTTAAAAATAGGAGACGAATAAGGAAGAGAATATTTTTTCCCCTTGTTTAGCTCCTTGCAGTTATTAGACTCTAAACAAATTTCTTTTTCAAACTTCATTCATTTTTATTTGTAGTTTTTGAATTAAATTTTCAAATAGGACATCAACTTTATACAATTGCATTACTGATTTTATGTCAATCTTAATTTTCAATTATAAGATCAACTGGATACAAAGTAAGCGACACTACTACTACTGACTGTAATTTTCAACTAGCGTCCAATTGATTTTCAATTGATATCCCATTAGAATAATATAAAAAACAATATGTAATTCATATTAATTTGCACCAAAAGTAGTTATTGTTGTATACAATTGGTATGCATTTGGTATAAAACTGGTATACCATTGGGAAAATAGAAAAATCAATTTGTAACGGAAAATTAAGTGTAACAATGTTATACAATTATTGCATACTATATTTATGAGGTGTTTTCAAAAAAAAAATACAAAAAATAAATCTGGCTAATAATGATACCCAATTCGTATAACTTTGTAACCGAATTGAAAATTTATAAATCTGGCTAATGCTGAGAAAGATTAAGAATAAAAATGAATGAAATTGTTATGCAATTGGTATAATTCTGGGATGAATAAATCAGACAACTTTAAAACAGATCATATTATATTGTTGTCAAGACTGTAGCAAAAACATGTATACATCATCCAAAAAGTTTTAAAACATTTAATAATTAAAAAGTCTAAACTGCATTCAACTATTTCAACTTTGACGGTCATGATCTTGGTGTATGATATTTGGTAGTATCTGGAGCATGTTCTTTTGCTATGCGTGGTCCACCAAATTTGCTAGCAACAGTTCCAGTCATTTCACTCTCACTAATTGCACCATTGTCATTCTTCATTCTTCCACGGTGCCATATGATGGTGGCGTACCTTTGACGATGGTACGTTGCATCGATAACAATAGAACTCATATCAAAAATTCCATTGCTGATATGTTTAGCAAGTAGACATGCATACAAACTACAATCACTGAAATAAAATTGAAAAACAGTTAATTTTTTAGCAAGAAAGTGCCATAATTATTATGAACAAATCACTAAAAGATGGGTATACGTACTTTGAACCTGACTCCTATTGAGGCACATGATCCTTGATTGGATACCAATTTTAATCTAACTTCAACAGTAACTACAAAGTGATATGCATGAATGATGAGAAAATTCATGCCAATGTTATACTCATTCAGATGATTGGATACCAATTTTAATCCAACTTCATGCCAACATTAAACAGACAGTAACTCCAAAGTGATATGCATGAATGATGAGAAAATTCATACCAATATCATGCCAATGTTATACTGATTCAGATGATTGGATGCCAATTTTAATCCAACTTCGTGCAAACATTAAACAGACAACAACTCCAAAGTGATATGCATGAATGATGAGAAAATCCATACCAATATCATGCCAAAGATTATACCAATGTTTCAGATGATTGGAAACCAATTTTAATGATTCAACCAATTTTAATCCAACTTCATGCCAACATTAAACAGACAGCAAGTTCAAAGTGATTTACTCAGATTTATATTACAATTTCATCCAAATTTCATCCAAAAATTATACTTACTATTAGTACAAATTCATAAGTTATAGCATACAAAATTCATCCAAATTTTATACTACATAAATACAAGTTAGTAATCATAATAAAACTAATATTGTTCAAAATCAAAAGACACCACGACAACAATATCAAAAATCAATACAAACAAAAATTCATGATAAGCACAAATAGTCAAAAAATGAAGAATATAAAAATTGAATAATTTATAAAAAAAAATTAAATAAAAAATTTACCCTCACAACCTTTTAAAAAATTATGGAGGCTCGATTTCAACATTAGAAATCGCTTCTACTAATCTAGGGCTCTTTCTAGGTGTATGCTGCTTTTTTTTATTCTTCGACATCTATTTTCTTAGTCTTCTTGATGAGTAAACAAAGGAGAAAATTGATGAAATTGAAGCTGATGAAACAAAGGAGAAATCGCTTCTACTACTTTTTTAGAATATGGTGAGAGAGATGTTTGGTAAGGGAGGAAGCTTTTCTGGGAAACTGATGAAGTTGAACGTGTAGGTGGGGGTGGAGGTGTGATGGGCGTGTGTGAAGGAATGTAACTAATTGGTGGGAGAGGTGGTGGGGTAATTGACTTGTAACAGTAAAAAATAAACTAGAAAGGATTATGCCAAAAAAATTTAAAAAAATTCCTAAAAAGGTGTAATCGATAATTATTCTTGTATGTAAAAATGTAAAAAATCCCTAAAATAAAGTAATTGATAATTATTATTGATTCTGTATTGTTTATAATTATTTATATTACTTATTAATTAGAATATAATTATAGAAAGATTAATTAATTATTAAATTAGAATTAATTGATTTATAGATAAAAATGATATGTTATAACTTGCAATTAAACTGTTATAAGTAGTAATATTTTAAAAGTAAATATAAAACCTGTAATACTAATATGTGGGGTGATTTTTTTGTCTTCTCTATAAACTTGTATAGCTAGCAGTTGCAGTTTTTGAGGTGTAATTTTTTTTTAATGTTTTCTTGGTATCCAGTGTAGTTTTTTCTATTGCATATTATATGATTTGATGGTATTTTCTTAGTATTTATGGTTAAAACAAAATTTCATTGTTTTTGTTAAATTTAACGAACATAAATTATTAAATATTTAACGAAGACTAAAATTGTTGACTTTTGGCAAATTTTAAAAGTCAAAACTGTTCATCACATACTTGGTGAGTGATTTGGTACGTGGGATAAGGTGGGATATTTCATAATTAAGTTTGAAATTATTGAATAATTCTACCTTTATCTCATTCAACTTGAAATTACTTATTATTGACTTAGTTCGTCTTATAAATTCCCACGTTGTACTAGTTTTACCTGGTACTGTAAATTTGATGATGGATGCATTGGCACTTCTTGGTGGTACTGTCACTCCTTAGAAAATCTGCACTTACTGCTAGGAGAGACACCCTAATCAAAAGGTAGAGTAAGGTTTGCGTACATGTTACCCTCCCCAAACCCCACTTGTGAAATATGTTATTGTTATTGTTGTTGCCAGAAAATGTTGTCGCGGAGAATTTAGTCAATATGGACAATTCTAAGAAGATGACATTGTCTCCTGTGAACACTTATTGCTGTTGTACTTGTAGACGACAGCTATTCTTGGTGATTCTCCTTGAGCCAAGGGTCTATTGAAAACAGTCTCTCTACCTCTCAAGATAGGGGTAAGGTTATCAAAAATCGTAACGCTATAACTAATTGATATTAACCTTCCATAAACTTAACTTGAAGATTGTTTTTTAAGATTTTAACTACATCTATTTAGGTAAGTTATTAATGAATATCTTAAAAATCAGATTGTGCAATTAGTTTGTTTCTATATTTTAGTCTGATTAACTCAATAGCTTATAATTATTTAATTATGTGATCTTATCAAACATCTATAAATATAAGCCAAACACTCTTATTTTATATTCAGAGATAGAAACTCACTCATATATTTTACTCTTTTATTTTTTGTGTACTGAAATATGTCTAGAAAGAGGGAGCGTTGGACCACTAGCGATCTTGATGAGGGAAAGAGAAAAAAAATTCTAGATGAAAAATTAGCATCACTGTGTAAGAAAGCACATGAATTGTCTATTCTATGTGATGTAAAAGTTGGAATAATAGCTTCTATTTCGAGAGAAACCGTTGTTTTTGCTTGGCCGTCTTTAACCGAGGCTCAGAACATAGTAAATGGTTATTTAGCTTCCCCCAAAACACAAATTAGTTACACATAATATTAGGAAATTGTTGAGGACAAGGAAATGGAGAACCTCTTCAATGAACTTTTCGAGGGAAAAGAACTCTTCAAGGAATTACATGTAGGAGAAATAAAGGGTTTGTTGAAGTTACTTGTTGTTAAGAGGGTTCAACTTGAACAAAGGAAGACACAACTCAACGAACTCGTTGTTAATGACAACAATGCTGGAGAAGAAAATGTTGGGCATCCTTAGAATGTTGATTGAGAATGTAATGCTTTTTATTTTTATCATCACCTGTTTTGTCTTCTTGTCTTTTAATTACATTTCCTAGTTATATGTTTGTTGCTCATTGTTCATCTATTCATGTTATTGTTGTCGTGTTATTGATATATGAAGAATATTCTATTAAAATCCAGTCAACGTAGTTGAATTACTACAAAAGAAAAATGTTAAATTATTTTATATTTCCTTTTAAAGGGGTTGTAACTTTCAAAATTTGCTAATTTTTTTATTATTAAGTTGCAATTATATATACACTAGTTTTGGAAATGTGCGTTGCACATTTATCCCAAAATATTTCATGTAAATTTTGTATTGCAAATGACATATTTTATCCCCTTCAAATCTATTGGTATGTATTAAAAAAATCAACATTTTTATGATAGAAAGTACATATATATTCCTAATAAAAATAATACATTATTAATTATAAGATTTATTAATACAAATATTTATAAATAAAACAAGAATACAATATAAGTTTGTATGGTTATTTTCTTTTTGTGAAGGACAAACATAACCATTCATATTTCCAATTGAAATATGAACAAATGAATTTTTTTATGAATTTACTCCAACATGAAATTAATACAAAGAATACATATTCAAGATACTTTATGATGGTTGATTCATGTACTAATATGATGATTTACTATTTAATATTTAATTTATTAAATAATTTATAATATTAGTAAATGGGATAAGAAATCGGTCATAATTCAACCCATCTAATTATTGTTAAGATTTAAATTCCTTTGTTTATCTTTTCAAAATTAATTTTAAGTACCTAATAATTTATTATTATTGTGATCTATATAACAAATCAAATTTTTATTTATTTCTTTTTTAAAAGAAATTAAAAATATTTTAATCCAAACTTTGGCATCTTTGGTTAGTAATAATAAATTATCCAGAATTAGTTATTCCCGAATTGTTGTCTCTCCTCAATATAGAATTAAAAAAAGACACTACAATTCAAAATAAAAAAAGTGAAGTAAACTCATTCTAAAATTAATCACGAAATTAATTATCTCTTATCTCTCCTACCAAACTCGCCGGGTTTAGCACATTTCCTATATTTTCATCAATTTGGTTCCTGGGGTTTTTGCATTTTTCATTGTTTCATTTTCCATTTTTGGTTCCGAAATCTGGTAATTTATTTTTCTCTCTTCTCACCCTTTTGAGTTTCTTGCTTAATGAAGTACTTAGACATGATAGAATAATGAATCTTGTACTGAATGCATAATTTTTATAGCTTGAAGTGTATTAAGAGAGCTTGTTAACACTAAATTCTATGAATTGGGGTGGTAGTTTAGTTTCTTGAATGCTGAATGCTTAGATGACTTGATGCCCACATAGTGTTTGACAATATGCTTCAGTGAATAAATTACTTGTTGACATCTTTATTGGAAACAACCTCTCTACCCCACAAAACCAAGTTGCGTGGACTCTTCACTTTTGATGTCGCACCGTGTCAGATTTTCCAAAATACACTACTTTTGGAGAATTCGACACGGACCCGTTGACATTTTTAAGGGTCTGAGCAACATAGCCACGAAAGGTAGGGGTAAGGTCTGCGTACCCCAGACCGAACTTGTGGGATTGCATTGGGTGTGTTGTTGTTGTTGTTGACATCTTGTGGGAGTTTTCTAAAGTTTGAAAATGGTGTGAAATGTTTTTCATTTCAGTTGCCTGTCTGAATGATAATGTTTTAACTGATTTGGATTGTGCTTTAGTGATTAATCTTTCTGTTGCTTTCTGGTTACTTAACTCTAGAAATTTAGAATGCTGTAATTTTCTTGGATGAGAATGAGCTGTGGGAATTGAAGTTTGTTCGAATTTGCAGATAATGGTACCATATAGAAGATTACACTTGCACAATGGAAAAAGCAAATGATCTTCCTTTTCTACTCTCATAACTTTCTTTTGGTTTGTTTTCTTGCAAAGTACAGCATTCTGTCGCAAAACCTTTTTTTTCTGCCAAACACAAGAAATACTGTTGTCCACGTACCAAGTACCCTGTGCATCTGTATTGATTTGGGATCTTGAAGAAACTCATTGAGGGTCTGTGAAAAATCACTTCTTTGGTGCGTAGAATTGAACATCTGCAGGGCCATAGCAAAAGGAGGACACCATGGATGGTAACTCAAAACTCTTTGCATATTATTTCTCTCTTCAACAATTGTTTTTTATTTTCCCCTTTCCCCAAGCTTTCATTTTGATTTTCTGGAGCCGAAAGAATGTATATTATTCAGTAAATTAGAAATATTACCATGGTTTGTTTGTGTCAATTGTCATAGGCAGATTATTCATGTGTTTAGAAATATTGGCTGAAATGGTATTATGGAAACTCATTCTTGCATTCGGTGGTGTAATATTGTGTATGTCATTTGTACTAACATGAATTTATACAAAGTATTTGCTTTCTTGAAAGCAATTTTTTAATAGCACACTTCAGGCAGGCTTAAGCCCTGGAGCTTGGTGCAACATGTTGAGATATAATATAATTAAGTAATTAAAAGTTATATTCTCTCTAACAATGGCTCTAAGCTTTTAGATAGAGATGGTCACACACTTCAACACGGTATACACCTCTACATGGTATGAGATGATCATACAGTTCTACACAACATAAGTTGGTGCTTGACCTCAACTAAGCTTTGGTGCAAGAACCAAGGAATCAAGCATGTGCCTCAATGCAAGGGGCTATGTTTTAAAGAGGGAAGCACTAAAGATAACTATAATGTGAAAAATAATAAAATAATTGTTAATGATATAGTATGAATGAAGGTACTGGGATTAGGGTCTGAGCTATAGGAAATTAGAGATTTATAATAACAAAATTACAAAACTACACACTGGTATTAATTAGAAGTAAGATTTTGTCTTTGTATTTGGGTTCATAATTTAAAATGGTGTTTGAACTTAATTAGACACTATTTTTACTCCACATTTCACTTAATTACAAATTTGTCAATTCCTTTGTCCATATAGTTCTTCTTTTTTTTTTTGCATTACATATAGTTTTAAATCTTAGCATTTTTTTCTGTTTTTTGCCTTTGAAAACACCGTTTGAACGGAAGAAAAGAACAGACATAAAAAAGGACCTTTTTAAAAAACTGCAGCCTCAGCTTCTAAGACTCAACATCTAAGCTGCTCGGACTCTTCACTTTTGGTGCCGCACCCGTGTCGACACGACATGGGTGTGGGTGTTGGTGTGGGTGTGGGATCCGTGTCCGATTTGGTCAACTAATTTTGGGTACGTTCACCAAAATCGATGGGGAAAGTCTGGACAATCTTAATGATTTCTATAATTAATACAAAAGCTAAGATAAAATTGAAGAAAATAGAATACCTTTTATATAGAAATTTCTATGTCACTCCTTTTCCTTTAATCTCCTTCTAGGATTTTCATTAAGTTCTCAGCAAAATATCTCATAATTTAGGTTTTATAACTCTATTTTTAGATATTTTAATTATTTTTTGGTGAATCCCTGCGCCCGTATCCATACATGGATCCATATCCCTAATCTTAAAAATTAGATCATGAAGGATCCGACCTCTAGATCCGTCCGAGCAACTTAGCTCAACATTACTTGCACTTTTGCATTTGGTTAATTATATTGCGAAAGAGGCAGTGCTAAGGATTCAGCAGTTTGACTTACGCTTGATATTTGTTGTGTTTTGTCTTTTAGTTGATTCACAGCAGACTATGGAGGAAACCATCCTGGTGGGTGATGATCTGATGATGGGCCCTCCATCACCGGTCATTCCACCTGAGATAGCGTCTCATGTACTCGAAGGTGTTGATATCTGTGACGGAATCTTGAGGAATCTGTTCCTCTGTATGTCTTCTTTTCCTCGATGATCCTTCTCTAACTCATGTGGTTTAAAATACTCATCAAGTCAAGGTTTTTCTGATTTAGGCTTACAAATCAATGATATCGAGCCATTCTGTCAGGATGAGATTGCTTTATATCGGCAATGTGCAGAGAGAAGGGTGAGAATGATAACAAGGAGTTAATCTTTTAACATGTTTGTTCATATAAAGTTGATTTTCATGTATTTTAAATGAGGTTTTGGTTGCTTGAAGAAATAATTTTATGTTGTTTAGAGATTCTTATGCTAGTAGGAAATATAGAAAATTTCTAGTGCATTTTTTTTCTTTTATATAATGTTTGCTTAAGATGAATTTAATTGGGGAACATGCTCAGTGACTATTCATATAGCCAACTTCGATTTTCTTGGGATTGAAGTATAGCTGTTGTTAATCTGAAGTTGTCATCTGTAGGATAAGGAGCTCAGGCAACGCCTTCAAGATAGTGAACAGAAATTAGGGATATCAATGCCTCTAGATCAAGCAAAGGAAAGAGCCACTCAACTAGAATCAGAAGTCACATCACTGGAGAGGTTTGTTGGAGTCAATTTGTAATGATATTACTGATTCTGCCTTTCCCTTGGCAAATGACTCATTAAGTATTTAGTCAACTGAAACTTACGGGCTATCTCTGAGCATCGATGCAGCTCCTATGCATGAAATTACCATTATCATGTGTGCAGTTTATTTGTAGTAGTTGCTTTCTAGTGAAACAAAAATAACATACTTTACTTATTCATTGTGTTTGAAACAGCCTCTCTACCTGTCAATGTAAGGGTAAGGTCTCCGTACACACTACCCAGTGTAATTCCACAAGTGGGGACTGGGGAGGGTAGTGTAGCGAAAAAAAGCATAAAATATTGGAATTCTCATCCGTGGATACATAACTGCTCCTATTTAACATATTTGATGGTATCATTTGACCTTAAAGGTAGTTGGCAATCCCACGCTCAGCGAAAGAAATTTCTAATGCCTGATGAGTCGATCAATTCCTCTACCCCGCTGCTGCCCCTTTTCTGTTTACAGCATCTATGCAGTAATATACAATAAGTATGTTCTCTAAATATCTTCTTTTTGTTCTAGGCACTTAATTTTGGCAAGTGGAGTTGAAGGTATGGAAGGTTTTCGGCAACGATGGAGTCTACATGGTCGCGTAACTGATACCAAGTATGACAACTGATTCTTCTGTTAGTTATTTTCCTGGGCCGTACCTTTTGTTATGGTACTCTTGGTTCTAGCATAATATTTATTTAGATTTTGTGGATCATTTAGTGTAAATCCTGTTCTATTTTCTTAAAGTAACTCTAAGCATGCCATTTCTTGTGCTATGTAACTATAATGGAGCGGAACCTTAAATTTGGTAATGGTATACTTTTTCTTTAGGGGATCATCAGTTTGTGTACTTTGCATGTGGTACAATCAGTCATGCCAAATGGTTAAACATTCTATCTCAATTTTTTCAGTGAGAATCCTATATGCAATGGATTATTTTGAGATTATAATATTCCTTAAACCATGGTAGTGTATCTTATTTTGTCAATTGAAGTTGCAGCTATAACTTTGATTAACATTATAATATGCATAAGCTGAATTTGGTTTGTAAGAAATGAATCACTATTAGTCTTGAACCTAGGTTGTTGAACAAATTCAAAGCTACTAGGTCTTGGCAAAGCAGAGTTAGGCTGGAGTATTTGCGCTCCGGTTCTTGAGGTTTATGGTGTCCTTAAATCAATGACATTTCTTTTTTATTACTATTCAATTAAAGAAAAATCTTAGGAGAGAACTATCTGAAAGACCATTGTTGACAACGAAGCTATATACGCAAACAGTCCTTCTATTGATAACTATGCATATCCTACTTCCTAGTGTCGAAGCTTTTGTTTGACTTTAATCCTCATACAGGAGAAGGCTGGAGGCCCTTAAGGGGGGAATGGAGAACAGAAAGAAAGATGAGCCAGCTGAAAATATCTCTACCAAGAAAAAATGGTCCTTCTGGTGAAAACAATAGTTACTCACTCGCCGTCCAACAAATTGCTACTTTTGTACTCTTTTATCGCCATTGTTGTTTCATTTTACACAGGCGAATCCAGGATTTGAAGTTTTAGGGTTCCTACATTGACCTCATGTTAGTATACAATGACTTTTTGGGTTCACAGTTAAGATATATATAGATATTCAGTGAATTTCTTAATATGTACATGTTCTGTGCAAAAATTACTAGATTCATGTGAACTCATGTTATATGCTAGATCCACCTCTACATCTCTTGATCCTTGGCTTAAATATGTAAAATTCTAGTCGTATTATGTAGGAATGTAGTAGTTTGTTTTAAAAGTTGTGTTCTTAGAGTTGTATTTCTAGTACCACAAAACATCAGTGTTGTCTTTTTCTGGTTTGATGGCTTTCATTCTTCCAGTTTGTTAAATGAATGACCAAATCATCTTAGTGTCCAATCATGAAGATAGCAGAAATATATACATGACTAAATGAAAAAGTGAGTCATTCCGTATATAGTAAATATTTAGTAGGCCACATGAGTATCGTAAGCTCGCCAATTGTTTGGTTTGATTCAGAAACTACACTACTAACACCTAATTTTAACAACCAAGAAGGTTTGATACAGTTAGCTACATTCTCATTTACTAATCAACGTATATAAGAAAAATGACTATACATGTCATTGTTGTTGCAATATGAACATACAGCTCAATTTTTGTAGCATAAATTAAAAAAAAGAAACATCATTTCTAGTGCATGATACAGAAAATCTTGTTAAGATGTTGAATTGGTGCCCCCATATTAGTAATTATCTGGATGCTCTCTGTATTTAGAAGTCAGTTCTCCACCAAACCACCAAATCTGGAACTAAGTATGGGTATACTGGATGCGTTACGAATCCTTTTTTCCCTCTCCGAAGAAAGGGTGCAGCTGTAGAGATAACTGGCACTCCTCGAGGGCGTTTACGAAAGCTCATGCAGACAGCTGATTTTATAAAACAGATCAGCTCTCATTTCATGAACTCTTCGAATACTCGGACGTAATTCTGTATCAATAAAACTTAAATCTTGTTTTGGACGCCATGAGGTAGCCTCGCACCATGCGGAGCAACCAGCAAATGTCAAAGTGCTCAAACTATTTGTCACTGATAATGAGGTGCACTGACCTGATACTTGTAGTTATCTGGCTTCCAAAATCCAAGAAGTGCATTCTTGGAGCAATTGAAACTTTTGATTTACGGCTATGTTCAAGAAGACTTGCATTTTATTGCGGAAATCCGAGACATCTTCCTTGCAGCTAAATGATCCAGCACAAGCACAGTGATCTGCTAAATGTGCAGCTTTAATCTGGTGGCATTTTAGGCATACCAGATCCTGAAGATGGTATAGCCTCTCTCTCTGCCGAACAATTTGAACAAGAGCATTTTCCATTGCTTCACGATCATAAGGTTGCCCACACTGGGGCACAGCACAACGCCACTCCTGAGAAATCAATGTTCTGTCTCGACACAAGTCAAGGTCTCTGCAGTCATTGCAGTAACTGAAAGCAACAGATCATGGAAATTAGAAAGCAACTAATATACTGGATATTCTACAGAAGACAAAGCTCAGCAGTGGCAGATACTCCCACCTGCTCATGTTTCAGGTGAAAGTAACACCTATTTCCCCTACATTTACCTGCAAATGACATTTGGAAGGGTATATGATACAGAGAGACTACGAAATTCTGCCTCCGGAGCGAATTCCCTCACACGAACAAGTTTTAATAAATTTTTCCTCATGATCTGCATAATAAGAAGCCATAAAACTAATTAATAGCGAGTTGCAATGAAATGTTATTGTTGCAGAAGAATCATACTAGTGAAAATCCAACTTATCTTTAGCCATTAATAGACTGTCACACGCTACTTTAGAACACCAAATTTCAATAGGTATCACTAAATAATTTAGCATGATGTGTTATGCGGAGCCTTCATGAGACTTATTGGAAGGGAGACATAAGACTAAGCAATTGATGTACGTGTGGTTACTATACAGCAACCGGAGTCCCTCTGTACGCTAGACTAGACTCAGTGCCGGACAGAAAAACCGATGTCAATAGGTTTTACTAATGCATATTTTGTTCATTAGTAAGGGAAGCTAGAAAAACATTTAATACCAGAACTTCATGCTGCACATTCTGGTCAAGGGCCAAAACTGCACAGACATGCTTAATGAACTCTAAAGCTGGATCCCCCTTCTGGACATGGCTAATAGACTGTGAGTTTGCATCTGGTGTCTCCTGGATCTTCGGAGAGTTGTTCATCACTTTCATTTGAAGATTAGGGTCACAAACAATTTTCAGAAGTTTGTCAGTGAAGTAAGTTCCAATCTGCAGGCAGAATTTTCTAAAGTTAAGTTCTCACGCGTTAAAGAACTCATCACAAAATTGACAATGACAAGGGATGCCTATGAATGAGTCCTAGCAGATACCTTCTTCTTTAGATCTTCTGCCATTTGCAAATCAAATGTTTCAGCAAGTGCAGCAGTGATTGATGGTGTACATAAATCACCATCGCTAGTAGATGCTCGATGTGTAGCTTGTTCTTGTGCATATTTCCATGGAACATACATAAACTCCGAAACAATCAAAATGAAGTCATCCTACATGAAAGACCAGCATAGATTAATAAAGCAGAATATTTTATCAAAGAGACTGAGGATCAACTGTGTTCTGTTGCAATATGGTGCGAACAAGTTAACTGGTATTTTAAGATCGGGGTGTCCACTTGTATCTTGTTGCACCTTCATTCATATAATAAAAGCAATGTTCCTGTATAGTTTCTAGCTGGGGAAATACCTGAGTTGCCTTCGGTAAATTTTCTGCAATGTTCCAGCTTGACACGATATCGACTTGAGATTCACCACACACACTTTCTTCACCTGGTTCTGAGTTAACTTCTAAAGGTTCATCACTATGTCTAGCTCGAATTCCGCCATAATTGTACTATCATAAAAGGAAAATTGTAAGACGAAACTTTAATAAATGAGGATAGAAAGAACATATCTGTTGTCAAAACCATCAAACGAAAGTTAGCTCCTGAAATCTTTACCCAGAATAATGGACTACCCCAAGAGGCAAGGAGCATCCAATTTTTTTCTATCCTATTTACAAATGGATTCTACCTACTGATTTGATGCATTGCAATTTCATTTAGATTATCATATCTAAAAATCATTTGGGTTGAAAAGATAATACAAGTCATTTCCCAGCACAAAGAAAGCTGGCTAGGGCATTGATAGCATGCAAATACTGCCAAGATTTCTAGTGGGGAACATATTCATCACCGTGAACTCAAAAACAGGGATTCAGGTAAATTAATGATTCGAAGAAAAATGTGAACCATTAGGATACAGCTAGAGACTCAAACTGATTCAGCTCCTATCTAAAATTCTCAATGCATGTATTAGCATTGACTTATATACAACAAAAGGATCTTTTTGTGATTTTAAATTGCATAAATCTGTTTCTTGAAGAAATGAAGGAAAAGACGGAGAACACAGAGCTAAAATGTTAGTAACAAGAACAAATCAAGTCAATTGCCACAGCTAACCTGATCCATGAAAAGCAATGAGTGCCAAAACTGCAAGGGCTCAAGTTCAATCCACTCAAACAATTCTCTGCAGAGACATAAGAGTAAGGGAAGAAAGCCAAATATCTATATATATATATATATATATGAGTAAACAACTTCTGATTCAAGAGACTGACCTTGATTGTACAGTTTTTATAACATTATCACAGTAGGCTTTGGCAGCAAAAATATCTGACTTCCCAGTGTCAATTATAATTTTTGAGAAGTTGGCAAACACAATAGCAGCACCCAATTTTCGGAGTTCAGCCACAAGCAATGCAAACATCTTTTGCATAACCTGCCAATTATGAAAATATTAAAGCATCAGTTTTGATGAATGCAAGAAGAAATGGAGAAACCACACGTGAATGAATTAGCATGCTGGGACACATTCCAGAGAAAATAAATGCCATCGATGCATTATGTTTCAATAATGTATTTGTTTTAGGAGTTAGAGAAAGGACTGTCCTAGTACTAATAGCAAGAAGGAACGTCATGCATCTCGACTTCCAAATAGAACTCTTTATGTTCTTTTTAGACAACCCAGAAGTTTCTTGTTCAATAAATTACCTTGTGAAGCATACTGTGAAGAGCTGGGTCATGCAGTCTAGATCGGGGGCTGCAATAGTTGAAGGACAATGTAGCATTAGCAATCAAATATAATTGTGAACAGAAGTGAAAGAACCAAGCCAACCTGCAGAGCCATCGGTACAAATGTTGCAGCATTGCATCAGCAAATATGTTTCCTGATGTTACTGCATCTGTAAGGCACCTTTGAATCAACTGCTTAAGTACACGAAATGCTGGTGCACAGGATGTTGTTGCGTCAAAGAAGTACTGTTCATTAGTAAAATTCGTCGTAGGGTTCAAGTCCTCGTCCAATCCAAACAGAGTGCCTCCTTCCATTTCGTTTACTTGGTTGCTTTTCAGTAGAGCATCGACAGCCAGATGATGAATCTGATCACAATATCAAAATAAGAAGAATCTTTTAGCAACAGTGTAATAGTATTATCTGTGTATTGGAAAAAAAATTACCAGACATAAGGAAAGAAGTAACTCAAAGAAAATTGATGGAAATTTAAACCTTCAGCTCAACAGTAACTTTTCTATATGCACCTGGATAAGTAAGAACTGGTTGATTGACCTGCTTTCATAAAGCACAAGATAGCATAAAAACATGGTCAAGAAAAACATCAGATGTCTAAAAATTCTATTGAATAATCAGTTAGAGAAATAAAGAAAGCAGATATTCTTGTAAGAAGTAGATATGTTAAAGTTGACCTCATCCATAAAAGATGATACTTCATCATTTATGCCTCCTAAGTCAGGGATGCCATTATCAGAAATCCACAAGACCTGTGAGAATCAAAAAGATTTATATAATCGCGTAAGGATATCTAAAATAAATGCATTTATGATGCACAAAAAAACGTAAGTTGCTGAGAGTTCAACACAAATTCTTGCTTGCAGAAGTGCAAAATGAGAGGAACATAGGAAACAAACAATTTAAAAGAGCTACATTTGAAGAAGGATATATTAGCACTCTATATCATTAGAAAGATTAAACCCGTCATCAAGGAAGAACAGTGCAATATGAATGAGTAACCTGTTGCTGATCACGAAGTGCTCTGGAAAAGAAGATATCTGCTGTATGCATGAGCCAATCAACATCAAAATTCCCTACGGGAACCTACAAATGAGGCAATTGGAAACTTTAACATTCAGAACTCTCTTGATTAGGCAATACTAGAGAGGAGAGAGTAAGAAAGAAATTACATGGGCATATCTTGAGAGAGTGATCCTTTCATTTAGCCACTGGGAGGATGTCGCACATCGCTGCATTCCAATCTTTGCTGCTACATTTTGCCAACCTAGTGCCTGAAAAGGAGAATTTTTCATTGTTTCATTGAGTATAGATGACGATAAGATGCACAAAGCAATTGCTCCTTCTTAATTAGGTACTATTAGCATTTGTTGGACCTGATATTGACTATCCCGACCATTACAAGGGATACTGATGCAAGGAAAATCCTCCAAAGCTCGTATGCCAGACTTCAGTAAATGGGCATTAGGGCACTCAATCATGGCAACTGCAGGTCCATGATGCCTGAATGTCAACCAACGGATTTACATGAGATACTTAACAAATGATATGGAGCTAAATATAAAAGAAAATGTTTTAGAAAAAGCTGAATCTCTCATGATAGCTCAAGTTCAATATTTCAAGTAGTCATCACACATTCAATCATGGTAGTCTATTGTTATTGGTGCTGCTGAAGTTTACAAAAATCTATGTTGCTGGGACTCTTCATTTTAGCCGCCACACTTGTGTCGACATGACACTCGTACTGGTAAGGGTGTGGGATTCGCACCGGGTGGTCAATTGAAATTGGGTACTTTGACTACAATCCATGACAAAATTTGAAGGAAAAATGGAAGATTGAATTTTAGCTGCTTCCTGCCAGCTGCCATTTTCTAGTGCCTACAATTTAATAAATTCTCAAAATGAAAGATTGAATTATGGCTGCATCCCACAGCCTTTTAGGATATTTTTATAGCTCTTTTTTTAGAATTTTGAAATTGAGCCGAACCCCCCTACCCATATATGTACCTGGATCCGTCCCCCCGAATCTTACCTCTAGATCCACAGTCGGATTGGTCCGAGTGGATACCCGCACCTAATCCGAGCAACATAGATAAACATGCCTACCAATGAAGAATTGGGATTTGGGTGATACTATAATGCCTGTATTAGCAAATAACAGGTTCATCAGATTCAAAATGTTCAAAATTCAAGGAGAAATATTTCATTCCTCCCAGTTAAGTAGCTTAGAACTGTTTGAGTATCACATATTGGTTGAGGAAATGGATCGTTATCTTCTTATATGGTTTAAGGCAATCCTCACCTCTAAACTAGGTTTTGTTGTTGAGTTGGGCCAAATGTCCAATTTCTTAAGATGTCATCAGAGCCACACGCATCCCTATTCAAGGTTGACCAAATGTCCCCCCACCCCACCCCCACCTATATTATGTTATTCACACTGTAGATGACCAGCCCTGAGTGCTCGGGAGGTGTTAGTATCCCCCATTAGTTGAGAGAATGGTTGGTTCTTTTGGCAATCCTCACCCATGAGCTAACTCTTGGAGTTAAGTTAGGCCCAAGGTCCAATTTTCTTAACAAAGATAATATTGTGCATCAACATTTCCTGACATATGAATAGTAAGATATAATGTTCAACAAATGTACCAGCAGGCCACTAAGGATTCGAGGTGAACCTATGGAATGTTGTTTAGGCTAAAGAAATAGTATACTATCAGCCACCAAACTGAAAATGTAAGAAATAAATTTCAAACTATGTGACTGACAAGAGGGCATACTAAGAACAAATTGAATGACAAAATTAAGATGATGAAAAATAACCTATGCTCATTAATTGCTCTCTGTAGAATCCTCTCAGCATCCTTGATGTACCCGACATAATCCAACTAAAACAAGAGCCAAAACACAAAGAGGATAAGAATGAGATCAAAGCCAAACTCTTAATGCTATTTTGAGGAAACAGTGATCTTACCTTGAAACTAATACCTTCCTTTTGTGTGATAGGCTGCCCAGACAATGTTTGGCAAGCTTCATAAAAATGTCTTTCAAGAACATGAGGTGATAATTCCTTGTTTTGAAATGGGTTAACAACCACAACATGTATCATCTTGGACGCAGGAAAATGTCCCACATAAATGGCTCGTACATCCGACACACTGAAATATAATTCAGATATCACATATTAAGTCTTAATAACTCGCAAAATCTGTAATGTGAACTTAAACAGTTGTGTGACACAATTAATATTGTTCTAACAAACTGCTTGATCAATGCTAGAGATGGACGATATGTTTGTTTACACACATGGAAAAATTCGAAAATTGATTATTCAAAGTAAAATGTTAAGGCTCTGATTTGGTGCATTTGGATTAACAAACTACTGGTTTTTGGTTTAGCTTTTGGGAAAATTAAGGGTTCTTTTTTGGACCACAAATGTAAAAACATGTCTGTTTGGATAATTTTTGTTTGATAACTGATAATATTGTATTCTTCAGCATTAAGGGCATTCTGCTACCTCTGCACCAAAGACGGACCAATTCAACTCTCTTTTCAAGATTGAAGTTGAAGTCCCCATCCCCTAAAATCTAATATGATCTCACTAAGAAATGGGAATAATCAATCTAAGAAACCATCAGAAGATTATAGCCCCAATTCAAGGCCAACACCTATCTCAAGGTAGGGAATGGAATGAAAATTGAATTCTGGACAGAGAACTGGATGAGGGATGAGAGCCTTATGGCTAAGTTTCCTGATTTATTCATTCTCAGTCAACAAGACAGAACCTCTATTTCTCAGGTGTGGAGTCCAAAAGGTTGGAATCTTATTCTCAGAAGGGCCTTTAATGATTGGGAGATAGTCAGAATTGCAAACTTTACTCCAACTTCTAAGCACCTTCCCAGGTATCTTTGAGGTTCTAGATAAGGCATGTTGGAAGCTCCATAGCAAAGGAATATGCACTGTAAAGTCATGTTACTGGAGGAGTAATGTACCTCAAGCACGAGGTCCTTTATGGCCTTGGAAATTAATCTGGAAGATCAAAATCCCCCTGAAAGTTTCTTGCTTTGCCTGGTTGGTATGTAGGAGAGCATGCTTTACACATGAAGTTTTACAGAGAAGAGGTAGACAGATTTGCTCAAGGTGTGTTAAGTGTGATCAAGAGGCTGAGGTCAATGGACATCTATTTCTACACTGCAAAACAGCTGTAAATCTGTGGAACATGTTCTTATGTATTTTAGGTGTGTGTTGGGTAATGCCAAAGACCACTAAAGGGTTACTGCTTAGCTGGAAGGAGATTGGGAGAAGAAGAAAAGAGGAGAACTGGTGGTAACTGATCCCAGCAGGCATTTAGTGGACTTTATGGAAGGAAAGGAATGTAAGATGCTTTGAAGACAAAAGTAACAACATCCAGAAAATCAAGATGAATTGCCTTAGCTAACTCTATTTTTGGTGTAAACAGGATAAGGTGGGGGATATAGAACTTTTTGTGGATTTTATAGGAAAACTGTAAAGAACCATGGTTTACTGTTTATGATTTTTGCATTGCCGGGAAGGGGTTTGTAGCTGATCAGTCTCATCATTTTTGGGATGATGAGCCTGTTTTGTGAATATAAAGCTACCTTTCTCTCAAAAAAAAAAAAAGAAACAATCCAAAGAGCTAAGTAGTAAGCAATAACCAAGTCATTTACATAGAAAGAAGTGAGTACAGTTTTACTTGCTTAGTAACCTCTTTCCCGGTCAAATATAGGAAAGAATACAAAGCTTGCAAGGATATTAGGCTTCGAATGTTGTTAGGACGAATAAATTGGAAAGCTAGGGCGAAATAATCTACCTTGAATACAAAATCAATTACTAGACAGATTGGTTGGCCCACTTGTACGTAATTGAATAGAGATCAAGGCAAATTCCTCTGATGGAAGTAAACATAAGGATTCCCTGACAAACAAATGCAACACATGGAAGGCTTGCGGATGTAGTACTGGACGGCAGAGTAAGGCAAGAACTTTGGATACCAAGTAGATTAATGGATGTCGTACAAGACAGCAGAGAAAGGCAAGAACATTGGATAGCAAGAAGATTTAACATAAGACAAATTAGATCATCAATGGATTTGGAACTTCCAAGCTATTTTTAGAATATTAGCAAGCACTTCAAAATTTGTTTGCTGTAACTCTTAGAAGGAACCAGATTTGGAAAGTGAATGGGTTTTACGTGGTAATTGACGGGTGGCATGTCTATATAGTACCCAACAGTCGAGCATGGGTCGTGCAAAGAGGATCCTTTAATACATGGAGAGAACCCTTTATAGTCAAGTAAGATAAGGGAACCCACCGGAGCCGTAGCAAAAGCGAGTCTTCATAGGGCAATTGTCACTGCTTATGGACCCGAACTTGGGTGATCTATTTGTACAAATATATCCAAATATTTGATTTGATGAAAGAAACTGTTATATCTATCCTCATAATAGTTAATACAGTGTCACCCACCAACATGTTTCCTCTTTAGGACAAGTATTACCATGCACATTGAACTAAACATAATATATCATGAATCATCATAGAACATAAAATATCAAACTTGAAATTGAAATATTTCTGTAACTTTTAGCAGGTATTTACTAGAATCAAAGGGGTCCTAACTAACCTATGATATACGTAGAAGAAAGCTATTGACTGATCCAAATACGGGCACTCAGTTGTTGTCTTCATATGCAGCTCACTCAAACTCCAACCATCTTGTGGATTCCTTTTCTTAGTTGCTTTATCAACTTTACAAACACAACCCATCTGAAGAATAGCACTGAACTCTAATGGAACCTTTGTTTCATATATTCCCTGATCAAATAATCTCATCAGCCATTTTGCAGCATATACAGACATTTAACATTCAACCAGAAGAGTAAGAGTTAAAGAGAAGTTCTTTTTCAGTAAATATATGAGATCACAATCATGCAGTCCAGAAATATGAAACATAAGAAACTAACGGATGCTCTATGATGAAACTGGAAGTGAATCCTCCACAGCTTTGAATTACTTCTCAGGTATTATGATTACTATAAACAAGGGGAAGATCCACCATTTTATGTTGAGAGCATCTTTTGTTCATGAAAAACCGTCTCTTATCAGATTCATAAGTATTGTGCTACTGTTATTCATGGACCTCATCTATTAACAACTTAAAATTGTACTACTAGTAATGAAAATTTTCTAAACTATAATTTTCTTCGATCTTTTTTATTACAATTTTGTTGGCATAGACAATTCACAAACCCAGTACATAGTAATGGTACCGAGGAATAAACGTAGGCCGTATTGTACCAATTAACACCATATTTGAGACAGTTCTTTTTTGATTGATAATGCTAGTAATTTATTGATCTAAACCAGCAAAAAGATTGCTGGTGAAAGCACATCCAAAAGGGGAAAGTACTTAACAGCGAGTGTGAAGAGCTAAGGAAGGAAATGTTGTCTTAGCTTTCACACCTGGCACAGTATTTGACACGACAATACAGTACAATCGTACTTGGATTTAACCTTTTAGGAATGCTGTCTTAGCTTACACATTAACATATTGCCCCTTACATTTCTTAATCCATTCTACAGATCATGTAATCTGGCTGCCTTGCACTTAAACATTTTTAAAGAGATTCAAGAAAAAATTATGAAGTTTCTCATTTATCAATCTAAAATTTGTCTAAATAATTTGAGTTGGATCTATACCCACACTCTTATTATTGTCAATTCATTATATTCCATTTTTCAGCAAATCCTCTTAATAAAGCGCAAGACAAATATCAAACAATTATGAAGTAAAACCATGTCATCAAAATCTCAAGCTACAGATTTAAGATTTTGAATATAGAATGGCAAAAAAATCATAAAAACATCATGAATGTGAAATTCAAGAACAACCTAACAGAGAAGACATGCATGTACAATTTGACAATTAAAACCATTACTAACAGTACACTTACAATACAAATTGATTCAACTTTTTAAAAAAGAGAACGGAAGGCAAACACGTTGACAGATCTTATAAAAGAACTTGACATCAAAAGTAAAATTCTGTTTGCACTTGCAATTGCCATTTATGAGTGAAGTGCATGCACCCAAGCATTTTCAGGTTTATGAACAATACAGAACTTTAGGCGAAAGGAATACTGACCTCCACTTCTGGGTCAGCAAGGTGAGCTGCTAGCTTTTTGCTTTCTGACTTGAATTGATCCTCATCAATAGTGACCTAGTAAGAAATAGAAATTGTGCAAGAACCTAAAACCTTTGCAGCTGAATGCATTAAAGTATGATCAGAACTGATAATGATCAATGTACCTCAATTAAATTGTAGCTATAGCGTCCATGAGGAAGAATCTTGTTGACACGTCTTCCAGGAAATTCCTCTGTTATAGGAGCTTTGGAATTGAGGTAAAACACTCTGGGGATAGTTACTGAAATTTTGTGCATGACTCCTTCAACAACTACCCATGCAAAAAATTGTCCATGTTGTGAAGTCGGTTCAAGCTGAACTATCTGAAGGAAAGACAGATTACATAAGAACCAATGGAAGAAATGGACTCAGCAGAATACTCAGTAAAAACATATGAACAACATCACCTGCCAGTGACTTCGTGTGAGGGCTAATTCATGTCGCTCAAAGTAGGAATTAACCCCAGTTTTACCCTGGTGTTTGCGGTTTACCATGCTATGAAACATGTCATTACTGCCATTAACATGGTTTACTGTCCTTGACGTATCCAACCTAACAAATACAAGAACATCAGAAGAAAAACAAGCCAAGATGCACCAAAGAGAGTTCAATTGAAAAAGAAATGCTGAGATATTTGGATGTGAGTATCTGTTGTGCCTGATTTGATTTAGAAATAGATATTTGGATTTGAGTATCTGTTGTGCCTGATTTGATTTATCTGTGCAGAAGTATTTAAGCAGGAGATATTTATTTCACTCCAAGACAACAATAATGAAAGTTATACAGCAATGTGATATTCCTTATTATTTGGATAACGAGGTAGCTGCAGTAGGTGAGACTGGTGAAAACTGTGATGATATGAATGATATAGGTAAGAGGTTTCCTCCACCCAAAAATAGATGTAGTTATTTCGTTATATTAGTACTCTATTATTATGGTATGTTCTCATGGTACCAAGCACTATGAAGAAATAACCTCAATTCTCACTGTAATTTCCAGGGAGTTTGTCAAAATTCTGTCACCTGCTCTTTCTATGCCCATCAAATTCTTTATTACTTCCTTTCTTTTTTGTCTGGCTAATTGGATTCTTGTCACCACATCCTTTCTAGTAACTATTTTTCTTATATCATGGTGTAAGGGCAAGCTTGTGCGCACATCAACTGATTCCACAAGGTACCTGCTATCTCCCGCCAGCACAGGTATAGGGTAACTTTGTCTACTAGGCTTGGACAGCTGGGATGAAATCACCCAGTGGTGTTTTTGTCTCCATCTCCGATGAGATGTGAACATGAGATCTCATAGTTCAACCCACTTCATTAACCACTATGGCATACCCGTGACTAGCGTTTAGCCACAGATTCCCAAATATTTTTGACAAGTCATTTTCGGGTGAAGTTTCACCATGCGTTTTGCCATAGATTTCGGGAGAAATATTGGAATTTTTAAAGAAATATGATTTATACCCATTAGTTCTAAAACTTATTAAAAATACTCATAAGTTTGTATTATCATTTTATAATAAACATTTTCCGTGAAAAGTCATGATAACAAACACAATTAATATGAATCTGAAAAAAGAGGAAGAAAACAAAAGGAAAATACCATTGATTTATCTATAGAAAACTACTATTACAACTTGTAATTGGAAGTGACTTCGGAGAGCAAACTCGGATAAAAATTGTACAAAATATGTATATAACTGTATAAATTTTGTACTACGAACTAGGACTGAAATTCAATCTAAAATTATAAATGATGGGTGTTTTTATAAAATATAAAAGTTTGGGGTAATTTTAAATTTTTAAAAGTTCCCAAATACTAGTTTTTTCTAGTATTTTAGAATTTGGATTATTTGCCAAATAATGGCAAGTTGTATGGCCAAATAATATTTGCCAAGTTCTTTTCCAAATATTTTTGGGAACATCTATGGCCAAACGGGTCCTTATCCCTTGAGTGCCTTCTCTAGTGACTATCTATTATCTCACTACTCTTCACCATTCTACTTATTAGTAGTAATAATGTTATTTTAGTATTATCTTATTCTTCAATTTTTTTATCCTACTATTTTTGCTTTAGATACTTTCCTTTTCCTTAGTATTTTCATCATTGCTTCTTCACTTCTGTATTATTCAAAACAATTTTCTTGAGCAGAGATTCTATCGGAAACAGCCTCTCTACCTAACACAAGGCGGGAGTAAGGTCTGAGTACACTCTAACCTCCCAAGGCCCCACTTATGCGATCACACTGGGTATGTTGTTGTTCGTGTATTGTTCACTGATATGGTTTACTATTCTGAGCACCATGCCGAGCACTATTCTAGCGAAAACTATTCCTCTGACAATGTATTTATTCCTTGGGCGATTGCATCTACTTTCTAGTTTTCCATCTGCATCATATTAGTTGACAGCAAAGGAAGCTTCCAGGGATGGTATTTTTAAAAAAAAATCAAAATCATAATCTACCATTATGTCAACTTGACATTCACTTTGGAACAATTAGAGCATGTGTATAGACTTCTTCGGTCAATTCAAGTTAGTCCTGATACTTCTCGCTCTACAAGTTACCTGATCATACATTTCTAATAGTAGATTCAGGTGTTGGCAACACGAGCCTTTCACATTTAAATTCCAATTACACTTCTCACTCTGATCATTCTTGCATTTACAAAGCAAATTGCTCCTTAGCTCCTATTGCAGGAAAAGGTTTAATTGTCCTTTCTGACACCTTAAATCCATTTTCAAATTTTCACTTTCATTCCAATGCCACTGATTATGGTCTGTAGAACAATGATTAACATCATTTTTTTACTTTAGGAGTTCCCGAAATGTCACTATTGACTTGGGGAAGTGTTAGATGTCTCCAGGGGTTTGGTTCAACGGTAAATGTAGCACATTTGAAATATGTGGCAGGCACACATACGGGGTTCTAATCCTGACCAGTGCCCCAGCTTTAGTAACTAAGTGGAGAAAGTTAGAGGGATGTGATTATTATCCACCGAATTTTGAAGTTGTACCTCACACCAGCCCTGTAGTCCGTCCCATCAGACCAGAATCAATGAACTGTGAGCATGAGCCTTTTCAAGAGTCTTTATGGTGAACTGTAACGACTTGGAAGTCCTAACTCCTAAGGGCCTTCTGCAGCTGACGCTCAAGTAAAAGTTTTGATGAATTCCCAAAACACAGCAAAAGCCCCTCCATTTTGAAGGATGGAAAGCCTCCCTCAAAAACCAACTACTCTCCCTTGTATTTCCCTACAGGTGCCATTAGTAGCCCTTGTACCCTAATGGATCTACTTCATTCACCAAAACCTAAAATAGATATAGGCAAACTAACAAAGTGCTTGTGGCAATGATCTGCTTTGACCCGCGATGAATGCTTCCAATGGCCAGTCTAGAGAGGGCACTAGACAATGCACACAGGGAAGGTAATGCATCAAAATGAGCAGGAAGCAGCAGAATAACTAAGACAGGTATACTGGAGACAGTGGTGGGCCAGGGAAAAGAAAATCTGGCTTTGCTTCTGTATGCTGATGTAAAGAAAGGAAAACTCTTAGGTTAACTGTTGAAGTGAATGATCATCTCATCTAAAAGCATAAATTGTTAGAGAGAGCTCACATTTATTTACTAAATTATGTCCTTAACATCCCTTCATGAGCAAGCCTGATTTTTTTCATGAGTCAAGCACATGAAAATTCTTTATTGATAATAGGTAGTGATGAGACTCAAACCTAGGACCTATGTCTATAATACCATGTCGGATTGTGATGGTCACACAATTCAACATTAACTAATAATCATAGTGAATTATCTCCTACTACTTTGTTTTGATTATCATTCTGAGATAGCAGTCCTATCCCATGAAAGTCATATTCAAATGCCCAATGAGATCTCTTTTTCAGGATAGTCTAGTAACTATAATTATTGGGCTGCAACCTTAGTTTTCTTCAACGCATGTTTGACAATTGACGCATCAATACATCATGAGAGTGATAATATATAGTTGTCTTACTTTCTATGTTTGATCTTTGTATACTTGTGTTTGTAATAAATATGCCACATATTGCAAATTATTCCTTCTTATAGAGATAAGCATACCTTTGGCGTTTCCTTTCTTCACGAATCTCTTTCCATTTTCTCTTTTTTTGTTGTAGCCATCCATGATAATCTATATTCCTGTCAATATCTTCCACATCAGCAATTTCTTGTGATGGTAACATCTTGGATAGACTGCTAGCATGACCATTTTGCTGTTGACTGTCCAATTGATCACTAGCGTTCACTGGATGTTCTTTGTTGACTCCATGACGATGAACAACAGGCCTTGGACCAAATATAGACAATTTACCACTGTGTCTAAAGTCTTCCAGGTCTTCAAAATTTTGCTGATTTTTAGAATGTTTACTGGCCACTGTGTCATCTTTGTTCACTGAACTGAAGATATCATTCAATTTTCGTTGGCGAAATTTGTCTTCTTTTTCACGAACCTTCTTATGCAGCCAATCAGGATGAACCACCCTTGGGACAGGGTTTGAAACCTGAAAGCACCAGAATCATGCACTGGGATTTGCATCTTAATCCATAAAAGTAGACAGCTAGCTGTACCTTCTGCATTGCAGCAGGAATTGTGATAATCTTTTGGATTGCTGAACTAAGTCGTTGCTTGTAATAAGACCAATCAATAATGGAGCGTATTCCGATTTCTGATGATATTTTGCACCACTTTTTGACATAGAACCTCATGATCTCTGAAGAGCCAAGTGTATAAGCAACTAATGCTCTTTATGTAGGGTAAAGGACAAATTATAGCAAGTTAATGCAAAAACTTACCAGCATTAGTTTCAAATATTGCAACAGGAATAGCACGTTCACTTACTGGGGTTCCCTGCACAGATAAGACAATTGTAAAATTAACTGCAGAAAGAGAGTAGCCAAAATTATGGGAAGAAAGAAACATCAGAGTAGAAAAAATATATTCTATCGGTTAGGTACTCTTATCTCTTCAATGCTAGTTCACACTTAATCTGAGAGGCAACTGCATGCGTCTTGGAACTACCTTTTTAAACAAAAAATGATAGGAATGCCTTCAAAAGAAAACAACTGGCCTTCAATAATTCATTTAGATTTTTATTTTATTTTGATAAACAGTACTTAGGTAGTACTGAAACCATATTTACAAATGGGACTCTAGAATGCTTCTATCTCTATCTATAATGAATCAAGTACATCAATAATAGGCAAACTCATTAGAATATATCTGGTTACACCAAAAACAGAGCAGTAAGATAAAGTTATGCTTGATCTTCTGCACTTCATTTTCTACACCTTCATAGCATCTGGAATTCCTCTCCTTCCACACTGTCCACCAGATGAATGCCGGGAAAAGCTTCCACCTACACCTATTTTTAGCTACTACTCCTACTTCTTCCCAACTTCTCAGAACTTCAGAAACCTTGCCTGGCATAACCCATTTTAGGCTTTTAAGGTTCAAAATTATACTTCATAACCTGAATGTAAACTTGCAGTGTAGAAATAAGTGGTTGACTTTCTTTAGATTTTAGGATAACCAATCATATTAACTTAACCTTCACTGGTCCTAGCTTAAATTTTCTTCCTTTTTCCCCCAATATTCACATTGGACAAACTTATATCAAGTGTGGAAACATCACCATCTGAGGGGCTACCCAAATGAATTATTCTATGAAAAGAAAATGGGAGTATGTATTGCAACATCTAGTTTGTGAATGATGCACAATAGAGGAGCTCACAATAAAGCTGAGGAAGGTTTGTAAGCAAGTGAAGTAGCAAAAATGGCATGTACATAAGGCTGAAAAAGCATTGGGGAGAAGTGATTAAGATTATCGAGGACATGACCTTAGATAGGAGAAGATGGAGGTCGCATATTAGGGTAGAAGGTTAGTAGGTAGTGGAGTGTTGCCTTGCTTTCGAGGGTTCAGGCTTGTTGGTATCTGTCGTTGTACTGGCCCTATTCTTGTTAGTTCTAGTTTTAGATATCTATCTTCATCTGTTTATTATGTTTCAGCTACTGCACTATTCTGTTGTTGTTCATATTCTTTTCTTCTAGGCTTTGTACTGCTTCTCCTATTAGTTGTTATGTTTTTGTCACTGTTTTCTTCTTCTTTATACCTGAAATTGATGCACTTGAGCCGAGGATTTATTGGAAACAATCTCTCTACCTCCACGAGGTAGTGGGAACGTCTGAGCACACTCTACCCTACCCAGACCCCACTTGTGGGATTTCACTAGGCATGTTGTTGTTGTAAATGGGCCAAGGTAATTTGGCCCTTAGGAAGGCTTTCAAACTTATGATAAACTAGTATAGCTTCAGATTACAATAGTTGCAGTAAATAAAGTCAATCGGTTCATGATGTCAAAGGAAGCAACATGAAAAAATTATAGATCAATACTGAAAGAAGCAAAAAACTGGATATTTATATCTAGTGGAACACTGAGGACAAGAACTTATAGGGGTTTTTGGAGTGGCATAGCATAGCATGTTTCCTGGCCAAGATGAGAATTATAATATTCTCAGAATTGACCACAACTTCTCCAAAAAGAACTATTTTGGAAGTTAGAGACATCTTAACAGGACTTCATGCAAATGAGATAAGAATTATGCAGCTCAGAACAAATTATTCCATCTCTATCTAAGAGCATTTGAAGCAGCCCTTTCTAGTTTCCCTCGTCTTGCAGACCAATTTCTTGGATGT
The DNA here is from genome assembly GCA_018342035.1 of Solanum appendiculatum. NCBI lineage: Eukaryota > Viridiplantae > Streptophyta > Magnoliopsida > Solanales > Solanaceae > Solanum > Solanum appendiculatum. The sequence goes on from JAGDQO010000572.1 coordinate 286,370, forward strand.
GTTCATTTCCCTTCACGATATTATGGCTAAAGTAAAAGCCAACACTAAAAAAATAGCCATGGAAATATTTTTATTGAGTTGATCAAAAAAAAAGTTCTTGATCAAAACTCTAAATACAGAGGAGAACTACCAATTCAAGCTGAAACAGGTATACCTTTGGCTCACATGCAACAATATATTGACAAAGCAATCCTTTATCTTTGACCATTGCATCCCCTAGAAAATCAGCAAGCCGTTTAGCTGTGGTTACTGCACATGACTTTTGCTCACCATAATCGGCTAGGGACTTGCTCATTGTGCTTGATTCAGATATATATCCGAGCAACTCACTGTCTGCAATATCTTGGCCTTGATTCTGGAGAAACAACAGACTTATAACTGCAACTATAATAGATTTTGACAAATGCCACTTTTGATCACACTTGCATAAGTTGAAATTATACATTGCATGGTTAAAATTAAGAACTTCACAGCAGTTTGCTAAGATAAATCTTCACTTACATCTAGCAGGTCAAGCCACCGATCTGCCACAGCAGCAACTGCTGAATAGCATTCCTCTAAGGTTGATCCATGGAGGAACTTATCAAAAAGCTCAGCCTGCAAATATGTTCACTCAAGAATCAATTTGTATGACAACATAAAATAGATAAAACAAGTAACCACTAAAATTTCAGTTGATCAGATGTTCGATCCTCATTGACCATACTATTCAAGATTGAGTTGAATGGGCCATAGTAGCTTAGATAATCAAATTATGCTAATTGATGGAATACCAAAGAAAAATCTCACAGGATTAGAGTTGTGTAGCTCTTCAAGATTGAACTATAGCTGTTTAGAAGCAAGAATGTGGCTACAACTCTCACACAGTACAGTAAAGTATAATCGAATAAAAAGAGATAAACTGTTGGCCAGTTCATAAAATGCCAGCTGGATATAATGGCAAGAGTAGCAGCTTCTTTTGTCCAGAATAAAATATGAGCAACAGTAATGATGAAATGGTCTTAATTTCCTCACTCATTACTATATAGTATTCATACCTAACTTTGAAATAAATGGAGAAATCAAAAAACTGCGCATTATAAGACATTCATATGTGCATCCAAAATAACCAGATGTTCCTTTCTCAGTCATTAGCTAGGACCAACTTAAAGGTTGCAGGTGAAGCAAGATGCAATAATTCAAGCCAGGATCATAACCACTAAAGAAGCAAACATCTATTTATAGATGATAGAAATTCTCAATTTCTAAGATGCACACCATGTCAACCTTCCATGATAAATCAAAAACATAAGGGGCCAAAACAGAGGTATCTTCCACATCAGGCTCTCTTAAAACCTTCTAAATAGTTCTCACTAGTTTTTTTCAGATCAGCCAGTAAATCCATCGAATACTAAGCAATGGGAAGGCCAATGCCTAAGGATATTAACCTACAAGACAATGTGAAAGAATCATTTGACTTTAGATGTAACCAAGCAGCAGACATGAATTTATAGTACGGTAGAAAGAATGCATCTTATATTCCCAGATAATCTAACTTGCATCCTAATTAAGTCAAACTAGTTCTCTTTCAATTACTTTTCTCAACATCTAAAGTCACTGATTTAGCCAACAATGTATAAGGACTTATTTATAAGAATCGGGAATTAGAATCCCTTTTGTGCCTAGAATAGAAAATTCCCACAAAAGATGTAATAAGATTTGTCATAACATATTAAGTCCACCATGGAAGGAAATACATCGGGTGTACAAATTATATCTACTGGTAGCTGATATAAACCAGGGTCAAGAAGTTCGATATGAACTACTCCAAATCAAGATAACCATATATTCCCCCTACAGATGTGTACAGTAAACGTCGTTTCAGAAAACAGTACACTAGTATGGGATTCCATAAGTTGAACTACCTAGATATTTGTCTCATAAACTGTAAGAAAACATCTTGCATAAGAGTAACTGAGCCCTGAAAGGCACAGCCTAATAATCTGCATATTACTATTCCATTTTGCCAAACACTGAACAATGATTATTGACCCATTATATAACTTAAAGTTGCCCTAAATTCAGAAAGAAAAAAAAATACACTTTGGATGAGGTTTCTTCAAATGTACTGGTGGACTGGCGGTATCATTTAAAGAGGCCTAGTCCAAGTGTTCTGCATCTTAAAAACAGGAGCAAATTGTTGTCCCCTTATTTCCTCACACTGAAATAATTAGCATTGCTATAGATCACAGATTTAGTAGGTTTTATATATATAGTAAAAGGTCTTAGAATTTGACAGATGTGACATAAGTCATAACAATAAAAGAAGATGGAATCTAAGTTGAATCAGGAAACGGCTGGATCAGCAACTTAAACAACATGAAGGAGAGGAGATGATTTCAGAAAGCACAACAACTACGCCTCAGTCTCAAACAAGTTGGGATCAGCTTTATGAACCCTCACGGACCATGTCTCTCAGAAAGTATATAGGAGAAAAAATATCCTTTACTTGAAAGAAAAGAATAAATTGTGTATTCAACAAATGAAGTGAGTACCTGAAATACTTTGATGAGCTTTAGCTCACCTCTACGTTTAATCTCAAAACCTTTAAGTTCGGCAAGTGTACCATCATCATTGAAAACTGCATAGCGCTTCTTTATTAGAATACCTTCTTCCTTGGAAGCGGGAAGAATCATTGCCTACTTGCAGAAAAAAATAAAAGAATAATCAACATAGTTACCATGCCTTATTTAACGGCACAAAGTTCCAAAAAGGGACAACACAACGAACACGAAAGTTTGCTTATAGATGTGTGTTTGGTGTTTGTGTTTCACCTTATATGGTCCATCCACTTCAAACTCAATTGAGCATTCACTGTGTATTGTATACGTCTTATTGATGGGGTCCTTGAGCGTCTGAAAATGGAAGAGGAAATAGTTTCTTTAATGCAGTAGAAAACAGTGTTTCTAGTTTATTTAAAGTTACAAAAATGATAGACTAATAGTCTTGCAAAAACCATCTGAAAGTGAAACAAGCAGAGTACAGGACTAGCGTCCCCTCCAACCTGGTACTGATCATTGGTATTGTTTCTTGCCACATCAACATTCAGCATTACACAAGGATAAGAGATTGTCAGCTTCTTCTTTGGATCTCTGAAATACACATCCATAATCATCATGATATCCAGTATAACAGCAGAAAAAAATACCATTCTTAATATAAAGGACAAACCTCTACAAAACAGAAATCATCTCAGAAAATAGATATCATGCAGCAAAGATTACAAGAACAGAAGAAAGCGCAACAGCAATAACACTTAAAGAAACAATGTATCTTAAGAACCAAAGCATACTTTGTCTTGAAGGTATAATTCTCAGGGAAAGAGCGTGGTAATGCACACCAAATACCATCTGTGTCTAATTCGAGGGGTTTTCCAATTTTTTCAACCAACAATCGAGCATTCTGAATGATTTTTGCACCAGTATATGTAACAACTCCAGCCATCTCCATTGAGTACCATCTTGCACCCCTGAAGGAGGGAAAAAGAGACTGTAGTTACACTGTTTGAAGACAGAGAACAGGACAGGACAGTGCCGGAAACAGTGAAAGCAAATAAACATACTTGCGCATGACATAACCATAAAAGGAGTTTAAAATGCATTTATGAGCCAGCTGCAATGAATCATACACAACTACCATGTCCTGTGAAAATCAATGAAAATGTAGAACAATTAGTGGCATATAGCACTCTTCTTTTTTTTTTGAAACGGGTAACTTGTGACATATAGCATTCTCTCTAGACAGAATGAGTTTAAACAATAGAAAGACACATTAAAAAGGCACCTGTGCTTCTTGAATCTTTATGGAATTTCCACTAGCCTTTGCTTCAGACAGCTTACCTTTCCAAACTTTATTGAGCCCTTTGTATTCATACCTCCTATCTCGGAAACTTTTAACAGAAAGCAAAAATCCATATGAGCAAACTTGGGGAACAGCTGAAAAGCTCCAAACTGATATTGTTGACATAGCACAGCAATTAAAAATACTAGAGATAAACAAACGATCCATAAGCTTGTCTTACCTCCGCACAGTATCAACATAAAAAGGATTTTCTCGCATGCAGATCCCTGCTTCTCGAACCTCTGTGACCGGCTTTTCAAGAACTCTTTTATATGCCTTAAAAATAGATAAAAGGGACTATTCAATTGTCCTAGAAAAAAGAAGTTAAAGGAAGATGGCATAGCAAAGTTAGCAACTTACCTTTTGACAGTATTTCTTTAAACGGTCCTTGAGCTTTACTTGTTGTTCTGCTTTAGGCAAATCAAGAAAAGACTTTGATCGTTGACCATCTCCTACTTCAACAAGTTCAGACTCGAGTTGTCTCTTTATGTGGTAATAATCACTGATGTTTGGTATAAACGAAATATCAAAGTTTCAGTAGCAATCTATCTGAAGTTGCCAATTTTGTACTATATGACTGGAAAATATACCTCCTTTTTGCCATGTACATTTCACCACGCCAAACCCATTCAAGCTTCCGGAGACACTTTTTGCCAGGACGATTAAAATCGCATGCAGTGCATATCTCATCTGAAACTATTGATGGTGGCTGATGGAATCAAGTAACTAAAGTTAAATTCAAAAGGCTACCAAATATAAAATGCTACATACACAATAAAGAGATAATGCACCCAACATGAAGCACCTTATCAATAAGACAGCAGAAGTAAAAATCAGTATGTGCCAGCTGTTCAGAACATCATGTTTTAAAGCCAATTGGGTGTCAGCCATAAAAGATCCACATAAAGCCCATTGCAAGCATCTAAAAACAACTGCCGAATTGTTTTCTTGTTATTCTTAGACTGCTTCTTGAATCGATTTCTTGAAATGACACAATACAAAATATATTGATGATACTCGTAAATTAGAATTATTGTTTTTTTAGGCTGTTAACTACTCATAAATTAGAATTAGAATTTATGTATTAATGGTCACGCCCTAGAGGCTGCGCTTAAACAGCAGCAAAGTCAACCAATATTCACAGCATGGACTTCCAGGACAATGGATAAGTATAATTCGAGGGTATAGCAGTTGAAAAATTAGAAATATCATTCTAATCCCCTTCAGATATGATTGGTTTAGTGTTACATAAACCCCTAGAATCTACTATTTAATTGATTCTCAATCTTCTAACTTTTCTCCGATTGAACCTTCTACAACTTGTACCTTCTTCTGCCTTGTCTCCCCAGAAACTCTTGCGGACGGAAAATTATTGTGAAGACTGAAGACTCCCACATTGATCCTATAAAGGGATGGGTGGTCTCATTAATATGGCTAGGGCAATTCTCACCTTTTGAGCTAGCTTTTGGGATTGAGTTAGGCCCAAGATCCATTTCTTTACATGGTATCAAAGCAGGACCCATCCCAATTCTCCCACATCAGTCATTTAAGGGCTGGGTGGCCTCATTAATTTGGGCAGTCCTCACCTCTTGAGCTAACTTTGGGGGGTTGAGTTAGGCCCAAGATCCATTTCTATACAAATATATTCTTAGAGATTAACTTTATTCATTCGAAGTCCGGTGTTCCCAGAACGCCCATAGAAATTCATCTTCTAATGATTACCATGTGATAATATCTTCATCCCAAGATTTGCGAAATTTCAAGTTTTATGCAGGTCCTTTAGACAAGGTTGCGTGCAATGACTATCCCCAGTTACAAGAAGTTAATCGTCAAACGATCAACCTGCTGACTTTAAAGCAGAATGCAACAAGAAAAAGAAACAGGTTTAAAAGTCACACAAGACAGGCAGAGAATAAAACCCCACAAGTCTTCAACATCTAGCATCGTGTATCACTAGAGTTTTTAATTGTTCTTTCCTCACTCCCCAATTTTCACCTGTCTATCCCAGCTGCTGGAATCTAGATTGAAAATTTCAAGTTTACTCTGTTCCACATCAGCACAGTTAACTGTGCACACATAATACTGCTTTAATAGTCAAAATACAGTGCTACCCTTTTCTTTGCATCCCGACAAATGAAGATGTTAAAGATATATTGTCTTGTTGTTTGGTAGGTAGTAAGCAAGTTGTAAAAAACTACTCCTCTGATCCAAACTGACCGCCATCCTTCCTCTGGGACATTTTCAAGATATGTCCACTTTGCTAAAGCAAAATTCTAGCATACACTTGCAGAGGAAAAAATTGGCAGACTATTTTATCCTAGTCTTATTAACGATTTACTTTGTCAATTTTGTAATATACAAAAAATTAACTTGTCTGCCCATGGTTTCTTCCATCTAAAACAGAAAACTCGATTTTCAATTCCTTTAAACTATTCAGAACAGGGAAAAGAACACATTTGATCTGGGAAGAAAGAGTAACAAAAAGCCAGACATACTAACATGCCAGAGAAGAACATTCTTCAAGAAATGGACTGCGAAAGCTGACATACCTGAAGCCTATTTGTAAGTATGATGTTTGGATACATGGCAGCTACATCAAGATGATATATGAGGGGGCATTCTTCCCTTAAAGGATTATCTCGTAAGCTCATTAGCTGCAAATAGATGGTTAAGATGGTCAGAGAGGAGACGAAGTTCTGCAAACATCTAAAGATTTTCTCAAACAATTAAGTTACGCAATAAGAAAGAAAGTCTAAATAAGAGGAAAATGACAAGGAAATCAGAAACTTCCAAGACAATAAATTCGACTCCTGTCGGATATGGGCATGGGTGCCGGCAGAATACTTGTCAAATCTCTCTCATGTGACAGACAAATGCCTCAACTCAGCTGAAATTATTAACAATCGAAAATGAAGGATGCACTACCTTTTCCATGATGGCATTCTTCACTTCATCATAATTTGTGACAGATTCCAAGTCCATCTTCCCCTCAACTACAATAGAATACTGCAGATCTCTATCAAGGTTGCTGATCAATAGCTGGAGTGTTGAGAATTTTCATGTTAGTAACTAATACAATGGAACAGAAGAGCCTAGAAAATATCAAAAGCTAACTGTAATACACACCAAAGATCTCAAAAGGCAAGTCTTTAAATAATTTAGGATGTAGTTACTGTACATAAGAGCAATACAGCAAACTATAAATGGACACTTCACAGTGAAGTACTACATTCATCTACAGCAGCAAGAAGAGAATTGGGAGTTCAATTGGCCTTTGGAAAATGCTTCGGAGAACAAGAGCACCCCCTAAAGCAATCTATTTTGAATGGATAGCTGAAAAAGAGGCTTATCTAACTCAAGCTGCACTTCAAAAAGAGGCCTGTCTCTCTGCAATATATGTTTCTTATGCGAAGCCTCATTGGAAGCAAACAATCATCTTCTGCTTCCAGCTTATCCACCACTCTCTTCAACCTTTCTGTCAGTACCTTGGAGATCAGCTTGTAAAAGCTACCAATCAAACTGATGGGCCTGATATCTTTAAGCTCCTTTGCTCCTGTCTTCTTAGGAATCAGTGCAATGTAGGTTGCATTAAAGCTTTATTCCAAATATCCCACTTGAGTGAAAATTATGAAAAGCCTCCATTATGTCTTAACCTAATAACCTCCCAACACTCTAGGTAGAACCCCATTGTAAATCCGTCAGGGCCAGGGACTTTGTCTATAGCACGCATCTTCAGACACTCAAAAACTTCTTGCTCTTCAAAGACTGCTTGCGGTGCCTCTTTCTCATCCTCTGTGATAGACTGATGGTGGGATGGTTGCTAATATTTTTCAGATGGCCTCCAGTTTTCAGTTTCTGTGAACAGCTTCTTGTAAAAGGAGATGCCTTCTTCCTTGATTCTGTTTGATTCAGATATAGTCTCTCCTTGTAGCTCCAACTGATCAATGTGATTGTATCTCTTGTGGGCATTAGCATTCTGGTGGAAAAACTTAGTATTCATGTCCCCCTCCTTGAGCCATAAGGCCTTTGCACTCTGTCTCCAGGCCACTTCTTCACTCTTCAAACATCCTTTACAATGGGTTTGTTGTTGTTGTATGAAATTTTGTTACATTTGTGATAAGACAGTTGGAAACCAAATATATTTTCCCCTTCAAAGTCAATTATTCATAAAAATATAATAAACAGGCATCCATGCATTCGGCCAAAGTTTCATGCTAGTCCAAAAAATTTATAGTATTATCAACTAGATGGTTTGAGGATAAACAAGACTTCTATTCCCTTTTTCCCAAAATGGATTGCCTACTTCATTTCATGAATAATTTTAGATAGATTGTTATAAGAAGTGATTTTAGTAATAGTTTAAAATGGTGAAAAAATAGAGTAACTAGAAGAAAATAACTCATGAAGTAGTATTACAAAAATTCGTCTAATCTGGAAGAAGAGAAAGCTTTATAAGATTGTTAACCTCATAGGCAGAGGGATCGAGTTTAAAACTGGTTGGGATGTCAGATCTGAATACACCACTTTCTAGGCATTCCACATGACCACCAATGTATGTCTCACTGTCAAGGAGTTGCCTACCATAAAACTTCTCTGGATCAGACTGGTGCTTGTTTGGACAGATAACATTTGCCTTATAAGCCTGTACGCATGAGAAATGCAGAAGAAAAACAAATAAGGCAGTTAGCATACAGAAGAAAAGTGGAAAGCATCAGTGGAGATTTCCTTTGTCCTCTTTTCCAAGTCAAACAGAATCAAAACACTCAAGAGGCACCAACCATAAAACTAAATCCATAAACAAGGAACTTCCTGAGAACCAGAAGAAAAAAGGAGCTTCTAAAGAAACCTACCTGAACCATAAGAAGCATTTCACACAAAGTCCCACTTCCTTTGCGCAAGACTTCATCTGGTGGCATGGGTATTATGGTTGCAAGGGAGAAAATGAAGGGATGAACATAAGTCATATACAAGTAGTATGTTGAAACAGCATCTGAAACAGAATATGAAGCCATCATCTGCAAAATCATTTAAATACACAAGAGTTAGGTTATCCAGACTGTTTTTCCTCCAGTGAATAAATGAAAAGACGATGAATGCATTTTCTCCTTTACCAAAGTAGCACTCATACACAAGTTAGAAACCAAAATAAGATTAGTACTCACCATGAAAAACAATTCAGATAATCACGGTTGTTTGAGGGGAAAATATAATACTCCCTTTGTCCCAATTTATTTGTCGCAGCTAGGATTTCGAGAGTCGAGCTTCTTAATTTTGATGATGAATTCAGACATAGAATCTTTAAATTTTTTGAAATAAAATTTCCATTTTTTAAAAACTATGTAAAAAAAATATTATACGTCACAACAATTAACAATTTAAAAATATTTAAAAGCCATATGAAAAAATAGTGGTCAAAGAAAAATTTCTTCAGCAAATCATAGTTGTTTGAGGGGAAAACATAGTACTCACTCTGTCCCAATTATATATGTCGCGGTTCGGATTTTGATAGTCAAACTTCTCAATACAAGTATTTTGAAATAAAATTTACATCTTGAAAAACTACGTAAAAATACGATAAGTCACAACAATTAACAATTTAAAATACTTAATAGGCATATGAAAAAAATCATGGTCAAAAGAAGAACTCGTTTGACTCTCGAAATCCGAACACCACCACAGAAACTGGGACAGAGGGGATATTAGACAGAATGGAAATCAGGGCCACGCAAACACAGTTGTAAAAAGAGCTCTGCTCTTGGCTGCTTGGCCGTAATTCCATGGATGAATACTCCAAAAGAAATTGGTAAAATCAAACAAGAATTCTCATACTAGGAGGCAGAAATTTTTTCACGTAGTATCGTATTCTTCAATTTTTACTATTGCTTGTTGCTTCTTTGCTTTGTTCATCATGTTATTTCGTCCAACTTCTTTTGAGCCAAAAGTCTGCCGAAAACAATCCATCTTACTCTCCCCAGACCAATTGTGGGATTACACTGGGTATGTTGTTGTTTTAATCTTCATACTAGGAATCTACCAAGGTAATTCTTTCCATTTTCTGGCTATGAATCTTAACAGTTGTAGTAGATTCATAGGTGGGAGGCTGCAACATCTCCTAAACAGTGGGGAGGACTTGGGGTTACAGACTTGAAGACTTTTAACGAAGCACTTACAGGTAAATGGTTGTGGAGGAGAAGCTTTAAGGAGAGGGGTGATAGCAAAAAAATATGGAGTAATGGAAGAGGATGGAGAACAAATGTGATCACTATACCTTTCGGGAGTGGTGTGTGGAGGAATATAACAAAGGGATGGAACGCTTTCGATGATAACATTACTTTTAGGGTTGGGGATGGAAGAAGAGTTAGTTTGGGGGGCAAAAGTGGTGTGGGAGTTTGGTGCTTAAGGATGAATTTCCAGTATTGTATAGGGTCTCCTGCCAAACGGAATTATATTCATCAAGTTAAGGGGACTCAAGGGGATGGGACTTTTTGGGATTTGAGGTGCAGGAGGAATTTCCATGATCGGGAGGTGATCAAGCTTCAAAGCATACTAGATTTACACCAAAAGCAAGGTAAGTCAGTCAACAGACCCGATGCTTGAATTGGGTGTTGGGAAATAACAAAGTGTTCTTTTGTCAGGTCTTCAATGAGAAGCTTTTGGTGAGGTGGAGGATAGTTTTCTATATAATGCAGTATGGATACCAAAGGTGCTGACTGTCGAGGAAGGTGTGCTTCATGTGGTTTGCTACTAGAGGGGTGATTTTGACGACAAAGAACCTTAGGAAGTGAAAGGTTGTCTACATGAGTTACTGTTTCATATGTAAGTAGGCTAGTGAATACACGGATCATATTTTGCAACATTGAAAATTAGACACAAGGTTGTGGGAGCCAAATGTTTACATGGTTTGGCATCACTTGGGTAATGCCAAGACTCATGAAGGAGTTGATGTTCAGCTGGAAAAGTGGAGCTAGAAGAAGAAGGCACAAGGCGTGGAACGTTACTCATCTTGCTCTAATGTGGTCATTTGGAAAGAGAGAAATAGGAGAGCTTTTGAAGAGGTGGATATGAGCTTTGCTCAACTGAGAAGTAGTCTCGATCCCTCTTATTATCTTTTGGTGTACCCATGTAGTTCCTGATTGTATAGAGGATTGAGTGTCTTTTGGAGAGACCCATATTTTGTAGGTTTCTCCTTTTTTGGTATATCTCTTGTTTTTTATAAGGTAGATGATATTATTAACAATGGGAATGAAGGCTCCCATATACAAGAAGTAAACCAAGTTGGCCTTGTTTTTATCAATGAAAACCTTACGTGATCCAAAAAAAATAGGGGTACTAAAAGAGTGATGAAAAACTAATAAGATTCCAAAATGCTGTTGAGAGGAGATAAATGGATCACAACCCTCAAATCAGAGAAGGGAACTTAGCTACCACATGCAGTAAGAGAAATTAATACTTAAATTCTAGCATGTAATATGCAAATGGAGGCAGAAATCACCAAGTAACGATGATGGCTCAGAAGAAAAACACCCCTTTAATGGCAAGGACAGTCTTTCGACTAGAAAGAATTCCAAAGAGACGTGCTCATGCTGCAGGGAAAGAAGATGACTTGCCATCTAAGGCTACACAATCTTGGATCCCCTCAAGATACTCATTGTCATATGACATTAAATGATGATTGTGAAATCCTTAGAATTTAGATAATGGAAAGCTATAAACATAAATTTTTCATCATAAAATTGTAAAGCAGGAGTTTGGGTCTGTGCAATCTGCAATGTGGCTTCCCTTTGGGTCAAAAGAACAAGTTATCAATCATGTCTAACACTTCTATAGAAAAATATCATCTTCGAAATTCATGGTGAACTTACTAAGATATACCAGTTTGAAATAACTCATACCTGTGGTTTTTCCTTTGCAAAGCGAACCATATCCTCAGGATTAACTTCTAGAGGATCATAACCCAACTTGGCCTTCGTTACAGCCTGAGTAGGAGAGGAATAAGGCAATAGTTACCACAGATGCCATAGTGAAGAGTTTGATATACTTGAAGACAGAAAGTTCAGCTAAATAGGTCGAAATTATTAATAAGTCAAGAAATTGAAAAGTGATATAACTTCTTCATTTACCACAAATGAAGAATCTTTTGAGCCAACTTATCTGGTCATAATTCTAAACATAAGGGGAACTCATTCACTTCTCATTTTTTTACTACTTTAAGAGAGCCATATTTCTTTCTTTTCATAGGTTGACTATGTGAGCTCTTCGGAACTCTTTATTTTTAAAAAAAAAAAAAACTTCAAAAGAAAGTACAACAGGTACCTATGAAATTCTGAAGAATCTTAACAGAGTGGGAAGCTTTTCTATGAGGAAAAATAACTCTACAATCATCCACCCAAAATCATTAGGATCTGAAAATTTGATTTTGAGCCATACACAGCACATGGGAGCTCCAAGACACAAAAAAAAATGTAATCTGATTGTAAAGGAACTACCTCCATCCAGCTTGATAAATATCTTTTACAAGCATATAAGTTTCAATCCAAGCTAAGCTGTTAAGGGGTACGGAAAGAAGAGAAGACACTTTCAACAGATATGAGCTCTTAGGCAAAAGAGGTAAAGGAACTACCACCATCCAGCTTGATAAATATCTTTTACAAGCATATAAGTTTCAATCCAAGCTAAGCTGCTAAGGGGTACGGAAAGAAGAGAAGACACTTTCAACAGATATGAGCTCTTAGGCAAAAGACGTATGGAGTCCACAGAAAACATAAAATATTAATATTACGTAATCAAATGGAACAATTAACAAAAGCAGAGAACTAATGTGAATTTCACACTGTGAAGACAAGAAAGATCATACTGGAAAACATGAAGGCTTCAGCAAAAGGTTAAAATCAGGCAAAACAAGAATAAAAGAGCGTAAGCAATAAGAAAAGAAAAGGAGGTTACGAGTTACACCTTCAGACCTTGGCTTCCTTGGGGAAGATAACTATCACGTTTGACCCAAGCAAAACAGTCCAGATGGCAAGCAAATTTAGCACGACATTCCCCTTGATTCTTGTCACAGGAAAACCCAAGCTCCTGCAGTGAAAAATTAAAAACAATAAGGGGTTGTTTGGTAGAGTGTATTAGCAAAAATAATGCATGCATTAGCTCTATGTATTAGTAGTCCCTTATTTGGTACACTTTTTTATGGTATGTATAACTAATGCTTGCATTAGTTATGTACTCTATTGTGTATTGAGGAGTGTATTACTAATACCATGGATTTCTAGATATTAGTAATGCAAAGGAATTTAATACATGCATTAGCATGGTTAAAGACCCAATTACCCCTCAAAAGCACTTTTACATCTTTTCCTTCATAATTGTGGAGGATATTTTTGTAAATAAATATTTTTATACAATGCATACTATTTTAACATACCAAACCAAACAATGCATAAGAAATAATCTACGCATAACTAATGCAGGCATAAATAATACAAGCATTACTAATACTCTCTATTGAGCATTATTTTTATACACTCTACCAAACGACCCCTAAGTATGTAACATGGGTTTCAGGCAGAAATGAGGAACTACAAAAACACAAAACAAAGAAAAAGAAGATACTAATTTTGAAAATGATGATTTTACAAATTATTATTGAGATTACAACTCAACAGAAACAGGCAACCTTTGTGAAACTATATGTTTGTAGGAATTACAGCAATCCTGCAAGAGTTTTCAGTGAAAAATCGAAAAACAAAATATTTTGGGCAGTATGGGTATGCTGAGCCAAAAGGACCTTATCAAACACCTTAGCAAGAGAAACAACTCGTATATTTTTGTCCCAAGACACAGAGAAATTACACTATTATGAAGTTGGAAATGGACAGAGAGCAGAGCTAGATAATGAATTGGGTGCATCAGGAAAAAATTCTTAGACTTTATCAACAGTCGTATTATTTGGGCATTATCAGAAAAAAAAATGGCAAAGTAGCACTGCTCTGGAAAACCACCCACGAGATGCTGAATCGTAAACTACTTGAGATTACTGTTAGAATAGTAATAGGTATATACAATCCTACTTAGAATAGAAATAGGAATAGTAATAATAATAGGAATAGTATATAGTATTCTACTTAGAAAAGTATTATATTGTAGTGTCCTAGTTGGAAAAGGTGTCTATTGTAGTGTCTATAAATAGGGTTTCTATGTAATAATGTAGATACACAATTCTACAACAATTCAATAATATTCTTCTCTTATATTTCTCACATGGTATCAGAGCCTCTACAATCTTGGTAGAAAATCAAAGAGCTTCCGCTGCCGGCGGGTGGCTATTACCCATATATGCCGCCCGTCTGGCCAATGATTATGTTAACAAAAGTAGGACCAATGATATATGCATTAACCCCATATTCAAGGGAAGAAAACTCAGTCGTCACCGTGCGCCAATTTCCGATGACTTTCTAGGGCTGTTTTGTGTCAACCCCATATCCGTCGGTATTTGTGTAGCACCGTGCCATCTTTCCGGTGACTACTTTTTCATATTTAATTTGTGTAGCACCGTGCCATCCTTCCGGTGACTACCTTTTTCTTGCATATCTGATTTGTGTAGCACCGTGCATCTCTCCGGACTACTTGTCATATTTAATTTGCGTAGTACCGTGGATTTTTCCGAACTACTTTCTCATATCTGAGTTGCAGACCACCGTGTGTCTTTTCGGTGACTCCTCAGATTTGATTTGCATAGTTCCATTCGTCTTTCCGGTGACTCCTCAAATCTAATTTATGTAGGGTTGTGCCATCATTCCGACCCTACCCATATTATTTCTCTTTTTCAATAGGGTCATGCCGTCAATCCGACCTTTCCTATATAATTTCTATTTTCCTGCTGGGTCGTGCCATCATTCCAACCCTACCCATATAATTTTATTTCTTAGATTATGACCATTTTCAGCCATCAAATCTAATACTCCGGCGTATGAGCATGTTTCGATTTTGAGCACTTTCCGAGGACCGCTGCATTGTGAAGTAGTCTATATGGAGCAACCACCTAATTTTGTTGCTCAGGGAGAGTTTAGTAGCCTTGTATGTCGATTACTATCTCATGAGAAGACCAAGCACATTGAGATTGATTGACATTATGCATCAAATCCAGTATTCTCATGAGAAGACTAAGCACATTAAGATTGACTGTCAATTTTGTAAAGTCGAGTGATCAACGGGCAGATATCTCACCAAGCTCCTCATCTATTCTCATATTAATTATATTTGTAACAAGCTAGATACATATGATTTGTATGTACTAGCTTGAGGGGGAGTGTTAGAATAGTAATAGGCATATACAATCCTACTTAGAATAGAAATAGGAATAGTAATAATAATAGGAATAGTATATAGTATTCTACTTAGAAAAGTATTATATTGTAGTGTCCTAGTTGGAAAAGGTGTCTATTGTAGTGTCTATAAATAGGGTTTCTATGTAATAATGTAGATACACAGTTCTACAACAATTCAATAATATTCTTCTCCTATATTTCTCACAATTACGAACACAAAACACTCTAATAGTAAGGAGCTACATACATCCTTCAGGCTCAAGCCATAATGAGTAGCTCTTGTCTCAACAAATGGCCAATCAAAGAAGTCACCGTTATATGTTACATAGATACCGGGCTTCGCCACTTGCATGTGTGCGAACCAGTGCCTAAGGAGCCCTTCCTGCAACAAAATAATGTTGTAGAAGAGTGAATGTCTCAATGGTGAAGAAATACAGTGTACAAAATTTCAGAAAAAACATTACCTCATTTTTCACATTTGTCACTTTAAAATGCCCTTCATATTCTGGTTTTGGGGTATACTCTATATCCTCAATATCTTCCGCAACGCACTGGAAATTCAGAAAAATAGCTTATGTTAATGTATTGGAGCAATTGGTTATAATTGCATACAAAAATAATTAATTTACTTTCCCAAAAACAAATTAAATGAATCCTTGTTTGTAGATGTATCGCTAAAGAATTCACTTCAAGGAGGAGTCTCACTAACAGCAACCAGCTACATAATCTATGCTAAGACCCTAAATGGGTAAACACAGTGAAGAAGACCTGAAGAAATTATGTAGATTATGAAGCCTAACACTAATTTATCATATTTTTATAACAGATAGGAGAATGAATTCAACAAAACCTAGCTCAGATTAGAAAGTAAGTGTAAGAAATACAAATGCAGTACAGAATAAGCACCTCTCTGTTAATAATGAGATAGCCTTGGCCATCAACCATGTATGAGATCATCATTATGGAATCATACTCGGCATCAGGAAATTTAAGAGGAAGCTTTGTGGTTTCAATATCAAAGGCGCAAACATGAACTTCAGCTCGCTGCAAGAGATCAGTCCTCTTCTCCAACATAACACCAGAGCTAGATACACTGACATCATACCACTGACCACATCTAACATCTAATAAATGTAAATTTCAACGTTAAGATCAGAGCACATAAACAGTTAATTCAAAAATTTAGAGACTTCAGAAATCTTAGCATTGGAAAGGACATTACCAATGTCAATGGCAAAGCGAACATGGTAGGGGACATCATATTCACGTAGATCAGTGATATAATCTATAAAATCTTGACTTCGCTGCTTGCTGCATGTCAGGAAACAATCACCTCAAGATGGGCGTACCCCGTAATGAATCTTAAATGAAAGGATTGGTATAAATTGATATTGAAAGTAAACAATGTCAAAATAACCGATGATCATCTAAAGATATGTGAACTTCAATAAATACTTAATGGATGGACATTTATGGTTACTGATATTATTTCAAAATATCATATACTACCTTTTCCCCGTCAGTATAGATTCATATGCTTCTATAGTATCAAACTTCGTTTGATTTCTCTCAACAATGTGTGTTAGATCACGCTTCACGTCCATCAACTGTTGGACAGTGTCAAATGATATCTTTAAATATGATCTGTGTAGGCCAGACAGATGGTTTTTCTGAAAAAGAAGAAATAAATATCAGAAAGAGATCTTGATGGCATAAAAAATAGACAGTGTAGGTATGAACCAACAGTGAGCCAACACGACAAAATCATATTTGCAACTAATTGGTGTCGCCTAAATAGATCTCGTTTTTCATTGTGCCCTATCTTTCACTAAGTGTGCATAGATTCTAAGAGATTGTAGGTCTTTCGGTGTGATTCCATTCCATTTGATTTTAGCTCTACCGCCCTTGTAACACCTTTGCTCAACATGGTCTCACCCCTATGAACTGATGGACTTATGCATATGGGGCTTGACACGTGACATAAACAAATCATCTCAAGTGACGTTCTCTCATTTTATCATCAAATGTCGTCATTTTTAATACAGTCTAATCTTGTATGGTCGCATGTCTATCTTTCATATGCATTTTCCTTCTACCATCCCATTATAATTCTATTTCACATCTTCATCTATTCCATTCTCTTGGGAAAATGAACCAAGGTATCTAAATTCACCTTAAATTCACTCTTCTATGCTGAATAAACTTGCAGTGCATACATTTAGTCTTCTACTTATCCTAAAACATAATTGGTTCCATTAGTTCTTTTTGCAAAGTTGTTTCTTTAATAATAGTTACAAAGATAACTTGCAAACATTAAGATAGAAGTTGTTTTTAGGGGAAATTGCATGGTTAAGCAAACATATACTAGTTAATTAGTCACGATAGCTATAGTTTTAGTTAATTACCACTCGCGACCAACATTCAGTGATCATTATGTGGGCTGGGGTTTTGAGTCTATATAATTCGTAATTTGTATAATATAATTTGTATAACATTTGTATAATGTAATTTTGTATAATATAATTTGTATAACTGTTTAAAGTTCAGATGTTTGTGTTTATATAAATTTGTTATTTCGAGTTTATACAAAAATAGCTCAACTATACAAACATACACACGAATCATACAAACTCACCCGCAAATTATACAAACCCGCGAATTATAAAAACGAGGCAGCTTAAACTATAGCTACAGCCCGTAAATATGCAAAGTATAGCTATGAAGCATAATTAAGTTTATTATAGTGGCTATTTTCGAAAATTCCTCTTGTTTTTATGCACATTTCCCCATAGACAACATAAATGGTTTCATTAAATTATGTTAAATTAGGTCTTAGGCCTAACTCACACCCCAAAAGCTAGCTCAAAGGGAGGATGATTGTCCAAGCCTTATAAGAAGTCCACCCATCTCATTAATCACCAATGTGGGACTTT
This sequence comes from Solanum appendiculatum, assembly GCA_018342035.1. Lineage (NCBI taxonomy): Eukaryota > Viridiplantae > Streptophyta > Magnoliopsida > Solanales > Solanaceae > Solanum > Solanum appendiculatum. Next base: position 304,506 of record JAGDQO010000572.1, read on the forward strand.
TGTCATTCTTCAACACCCCACCTCAAGCCCAGAGTGCATAGCCAATTTTTGATTGGGGTGCCCAACATTGGGTGAGACGGGTCCTGCTCTAATACCATGTTAAATTAGGTCTTAGGCCTAACTCACACCCCAAAAGCTAGCTCAAGAGGAGGAAGATTGTCCAAGCCTTATAAGTAGTCCACCCATCTCATTAATCACCAATGTGAGACTTTTGTCATTGTTCAACAAATTCCTTTGGTAAAGATGTTTCCTTATACCAAGTAAATGAAATAAGGAGCAAACAAAATGGCGGGAAGATTTTCTATCACCTTTCTAACGGTGTTACTTACAACTTATGAATAGATACCAAAATACCTGATGATACTTCAAAAAGAGGTCTAATATAGCCTAGTTAACAAGATTATATCAGTGAAATTCATGTCTAATAGTTTGAGCATGTTTCACAAGCATGAAAGGTGAATAAGCAAAAAAAACATGTTTTTCACAATGTTTCTTCTTTCCAAGACCCACCGACATCCTTAAATCCAGTTTTCTTTCACACTCTGCCACCTCATGATTAGACATATGATCTACTTTCTCTTGTGCATAGCATTCAAACAATGACAACCCACAGATAAATATTTTAGTAATAACATGAAATGGGAAGTGATATGATGCAGAATCAAGCCACGTGCTTGCTGCATTTCTAGGCACACTTTACACCTCCAATAGCTCTTTTTATGGGGTTTCATAGTAGGATCCCACTCATACACACTCTACAATTCCATTAACATGGAACTTCTGAATATGAAAGCAGTCATGAAACAAAAAAATCTTAAATTTGATGTTAACAGACTTACGAGATCAAGATCCTCTTTCTCTAAAACTTCAATATCTGCGATTTGAGATTCATATCGCCTTCTCAGATATGAGTCGACATCCATTTCCATTTTATCCTGTTTAACAAATGCGCAACAATAAGCAAATATATGAAATTTGGAAGAAGAAAAACTTCCCTTGCTTGGAGTACAAAAGGCTAGATAAAAGAAATTTAAGGGACTGACCTTTGTTGCCACGTAAAAATATGGCCTGAATTTGTACTTTGCTTTGAATGTTGAACCATCCTTCAATCAGAAAGTTCACGCATAAAAACTCACCGAAATTAACATTTCAATACTTTCTCTTATCGAATCAATAAACAACACTTCCATTAAGAATATCCAACCAATAACTCACATAAATTAACAATTCAATATTTCCTCTTACCGGGTCAATAAACAAAACTTCCACTAAGAATATCCAATCATAACTCACCTAAATTAACATTTCAATACTTTCTCTTATCGAACCAATAGACAACACTTCCACTAAGAATATCCAATCAATAACTCACCTAATTGTCATTTCAATATTTTCTCTAACCGGATCAATGAACATGTCATTTCCACTAAGAATATCCAATCAATAACTCACAGAAACTAACATGTTGTATCTTTTTCAAATGAATAAACAACAAAATGACAGCAATATTCCATCAGTATAAACTTTTACCTGACAAACAAAATAAAGATCGACGCAACTATACACTTTGTGAGTCTCCTGATCCTCCCACGACGACTACAACATTAAACCAAACAAAAAAAAAACTCAAAATTCACATTTTCACTAAAAATTCAAACAAAAAATGAGGTAAAATTTGAGGTGTAGTAGTAGTACAGAGGCAAGAGTAAGAAGCCAGCCGAGTCGTTTATCTCCTTCAGTGAAAACATCGAATCCTAGCTTGGATTCGAGCTGTTCTTCGGAGTTCAGTATGAGTTTATGCTTCTTTGAAAACCTAGAGTCTCGCCTGTCCCAGCGCCGGCTATTTTCAGCGGCGTTCATACTTTTTCCGATGGGAACTCCAGCGTATGAAAGGAGTTGAGATCGGAAGTTAGGAGATAAAGTTTAGATTTTTGATTTCACAGTCTACTAGGGCCTGAAAGAGGGAAAAATCTTTCCTCTTTACAGAGGGAGCTGAGGGGGTAGGGGGCTCAGGGGGGTGGGGGTGCTCTCTTTCCCGCGCTTTCTTTTTCTATTATTTTCTTTATTATTTCTTCCTTTTAAAATGTGAAATGACAATGTTGCCACTATTTTCTCTATGCTCAATACAAAATATATACCTTGATTATTTATAATATATATATTATTTATTATATCCTTATATTGCGGAAATAATAATGTTGTGGTGGACATAACATAATAGGAGAAATAGAAAGAGAAGCGAAGATATTTGAGATAAAATAGGAGTTTTATATATAATTTCACTTATCCTTAGCATATGTTAAATAAGAAAAATTGGAAGACAATCCTCAAAGAGGTAGACATTCTAATTTATCTCGATCCAAGTAAGTTTTGATGTATTGAGATGTTGCAATTGATCTAGTCTAACAGATATTGAATATAGTTAAATAGTGTGATTGTCTGATTTAATAATTTAACACACGATTTAAGTCGAAGTCAACTACAAAATCAATATAAAATTTACATGATCAAACATCGCAACAAAACTCATGTTTGAATTACCCATGATTTCATAAATTCACATATAGTTTTTCATTTTAAGTCCATTTAAATGTTCATATCAATAAACTTGCACGATACAAACATAATATAAACTCAAAATTAAGTATCAATCATATTTCCGAAACATAGATGAAATCATTCCTTGAAATCTATCAAAACAAAACTTTCAGGTCCAAAATAGTGGAAAATATAACAAATTTGCAAAACTAAGTTATGTACACTGTGTTGATTTTTGACATGTGTTATGGGTTGTGCTTCATGTGCCCGGCGCATGCACAACATGTCGTGCAATAGTTTTGCACCATGCACCCAATCACACGCCCAATCTCGTGCGACGATTGTGCGACTCGTGCATCAGAGCATGTCTTGTATTTTTCTAAAATTATTTCAACTTTATCTCGTAATGCCATAACCCACTCGAGCAGGGATGGATCTATGAGGGGAGGTAGGATGTTCACCCAAAGTTCTTCGTCAAAAAATTTCGTTGTATATAAAAAATATATAATTTTTAGTGTTAATTTTTTGTAATGAATTGACACAGTGAAACAGTAACCACGCTTATATTAATAACTTTTAACTCAACTTACAAGTAGTAGAAATATTGAAGTCTCTAGAATCAGAAATTATAAGGGAAATTGCAAAAGTAAAATAGTTAATGATGGAAGAAGAGGAGGAAGAACTAGGCTGAGAGAAAGCAAGATGAGAGATATAGACTTTGCCTAAGCATAATATGCATTAACTATTATTTCTAACTATGTATCCTTTTAAACAAGTTGCTAAATAGGCCTGAATCCCAAAACAACCTTTGTGAAGGTCTTCTAGTTCTATTTCTCAGCCCAATAGTTGTTTGTATGGCATCCCTATAGGTATGACGTTGGATTTGGACGGATTTATAACGATACTCACGTCCTCAATAAGAACCTTGTCCTTAAGGTTCGAGTCAAGAATGGTTTTGATAGTTTAATCCCTGTCAATTGTAGCCATGCCAATGTGCCTAAAATTAATATGTGATCCAACATAATTTTCACAACAACAACACACATATGATCATCAACAAACATAAGCTGCTCATTATTAAAATCCTCAAAGGCAGAGAAGCCCTTGCCCAGCATAACTAAAACTTACACTTGAGTGCCCATAAATTGTGTAGCACATGTAATAAAAAGTGTATACTTAAAAGAAGAACATTAACTTTAACAGCAACCAAGCCATTGATATGTGTCATGTTTGCCAAGAAAACAACTTTTAAGTGCTTGGTACATATCTTGCGGAGACATGCATAATTATATAGGCGAGCATAAGCACTTGCACTAACAACAATTAGCTTTGGTAAAAAAAGCTGAACATTGAGTTCCCATGTGACATGATCAAATTTAAAAGCTTCTAAAGTGTGTTTTTAACATAGACTTACTGTCTTGACAATGTATTTGTCTCCTTCGTGGTATCTTGTACCGCGATACCTTTCACCAAATAAGATGGTCCATATTAATCTTACTATTGGCATCACCGACAATGATGTAAAATTCTTATAAGAGATAAGCTTATGACCATTTCATTGCCTAGCATTCTCAAATTTAATAATATCAACGCTATTTGGACCAGTGTCTTCAAGTAGCGAATTTATCTGCTTTATCCATATATGTCGCACTAGAATAACTGGATTGGGTGATAAGAGAACCTCTGGGACACTACTAAAATTTTCAATTGGGGATGCTGCAGTTCTTACATGATTTAGCCTAAGGTTGCAAACTTGCTCACCCCACGATGCAACTATAAAAATATAAGTAGAAAAAATGACTAGTTATAACCATTGTCTTATTGGCACCATAGAGTATAGAAGTATCCAATACACCAGGATCAGAAGGAAGATTCAAAAAGGTGTGATAAATAACAAAATCTATTGAGAAATAATAATAGGTTGGTAGATTCACGCTCCAATAAAAATAATCGATTGGCGAAAGCCTTTTTAGATTCTTCGTGAGAATATTGTACACAAAATAAGTAGGAGAGCTCAAAATTGTCCATTTGTTTTGCTTCTCACAACCACTACATGGTTACCCATTGTCTGCTCTAAAACCTCACATGCAAACTTTGGAGACACAATAAATGCAGAGATTCTCACCTTGTCATCATTAAATTAAGATCTTTTACTGAAATTCCACATTAATACCGTTTCGCTAGAAAAAATCACCTTCTGGATTACTACCGCTAAATCTATCTAACAACACTGCAGTCATTGGAATACGATCGATTAAAAAATCAATGTAATAAATTGACACAATAAAACAACAACCACACATATATTAATAACATTTAACTCAACTTACAAGTAGTAGATGTATTGAAGTCTCTAGAATCAGAAATTACAAGGAAATTTGCAGAAGCAAAATAGCTAATGATAGAAGAAGAAGAAGAGGCACTAGACCGAGAGAAAGCAGGATGAGAGATACATACTTTTCCAAAGCATGATCATAGTAAGAATTAGCTTTTCTTTCTAATTACGTGTCCTTTTAAACTAGTTGCTAATTGGGCATGGTTCTCAAGTCAACCTTTGTGAAGGTCTTCTAGTTTTATTTCTCAGCCCAATAGTTGCTTGTGTGGCATCCCTATAAGTATTGATGTTGGATGTTGACTGATTTATAACATTTCCCCAACACACAAGATTAAAGGTTACCTCATCGATTTAGTGAGGTCAAAATTTACCTTGAGGTTCCAAATTCAAATCTCAAGTATTATATTTTTTATTTTTGAATTCTCTTAACCAAAATCCTGGATCCACACAACTGCGCTTTTTCCTTTTCTTTCCTTCTTCTCTTATTTTTTGTTTCTCTCTTCAAAAGTCAAACTAGTTTAAAATTTATAGGGTTTATTTGGATTGACTAATAAATCAAGATTTTTTACTGAAATAAGCACATAGTAGGCGTTTGATTATAGATTTCAAATGTTATTTATTTATTTATTATTATAGAATTTATAGAGTATGAGTTGAGTTTGTTATACTTTTTTGTAAATAACATTTGAAATAATGTTCATACTCAAATGTACTTATACCCGACTTCAAAATTGAAAAATGAGTTGAAAAACATGTTTTATGTTTTTTTTTCTCAATTTCGAAATACAATTTTAAGTTGAAATTAGAATTTTTGTAGCCAAACACTAATTTTCAATAACAAAAACAACAACATACTCAAGGTAGAATGTACTTACACCTGACCCCTACTTTTATGGGGTCGATAGATTATTTCTGATAGACCCTCAACTCAAAAAAAAATATATAATAAAAACAAAATCGACAAGAAACAACAATAACAAATTAGCAAGATCAACAAAGCAAACAAAATTTCTCAAATAAAGTGAAAAGTTTATTATAAAAAAAAGTAAATAGTTTTATGACCAAATCTATAAAAACAAAAAGCAAAGTACTCCCATCTTAAATAAAAAAGATATACAAGTAATTTAACGGTTGAGATTTAATCTCTACATAGGAAAGGGCAAAAAGCCCTAACTATATATTCATAGCATTCACCACACATTTTCTTTTCTCTGTAAAGTCGGAAGCAGCAGCAGCCCTACGCCATTTTTCTCAATCTTCCCAAATCTCACAAAGTAAAGTCTCTCTTCTTTTTTTTTTTGATTTGATCTCGTATTGTTTATCTAACGATCCATTTTTGTTGTTTTTTCTTGTGTTTGTGTGTAATTATTATTATTTTTGTATGTATTTGTAGATAAGACAATGAAGGTTATCGCTGCTTACTTGTTGGCTGTGTTGGGTGGTAACACCTCCCCATCTGCTGCAGATTTGAAGAAGATCCTTGCTTCTGGTATTGTGTTTTTTAATTTTCACCTTCTTATATACATTTTGTGTAAATTAGTTGATGTGGGGTTGGGTTTGTTGGCGTTGTGTGGGGTGAAAATGATTCATATGATTGATATGATTGATAATATGCTGCTTTCATGTGGTTGGAGCTGTGGAAGGAATCAGTCTATTTTAGAAATGCAATCTAAGTTTACTTACATTAGACACTTGTAGTCCGGATGCGTAGCGTGAACTTAGTGCATCGAGCTGCCCTTTATTGATAATCTTTTTTCGTTCTCAGTAATTCCCAAAGTGTGGGGTGGGGTCTGGGAAGGGTTGTATGTTACTCAGCGATGATTTATTGCATACCCATTTCATTTCTATTATCAAAAGTTTGTTTTTGATGTATGCAAAAGGATAAATGAATGGTAACACTCTATTCATAAATAGAAAACTCATCTTTCATTGGGTTTTTTGCCCTTGTCTTTTAGAAACATCCTCTCTACCTTTATAGGTTAACGTCTATGTACACCCCACTTATAGGATTAACTACGCTGGGTATTTTGTTGTTTACTGATTTATTGATGTGTATCAATGTAAAAGGATCAAGTGAATGGTTGTACCACCAAGATGAAGAATTTATCTTCCTTGCTCATAGTTTCTTCTATTTTTACCAATATTTCTGAATGTGGTGCTGTTTTTTGTGTTAGTTTATAGTATTGGATGAATGAACTTATTGACACATGCATATGTATGCATTATTTATGGATGTACTTATAGAGATGTTTACATGTCTAATGGATTAATGCGGGTTATTGTAGTATTTTTTAATTTTTCCTAGCCTGCAATAAAAGTAATTTTGATTCCTGGAGGAAGAGTGAAGAATATTTGAGGAAAGTAATTTTTTTATTTTTTTGGGGATTGAAGAGGCATGAAATTATTTAAGAGCTGGCTAACAGCTATGGAGCACCTATCTGTTGAAGGTTAGAGCAGATTAAGTTTGTTTGATACTGAGAGACCTGGTCTTTCTATATTCTATCTACTGTTTATTTTTTTGTTATGTTCTCTGTTGAAGATTTGGAGAATCAGCAACAATATTAACAACACATCCAGTAGAATTCCACGAGTGGGGTCTGGGGAGAGTCGTGTGTACACAAACCTACCTTGGGAGGGTAGATAGGCTATTTCTGATGGACTATGTCATATAATACCTTCCTAAGGTATCCACGTGGGACTGGATCACTCTTTTATGCTTACTTTCCTGTACTTCATAAACAATGTCTCTTTGTTTTGTATCCTACTGTGTACTGTCTTTAGTTTTGCATTCTCTCAACTTTTTTTAATGTGTGCTGCAGTTGGAGCTGAAGCTGATGATGATAGGATTGAACTCCTCTTGTCCCAAGTCAAGGGCAAGGACATCACTGAGCTGATTGCTGCTGGCAGGGAGAAGTTGGCTTCAGTACCCTCTGGTGGTGGTGGTGGAGTTGCAGTAGCTGTATCTGGTGGTGGTGCTGCTGCAGCACCAGCTGCCGAGGAGAAGAAAGAGGAAAAGAAGGTGGAAGAGAAAGAGGAATCTGATGACGTAAGATTCTCCGTTTAATTTAGGAGGCCTTGGCTTTTTTCTGCTGTGGATAATATTTCTTGTATATCTACTAACATTTTTGTCTGGTTTTCAATATTGCAGGATATGGGCTTCAGTCTCTTCGATTAGAGGAATGTTTTACTGGTTTCTGTATGAAAGGCCCTGTTCCCCAGTTCCCTTTGAGTTTATTCTGGGAATCTTTTTGTCAACTTACTGATTTTGCTTTTAGTTTAGTTAATGAACCTATATTTTGCTTGGTAAACATCCTGAGTCAATTGGAAATTACTAGTATTGTTGGATTTGATTTGCTTCTTTTTTTGTTGATGTACTTGTTACCGGTTTAACTCATCAAAACTTGCAATCCTCAATTTATAATATGACCTAGGCAGTTTCATCACTTGCAGTAATGGCTGACTATTAACTTGAAATCTAATTCAAGTGGATAAAGCTATCTACAACCAACGACACACCTGTGTAATCCCATAAGCTGGGTCTTACCCCTATCTTATAATGTAGAGATGTCATCTTCAAGAGATCCTACCGATCACTAAAAGTTATCTAGATGGTGAACTAAAGAACTTGCAAAAACAGACATGAGAAGAGAAATGTCTTGCTTCCTGAAAAATTTGAATACATAGCAGGGGTCTTATACAATAATTGAGGAAAGAGAAACTTAAAACTTCACAGCTAAGATTCAAATATATAATCTTGGACTATAAAAGTTGTCAAAAAAAGTCTACACTTGTAGTGTAGTCAAAAAACTATGCGAAAACAGTAAATTACAATGTTGGTATTGCAATGCAACACTGTGTCTCAAACTCCATAAATTACTGTCCACAACCCCAACTAGAACATTGATAAGAAGCTAGTTCCGCTCTGTCCCACTAATGAATCTGGAGTGGAAAACGCTGATCGTACACTCCCTGCCAATGAGCTAATATCAGATTAGCCAACAACTCCCAGTCACTAATATCCTTAGAACTTGAGTGAAGCAAGTCAACTTCTACTTCCCAGAGACACAGAAAGTTTCTCAAAACTGAGGAATCTATGTTGTATAGTGGGTTTTGAGAAAAGTACCAGAAGTCATGGATTACACAGATACATGTCAAATCAGGGTCCAACCAGGATAGCAATACTTTCCAACACAAGTCGTAGTAATCCTTCCAATTCTCCAGAATAAGTAGAGACGTAACCATCCAATAATGGAGCATAGCCACAACTAGAACCTGTTTAAGACTTCGGAACAGTCACATTCAATATTTTTACATCCTGGTGTGGCTTGTCACCTTTGTCGGTCTTCACTTTCTCTAAAGACTGTCATAATCCAAAAGAAAAAGAATGGTTACTTAGGTCGCAAGAAGTAACCATACATTAAATATCACATCAAAACATACTGCAGCAATTATCATTTCAATTTGAACTACAGCATATTCACCAACTTTATAACTAGATATTCTGCTGAACAGGATAAAGCTCCGAGTGGTTTATTCATTCAGTAATCAATCCATAGCAGAGACAGAGGGGGAAACTTTAGAAGCTAATACCTGTACAACATCCATTCCTTTCACCACTCTGCCAAAAACTGTGTGCTTATTGTCCAACCATGGAGTGGCAACAGTTGTTATGAAGAATTGAGAGCCATTGGTGTTTGGCCCAGCATTAGCCATCGAGACAGTGAAGGGTCTATCATGTCGCAGACTGCACAGACCAATATAACGTTCAGATGAACTTACTCAGAGAAGCATAAACTAGAAAATGTGTTTATCAGCTATATGTAGGAAATCAAGTTAAATTAGATGTCATGAGGCTGTGCCAGCTGTTATTTCAGGCAATGACTAAGCTATCCACTCCCTAGACCCTAGAAAAATCTTCTCGGAGTCAACAAAGCAAGCAAAATGAATATTCAGAGTCAAGCAAGGAAGAAGATTACAACACATGCTAAATATTACGATGTGCTACAGAAGTACACTTGTGGCTCCATGAATGGAGTACAAGCTTCTGATTAGACTCAATCAGTCGCTTTCATAATCATAAACATTAGAATTGTATGTTAATATCAAAAGCACAGAAATGCAAAAGATCCTTTTCATTGGTGGGGAGGACGGGATTGTTGGGTCATCTAATAGTTAAATTCATGAAAGCTCCACAGCTGTTGCCAGGAAGAATTAACAATATTATTATTTGCAACTGAATTTAAAAATTCAAATACTGACGAAATCACGGTCATCAGCATATTAAAGACGAGTAAAGGAAGGCAAGCAAAAGAGATTTCATTTTTGGCCAGTCATTAACTCTTATTTCTAAGCTATGCATTGGCAATCTTCCATTGCACATTAGGTGCTGCAAAAACTGCAGCAACCTTAAGAACACGGATAAAAAATTACACTGTACTATTACTATGGATCCATTTACTCCATGGATTAAATACTTAATTTGTCTTACCCATTTGACTGGGGTTGTTCATTCACTTTTACTGCTGCAGACACTTAAAAATGGGCTGATGTTCAAAGAAAAATGAGGTTGATTAAACCTATAACACATTTTACACCCAAATGGAACAATCTTTTATTACGAGCCTAGGCTTCCGGTTTCCACAGCCTACCATGTTCATTATTCCAAAAAGCTGCATAAGCGGCATCAGTAAAACAACGGCCCTTCACATGACAAATATCTAGGAAGGAGGGAGTAGAGGAAATACGTTAAGCGTGTACAATTATGCTTTTATGCATATGTGCAAAACAAAACATTAACATACCTTTTATGGAACTCATCTTCAAACTCCCTTCCCCAAATAGATTGGCCACCCGTGCCATCTCCTAATGGATCTCCTGTCTGAACCATAAAGCCTCTGATGACCCGATGAAATATCAAATTATCATAGTATCCATTCCTGCAGTGTGTTGTAAAGTTCTCCACTGTTTTTGGACACTCTTCAGGGTATAGCTTCATATGAATGTCACCCATACTGGTATGCATGATCTAGGTCAGAGCAAAAGAAAGAAATGAATCAGCAAATTTCTGTCCATTTCTCAGGATTAGTACAAATACATAAAAAAGAAGGGCCTCTACCGCTCTACGCGAAGTGCTAATGGAAGAACATACGTTGCTCGGACTCTTAAAAAATCCCACCAGGTGCATGTTGGATCCTCCAAAAGTACAGAATTTTTGGAGGATCTGTCATGGGTGTGGCAACATTTTTGGAGAGTCCGAGCAACATAGGAAGAACTATAATCTTTTATGAATACCACAATAATGCAGAAAAAAAGTGTCATTCTTCAGTTAAGAAAGGTTGCCCAAGAGCACAAAATAGGTTTACCCATCTCGTTCCAGCTTATGAAGACCATTCTCAAGGTAGCAGTTTTATAACATGCTATCCTGTTATCTCATTCATTAATTGATCAGGAATCAGAAAACAGAAGTAGAAGAAGGTAAGTCCTTTATTCAGGATTCATTGACTTGGTTTATATGGACCACAAAAATTAATCTTACTTAACCTTTCCACAGTCAATACCAATCATTGTCGCTCATAAATAGTTCCGCTCCCACAAACTCATGGACAAGGATATCCAGTTTAAACCTATCTGGAATTTTCTATTTATTTGATATATGCCAAGTAAAACCACAACTTACCACATTATCTGGAAGGGATGTAGTAACGGACTTCCCAATGTCAGATACAGCCAAAAGTTCATCAGGAGGTGGCTTTTCATTAAAGACATCTCTTCCCTTGGTAGGATCATCAGGTTCCTCAGGTTCTCTCTGACTGTTATAGAATAACATATGAGCTGTTAATAAGCATAAAATTGAAATTTAAACAAGAAAATGTGGTTTTATTCAACAGAAGAGATAACAAGAGGGCGAGGGCTGATACTTCATGGAAGTATGGAACATCAATTTAAATCACCCAATTTCGAAGAGCGCAGCAGCCAACCAAACTTTCCAACTTTTTCACAGCTCAAGATAGTTTTCATACAACTTTAAAGCTTAATTCTAGAAGAAAAATCGATATTTAAGCATCTATCAGAACAATTCATGTTTCATCATACAGACATCCTAGTTTGACTAGTTTACATAAAGCTGTCACCATGTTTCCTTTACCATGCCACTAAGGTCTAGACTGAACAGGTCAGTGCAGTGGAGAAGGTCCAAGTTCATCATTGACCAAAGGATTGAAAAGCAACAATGTTCAAGATAGCCTTCTTTTCGTTCTCTGTACTATATAGCATATACGATACCTGAACAAATAGATTCTATGTTTCTTGAAAGCACAGCAAAGTAGAGTGGGATCTGTCAGGGGCTCCTTGCTTTCATTTGCATTTGCCGCCGCAGCAGGGATTTTTCTTACTTTTTTACTACTTCTATCACCTTGATACAAAGCAATTCTCAAAAATCTATCATTGCTCTCCACCTTCCCCAGGATACGAGATACCTTGTTGGTGTGTAGATTTATAACCTGACAATAAGAAAAATTAACACAAAATAAGAAAATGAATCGAAGTAGCATGAAAGTTATAATAACTCCAGTAAGGCACAAGTACAAGGCACAGAAATATAAATGCATCTTGACAGTCTAATGGACATTTTCTTACTTTAATTCCTAGGAGAGTAGCATATATAATGAAGTTGGAACTTTCATCAAAAACAGCATTAGGTTGTGGTACATGTTCTGTTTTCTCAATTTCTTTTTCCACAGCCATTCTTCGTCCAAAATCAATAGCTTCAAGTCGGTATAAAGGAACATCACTCCTCTGTAGATCTTGTGCCACCTAAAAGATGGAAATTTTTTGATTATCACCAAAAAATAAAAAGGAAGACAAGAACCACATCTGCACATACATAAGTTAATAGATTATTTAAAGGAGTAATCTCTTACCTCAAGAGATTCATCATACACACGTCTTAGTTTACCTGTCTTGAACCAAAATATACGAATCCTGCGATCTGGTGAAGTTACCGAGAACTGTTTACCATCAGGGCTTACCTGGAAACAAAGAGAAAAAGATAAAAAGTTTTAGAAGACTCTGTCTAGTAATTGGTAAGAATAAGAAATTTGAAACTGCTTATAACTAACTTGACATGTACGTAATCGAAGAGTTGTTGTTGTTAAATACTAGGGTCTGAAGTACACATAATTTCCAGCAAAGGTTTTCCTGTAATACCTCTATAGAAGAAACAGCAGTTTTGCATTTCACAAATTCAAAGAGATCAGTATCACTCTTCAATCTAAAATTCACCCTGCAGGCAGAACATAAGAAGATAAGCATGAGAGGTGACTATTACAATTAGGAGCAAGAGACGAACTCTTGAATATAACAAAGAAAGTGAATGTACCTATATATTAAATAATCTAAGCTTATCTTCTTAGATAGTATAAGATAAACCATAAGCGGTAGATTTAATACTACTCTATGGAAGTAACCCACCATCCCCAAAACAAAAAAGGCAATAGAGAAAAGGGAAACACGAATTTCTTGGATTCCAAACACAGAGATGTAATCCCAATATTCCAACGGATCATTCTAAAACTCAGATTGGGTTTTGAGCTCCCTGAAATCAATGTTTATTGTCTCCACCAAGGGACCAGATACAAGGTAAATTGCTTTTAAAACTTGAACACATACACATTCTCTGGGAACTGAAGAGTGGCAGGACTCCAGTACTCAATGATCCCTTTGTCATCTGCTGATATCACAGTATCAAAGACATGATTGTATTTCATGACTTTGATGGGGCACAACTGTACCTGATTACGAGGAAACTAAGTTAGCAATTCGATTCATGTGACTGCTGGCAGAAACTTCATATTGACATGACAAAGAAGATCAAAAAACTGCACAAAAGATATATCAACCTTTAGTATTGAGTCAAGTACAATGAGAATACCTCTTTAGATATTATAGGATCATTTGTACCAGCTCTTGCATCGTATATATGCACCAATGAGGAGTGACGATCACTAACAGCAAATTTAGCCTTGACATCCCCTTGTTTATATACCCATTCAACACATCCAGGTATGAATGGAAGACGAATCATCGACATCATGTCAAAATTCACTACGTCATATATTTTCAAGGACTTATCACTTGAGATTGTACAGCAAAGCATACCATCAATGCTAACCTGCAAAGAAATTTAGGTTAAGTTGAGAATTGCTCTGTTCAAGCATACTGATAATAAACCGGAGTAGAGAATACTGCTTCCAGTGAGCCTTTGGCTACTTACTGCAAGGCCTTCAATTGGTCCAAGATGAGATCTAAAATGTTTTGCAAACTCGATACCAGTAGGCTTTTTCTTCCAAAATTTCAGGTGACCTGGACAATAAAGAAGAGAAAATTTAGTGAATTAAGCAAACATCAAAAGTTAATATGTTCTATCTTACCATCAGTACTCCCACTAATGAAAAAATCTGCTGCTGAAACAGCAACATGAGTAACCACATCTCGGTGCATGTAACTTTTTTCATACCTGCATCAAATAATACATGGTTTGGTAATATTTCCAACATGATCATGTATAACCTTTCAAAGTCGAGGCGTCATTATCCAATTCAAAGAAAAAATTGAGTCATTATGATAATTCATCCTTATTTTTTTTTTGAGAATGGTCATTATGATAATTCATCCTTATTTTTTTTTTGAGAATGGTCATTATGATAATTCATCCTTATTTTTATCGGTAATGATAATTCATCATTGGGCAAAAGCATCGACCGTCCGTGCATGCCACGAGGTGCCTAAACAGAGCAAGACAACAAAAAGAGGCCTGGAGCATACACAATACATGTTGAACGATGGTAGTGTGACTTGTGGTTACGACCGACAATCGGGTCAGGAAGATATGTGCAAGAGTGACATGGAACATATTAGGAGATGTCTCAACATGGAAATGTGCCTAATGATGCACAATAGAGCACGATAAAGTGAAGTTAAAAGCATGCCAAGACCACTAAGCACACTACATTGTCGGACGGAAGTTTTAAGAATGTTCCCAAAGATGGCGAAAGTTCCCATGGATCCTAGAAGACTCAAGAACCTTAAAATATCAAAGGGGGTCGATAAAGAACAAGGAAAGGAGGCCAAAGGACAGCTGAAGAAAGCTAGCAATTTGAGGAAGATTCTAGAAATACCTAGAAGGACTTGCCCTTGGGTACATGAGGTTGCCCAAAACCCCACCAATTTAGTGGGGTTTCCACCAACTTTGAAGGTTCCAAAGCTTTCCTTAGGAGCCTATATATAGTAGGAAATTGAAGACCACACCTTAGTAGGCATGAGCAGCCATTTATACAAACCAACATACGGCACATCAAAACCCTTGGTCTATCTTGTAAACCCTGTAATGCATGTATCTTTGTTAATCAATAAAAGGGGTATTTCGTTCACTTTCCAAGCTTCTCTCTAGTCTTTCCTTTGTGTTGCCAGACACCACAACCATTCCGCTAAGCTCTCCACCATACTTGAGGCATACTTCGACAAGGTGTTGGGGCTTGCTTGAGTCAAGGCAATATGCCTTGAGGAGAGTAATTGAGATAAGTGCCACATCGACACTAGTACAGAGCTAGGTCGGTGACATTATGATTTTGGTTTCAATTTCAAGTCTTTGGTTTCAAATCTTGCTTGTCAAAATCCAAAGTATAGGTGTCATATTCCTTTGTTAATTTCGTGAACTTTTACTGTTTTACATTTGATCTTTTGCAATTTTATTTGAGGTTCAACGTATAATATGCCTTGAGTGGCTTGTAAATCCACTTTTTCCTTATTTTTTCATTCATTTTCTCATTTATAGTCTAGCTTTAGTATGCATTTCTTTCATTCCAATCTCTATCCTCATCTTTCTTACCCGTAGTATTAGCACTATTCTCACAAAATATAATAAACCCTAAAAGCCCCTTAAAAACAAACATTGTGAAGTTAAACATAACCATATAAGATAGTAGTACTACTTACAAGTTAGCTGAAGGAAGTGAATCGAGATAAGCTTGCTCAAATTGAAGAGGACGTTTAGCACGAGCACGAGGAGCTGGACCCGGTCCAATAACCGCTTCGGTTTCCTCCGCCGCCGCCGCCGCCGGATTTCCGTTCTCATTCTGAGCTGCTTCCTCCATCTCTCCCGCCGCCGCCGGATTTCCGATCTCACTTCCGATTTGCTGCAGAATTTTGCTATCTGAGAGAAGGAATTTTTTTTGTAGTTTTGAAAAGTGCTGAGCTTATAATGTTGGCAGCAATGAGTCCCCGCCGATTTGACCCAGAACCCGGGGCTCCGAACCGGGGCGTTTGGCCATGAAAATCGTGAGTAGGCAAATTAATTTTTTATTTTTAAAGGGAAAAAAGATACATATCGAAAATTGAAGTTTTATTTGGTCATAAAGTGAAAATAACTCTTTAGTGGTTTTCAAATTTAGAATTTTATAACCAAATATAATTTTCGAAGTTTGATCCCACAAGAGATGTCTAGGAAATGTGATGTATACGCAATCTTATGAAACTAAAGTTATTTTCGATAGAGTCTCGATTTGGGTAAACATATCGAGCTTTCATTCACTTAGATGCCATAACATAAACATTCAATGTAAGTTTCATTTCATCTTTCCGCTTCAATATTGTGCGCCATGTCATCTCAATTTCATTATTATTTCTCAAATCCTCTTAGGATAATGATATTAACAACTGCTAATCAAAATACCACTTCACTAAACATGTATTTCATAAATTGTATATACATCTAATCAATAAAGATTTATCAATTCAAACTCACTAAATACTTTAAAATGCAATTTGATGGATTAAAAGACAAAAAATATTTTATTTATTTTCAAAAATAGGTTTGAAATTGCTAAACTACAAATACTCATTTTTAAATTTTGGCTATGTTTTAAATTTATTTTATGTAAAATTTGAAATTTAGTTTTGTTATAAGTGCAGTATGTACACTGATATACACTTATTATATATTGTCGTTGGTAGCTGATTTATATATGAGTTATACTGATATTAAATTATATATAAGTAATACGATATTTGATAGTTGATTAGAAGTTAAATTATTCATATATAAAATTAATACAATGTTAGTTTACAATTTAAAAACCCGCATAACTAATACATGTATAAGTTATGAGATAATCTATGTGTTGTTTTTTGCAAGATAGTAGGTGGAATAACCAATACATGTATAATTAATACGTGAATAACCAATTCTGACATAACTAATATATGCATACAACAATACATATATTCACTCATACTTAATTTCTACACTACTAATACTTACATAACTCCAACCATTTATCAAACGACCCCTTAAAGGTCGATTGGTTGCTTGTTAGGAAGTAAACTATTCCGGTATTAAAAGCAACATAACTACTTCCATGTATGGTAGCATATTAGTAGCTATATACAAAATTCAACACACCAAGTGTGATGTTTGGTTACTGATTTACAATTCCGCATAACCAATACATGTATAAGTTATGAGGAATGTAAATCTATTATGTAAGGTAAATGAAGAATACTCATATATGTATTACTATTTTCTTGCAATACTAATACATGTATAACTCTAACCAGTAACCAAACAACCGCAAAATATATATATTGACGACGACTACAAAGTATTATAATAATTTGAGTTAATTGTTTTTAACCGATTGTCAAAAAATGTTAGAATCTCATAGATATACTCTTTGAGTTGGGTATCCATATTCAATTAAAAGCCCAATTATATGCTTTGAAAGGTGCTTAGCCCAGTTAGCTAAAGCCCAACAGTTCTCTTCTGACCAATATTTGGTTGGCCCATAATCCATAGTCATAATAATTGATCTATATAATTAAGTTTTATGAGAATTATTTGTAACAAATATAACTGTCAAATGAGCGAGTTGAGCTGAATTTGAACGCGTAAAAAATAAGTTGAGTTGATAAATGAATAAGTTAATAACCTGCTAAAAAAATTACTCTAGCTAAAACAAATTGGATTGAAATGAGCTAAGAAATGAGTCACAATCCACTCCGCCTAATTATTATTAAGTTTTAATTTCTTTATCTGTTCTTTTATATTTTTTCTCCCTCTTTTCTATTGTTGTATATAGCATATTTGTTTTTTTTTTAAATGACAAAGATTCTTATGAGCCAATTTTAGATACATAATAATCAATTTTTAAAGGAGCTGAATTGAGCAAGTCAAAATAAATTGATTAAAAATTGAATGGGGTTGGACAAATATTATATTCAGATTCTATATTTGTGTTAAAAAATCTTTTAATATTATAAATAATTTATCTAGAATTCAATAAATAGAAAGTATTTATGTTCAGATTTCACAAAATTAAAATTATATTTAAATAGAAATATATTTTAGGAAAATGACGATAAAGTTAGATCAAGTTTGAGAAAAAAAGTAGAAAGAAAAATACGATAATATTAATTAAAAGTTTCGAAAAGACTTTTTTTTTTTAATTTAAAGTTTTTAAGGTATACAGCTGTTGATATGACATATAAGATCCAAAAACATACAATTCTAATGTAGGCCAAAATAATAATAAAAATTAATTTGGGAAATTTTCAGAGATAATTCAAACATAAATCAATTCATTTGTTGAAAATCAAATTTTAGATATAAAAATATTAAAACCAATCTCTATATTCATTTATTTTTAACTTAATATCAAATCAAACAAAAACATTATTAGGTGATTTCTCTTTATTTGTTTAAATCTTGGTGAATAAAGTTACTCAATATCTATATTGGTGGAAGATAGCAGATGTTTGAATTGAAATAACATTACGTGATGCGAAAATTAACAAAACAAATCTTGAACAATCATAAATCATAAACAAAGAGAAGTATACAAAAAGAGACATAATCTTTAATAATATTTGATTAATTAATCCACATATGAGAAAACTCATATAAAAATATATGAAACTATTAAGAGTATAATGTCATTTCAAACAAAACTTTTTTAGTGACTAAATTGTGGATGTTATCGTGTGAAAGGTAAGGATATTCCATTTACCATATTTCAAATCTTTTCTTGAAAAAAAATAAATCAAATATGAAAAGGACATTTTTCACCCTAAAAGAAGAAGATAATTATACTGAGCAAATCCTAACATTTCCCAAAAATAGTTAAAATATATGTAAATTGATTTAAATATCATTATTATAAAAAATAAAAAAAATTCAATAATTAAATGTCTTAGTGGAAGAAAAAAACACTGATTATGACTTTTTCATATATTTTTTAAGTTTTGATAGACAGAATTATCGATACCTATATATTGATAAAAGAATGTGATGTAGGGAGCTATTTGGGAGTGGTTGAAAACCCATCCCCTTCTCCAATTTTGTCTCATTCCTTTTGTAGTAAACAATGACCCTCGTGCATAGACCCAACCTTGTTAATTGTTGTAGGCCATTCCTTAAGTCCTATTATTCCATTCTTTTCAAAATAAGTATCATTTTAACATAAATAAATTATCTCAAAATAAGCATTGTTTTAAAAATTCAAAACAAAAAATAATAATTATTTTTAACATACAGTATATGATTTGTTATTTTTCTTAATAATCATCTATCAAGATTAGAGGATGAGGTTGCCTTCTGGTTGAGCTCATCGCACCGAACTTGTTTAGTACGGGTGACCTTTTCTATGTGGTTTGTGAGCTATTGCATAGGAGCAAAGTTTTTATCCTGACGAATTTCCCTTAAAATTAGAGAATGCGGAAAAAATGGCTGTCGAGTTAGAGATTGATGACTCATTTCCGGATGAGCATGCATCAAAAGTTAATGACCATAATAACTTCCAATCACACAGCTCAACATTCCAATTAGAAGCTACAAAATATGTTTTGTTTGTTCTCTAATGAAATCTACAATGATCATAATTAGTCTAAATTACTTAATAAAGTATTAAAAAAGTTGATTACACTTTCTTCCATAATTAACTCTTTCTTCATGACAGTCAAAATAATGATCATAATCATCAGACAAAACCAATTTACCAAATCAAATCAAGAAAGCACATCAACCACCAGTATTAAACAAAACTAATCCTACCAAAATAATTGCCACAGTATAAAAAATAACAATAATGAGTGATTTCTTTCGATATATCTAAGTTTTGGTGGGCAAAATAGTAGTGCACACAAGTTATCATGAACACCAACAACATAAAAAGAACGACAACACTGCAAAGTTAGTTCAATTTTTTTTTAATGTTCCACAACAGAAAATCATCTTGATGAACATGCTTTATTGAGGTTTAAACATAGATGCATCTTGAACACATCCTTGCCTCTCTACCTAGATATAAGCCTGCGTATAAGAGGATGATGTTTGAAATCCAATCAGATGACGAAATAAAGTTGAAGAAAGGACTAATAATACCATAATAATTATTTATGTGGAAAAATATTTTTATATAATTTATAAAATTCACAAGGCACCACCCATGACTAGCTACTACCCTACAACCTTATAAGATCCTAATAAATAAACAAATCACATGGAAACATCATGCTTTTCCACAAGGAAAAGAACAAGATTAGCAAAAACATGATGTTGGCCCATCTATTTGACCTTCCACCACCCAACCCAATCCTTCATGCAACAACCAGCCCCTTTGCTTGTGTATCAATTGTCTACATGTATTTTGTCAGGATCCAATGGCATTGACTTGTAAAAGATTTAGAAAATGAACCTTCCTTCCTTTGTCCACCTATAATAATAGCAATGTACAATAGAGCATTGGCTAGCAAACAACAACAAAAACTACTGTCTTTGTTGGATTGAAATAGCCTCATATTCATATTGGTGGGTCAATATTGATTAAGATCCAAGAAAAGTCCAACTTCTTCCATTCTTATCTGGTCCAAAAATTGACTTTTTTGAGCCTTTATTCACACTAGTTAGTAGTACCTATGTTGCTTCTTTTGAAGGATCTGATACGAGTGCAACAACATTTTCGAAGAGTCTGAGTGATATAGGCTAGTAGTATTCCACTGAGGTATCAGGGCAACTTCCATCAGAGAGAAATTCTTTACCGAATGGTGGAGGAATGAATGGTGGTGAAGTACATCTTAAAAGTGCCCAATTGACTCCTTGGAAGAATGGATGGTGTTTGATTGCTGTGGCACCCATAGTTGATCCCATTCTTCGCGCGGGATCCTTAGTAAGGAGTTGTGATATCAGGTCTTTAATTGGGGCTGGCATTGATGGTTCCTTAGGGAATTCGAGGGCTCGAGCAACGATGTTAGCTAGAGTTAGTTCATGGTCTATACCCTTAAAGGGTGTTACTCCATATAGCAACTCAAATATGAATATCCCTAGTGTCCACCAATCTACTGCACTACCATGACCTTCACCTGACACAATCTCTGGTGCTAAATACTCATGAGTTCCAACGAAGGACATTGAACGAACATCGACTGGTTCAGCTACAAATTCAGGGCCACCAAGATGTCCTGGCTTCTTCTTTCGCTTTCTTTTCGGGTGGAAGCATGAAACAGCAGGTACTATACAGTTTGGGAGGATACATGAAGAAGCTGTGAACTTTGGTGGTTCAATTTTGTACTCATTTTGTTGAGGTCCACCATTAGGTGTATTTTGGCTTGAAATCACTTGAGCTGGTGTTGATGTGGAGGTATCACATTTTAGCGAGAGATCAAAGTCTGTGAGCATGATATGACCATCTGATCGGACCAAAACATTTTCAGGTTTCAAGTCGCGGTAAACTATTCCCATCATGTGAATGTACTCCAACGCTACCACCACCTCCGACACATAGAACCTGGAGATACCATGAGATTAGTAAGTGGTAACATCAGGATTTTCACTAAGAAGATTCGAAATATTAAAAGTTAAACACAAAAAGATAAGACTAATGGATGCATGAGGGAAACAAAGAAAAGAACCATAGTTAAATGAAGGTACAATAGCCAGGGCCGGTTAGAGGGTCAAGCCACAAAAGCAAGGACTTTAGGACTAAAATTTTTTGGGGGCCCTCCTTTTTTATCTAGTATTCGATATTTGTATTGATTTTTTCAACTAATTTGATTTTGAGACACACGAGAATGATTAAAGAGGAAAGTGCCTCCAAGCAAGATTTTTTTCATTCTCAGGTTCGAAACCAAGGGGGGTCCAAGACCTCTAGTTAAGGAAGGATGCGGCACAAAGAAGTTTGTTTCAACTCTTATCATATAGGGAAGGGACCAATATGCTTCTTTAAAGATAGCAAAACTACTCTATACTTTAGTTTGTGGAATATAGTCCTGGCCCCCTATTTGTTTCCCCATGCAACGTAGCAAGATTAAAAAAGTAGGTCCTTGAAACATTGTCCCTATATCATGGCGCAACTTTACTGTCCTCTTCTCCTTTTTGTGCTCTTCGTTTGGTTGCTTTCCACAAATGCAACATCATTACATTTCGTAATGGATTAATTAAAATGAAAAAAAGAAGTTTGTGGGATATACACAAAAGAATAAAATATCATACTATCGTTTTTATCAACTCTTACAACAACTACGTAGCCAGTGTAATTTCACCAGTATGGTCTGAAAAAGCTTGTGTATGCATTTCACCAGTATGGTCTGAAAAAGCTTGTGTATATGTGTACCTTATTCCTACCTTTATTGAGTAGAGAGGACTATTTCTAATAGATACAACAAAATAGCAAGACAAACGAAGTAAATGATCAACAAATAGTAATAAAAGAGTTCTTTTAATAATGGTGGTATCCGAATTAACCTGAGCACACACATTAACTAATTCCACGAGGTATCTGTCATCTCCCACTAGAATAGATATCGACTATCTACGTAGACAATTTTACTTGAAAATATCATGGGCAATTGAGCAAAATTGAAAAGATAATGCAAGTATATTAGAATAAACTCACCCACAGATTAGTTGAAAAGTATGGCCTACACTAACAGGGCATATCTTTATAGGCAAAATATATCCTTGTACTTTGTAGGCAAAACAATGAACATGGGAAACAACAAGGAAAGACTATGTACCCCCAATAATTCTAATTAGTTCAGTAGGTAGTATTGCATTTTGACAAAGAATTACATTATTGGAAAGAGAGGTATAAGGTAATAAATATTCTGTAAAATTAGTCGAGGTGCGTACAAATTGATCCAAATACAATGATTATAAAAAATTATCTGATTTTTCGTTTTTGTTTCATGTGTCACAAGGGGATCATATAATCAAAAGAAAGGTCCATCCAAATGTAGGCAGTGAAATGTTAAGGCAAAAAAAGTAATAATCTTGAGGACAGGATTTTCTGCTCAATCAAAAACTACTTTCTAAACAAAAAGCTAGAGCAATTAGATTTGAATCATTTCTCTACTAGTTTCCTTCTAGTCATATTATTATTTTTGGTCTAGCTAGGTTGTCATTATCTGTATAACTTGTGTACCAACATGGCATATTTGTCAATTATAGAAATAGTAAAATATATATATAGGGCCTCCTATATAGATCAATTTATTGCAATATAATATGGGACCACTTTGGTAAAGAAAATATTTTAAGGAAAAAATAGTTTTCAAAATTAAAATTCCAAATCCCTTATATTAAGGAAAAGGTATAAGGCAAGACTATTCCTCAATTTTGGGAATGATAACTGGAAAAGCTACAACATTTGGAAAAAATTTATTTGACAAATTAACTTTTATAGAATTTCATACTTGGATATTACCAAAAATAGGATTTAAATATTTGAAGAGTTAACTACCTTGATTTCATTAATAAATTTGTATAGAATCTTCAAAGACTATCTTTCTTAAGAAAAAAGGCAAAAATCTTTTCGAATATGATTCTCACATAATATCAATGAGGATTATTGTAGAGTGATTGCAAATAAGTATTTTTTTAATTTTTAATTAATATAATTATTTTTATTAAAAAGCCTTCTTCCTTTTTTTTAAATGTAAAATTTATTATCATGAATAATTAGATCTCAATATGAATACATAAATATAGACCGAAAAAACATAAAATCTACACAACTACTCAAAACTTTAGTGGCTCTATGTCATTCTTTTCAAGTGTAATAACAAATAACAATCACAAATTCAGTGAAATTCTATTGATGAAGTGATGAAGAGAGTAAATGTACAAAGATTTTATCTTATTTTATGGAGGTAGAACATTCTAAAAGCGTATCAATAACAAGGTGGAGGTTAGCATCAAATAGGAAAAGATACTCTCAATCATATAACTATAATGAAATATACAATCAATCAATATTTTTCGAATTTAAAAAAGAGTTAGAAGAAATGATTTCATGCTTGTTTGAGGTATTAGTTAATTTCAAAATTATTTCATTCCACCATTTATATTAAAATGATGAGATTACTATCCCATATAGAATGTGAAATATCTCATCTATAAATATCCTTATTTATCTCATCCCACATATCAAACGACAAATCATATAATTTATAACCGACTTTCATATTATAAAATCTTAGTATAAAATATTTTCTTAAAAAAATAAGGACTGAGGAGACGTGATTAGTTCCTTCCTTTTTCACATGCACCTCATCAAGTCAACTATTAATGAAATATGTATTGATTAGTAATTATAGCCTACTCCCATCATGATCATTAAAAGCTCAATACACTCTAACTAAACGATTATTAATAAATCCCAAAACAATTATGACACACAATTTCTTTTTTCCCAAACCAAAATTCTTTTAAAATCGATTAATTCAAATTCACGCCATTAATATTTCAAATATGTAACATACACATCAAATATTTAGAAATACAGTGCATTTTAGATAATTTAACACCATAACAACATTTTTGAAAGATTCGAACAACTATATTCTCATAGCATACTATAGTGAAACCTATTATTAGTCCACGTGGTGAGTGCTAATTGGCTGAACTTAAACTTTGACTTACAAGTTTAAGATCATATTAGTAAACACGTGTGGATCACGACTTATAATAATAAACTAATCATAATTCTCTAATTATCTTCCTTAATTAACTACCATTATAATCAATGATCCAGTGTGCACAAGTCCACCGTAGATCCAGTGTTCCCTCAGTAAAGAGAAGAAGAAGATGATGATAGTGACCAACTTAGATGAAGCCATAATACTGACAATAACCAGCTCCAACACCAGGTGATGGCCCCACAGGAGCAAAACCGAAAAAGAAGGATCGAGGAATTCATCCGAACCCAACAGAAAATCATATAAAATCTTATATTTTATAGTTTGTTTTTCTATATTTTGAATTAATTGCTAATTGAAAATATCGACTTCAATGTCATCTATAACTTGAAATTAACTACAAACTTCGTTAATGGTAGCTAACAGAAATCAGTTGCTAAATTTAGTGATTGCATTTGAGGTAGTGTGTATGTATAGTTTAAATGTACTATGAGAGTAAAGGAATGGTGTACCTGACGGCGGATTCAGGGAAGCGTTTCGCCGGTTGACGTTGCCGGAGTACGTGTAGATCACCGCCAGGGCAAAACTCCGTCAATAAACACGACCATTTCGGTGAATCAATAGAAGCATAAAGCGTCGGAAGGAAAGGATGATCCAACATTTCAAGTATTTCCCGTTCAGTCCTCGCTCTTCCTTCCTTATTACGACTCGCAAGTTCCTTCTTATCCATAACTTTCGCAGCGAAATACGCCGCTACCGCCGTCGATTTTGAAATCTCCGTTACCGGAGCAGCTTTGATTTCTGCGAGGAAGACAGAGCCTATATCACCGGATCCTAATCGATGGAGAAATCGGAGATCAGTTAGAGAAATTGCCGAAGAAGTAGAAGTGGAAATAGCACGTGTAATGGCGTCCCAGTAAGGATCACCGGAAGGAGTGGCGGCGCGTGGCTTAGTGACGTGGAGAGAGTTGGAAGAGATAGAGGAAGCCGTAGCCGTCCATGTAGCTTCGGAGCCGGAACTAGTCGACCGGTTAATGTCAGTGGCGGTGGTAGTGGTGGTGCTGGTAGTGGAGTTGAAGCTGATGCTTTGAAGGTCATCGGCTAAGTCGTCGAGCCATGGCTCCATTTTTGGCTCGAGTTTTTTTGGGAGAAGAAGAAGAAGAATTGTGAGTGAAAAAAGAGATGTAGAGAGCTTTTTTAAGGTGAAATTTTTTTCCTCGGGGAGCGAAATTCGCTTTGGGCCGTGAGAAAAGGGGGAATTGGGCCACGTAAAGTCCGTTGTTTGTGTACTATATTTTGGGTACCATTGGGCCCATAAAATATTTTCTTATTCTAAACTTACGCTTGGACATGCGATATGAAGTCATGATTTTGAAGAAATATTTTGATATGTGATTTGTGATCATGATAAATCTCAAATTCTCCAAAAGATATGATTTGAGATTCGAAATCAATGCGGGCACCTTAGTTCTTCGCATTCGCGAAAAAGAATTGCTCTTGGCGTTCGCATTCAAGAGAGCCACATAGCGTTTGTGGAGAAGGATTGCTTTTGAATTTCGCCTTAGCAAAGAAGGGACATTTGGGATGGGTTGCATTTGGGTCGTGAAAGCCCAAAAGTCTCATCCCACGGGCACATCTGGACTATGAAAAGCAGAGAGATAGATCACGCCTAAAAGTTGTCATTTCTATTAAATATGATATCATATCCGATTTGATTGAACTCACAGATCCAATCGCCAAAGAAAGGCGGATAATGGGATATAGAAGTCAGGTGCGACGATCAGCTCAGTCAGAGCGTAAGTGGTTAGGCAAATTTATCGTCAAACAATGTAGTGCAAGCGACAACGGGTAGCGCTTGTCATAAAGAAGCTTAGCCAGAAAGCAGGTCAGGCATCAGGCTAGCGATAGTACAAGCAAGCTAACACGCGGGAGAGGTTGATCGCAACAGTCATCTTCGAAAAAGCTGATTGGAGTTTGGGCAGTAGGTCGGAAAGTACCTAATTCAGTGACGTCTATTGCCTTCGTGATTATAATGTAGTGGTCAAATCAGGTGACCATGTTCACAATGTATTGTTTATGAACTATGGTTTGCTCATTTGATGAGATTGTATTAGAATTCGGGAAATTTTGGTGGTTTCACAACTTATTGGATTTCATGTTTATGGCAAAAAAAAATGCTCCCTCCATCATCTCATTTTATATGGCATCATTTGACTTTGGAAACTTGTGGTCTAAAACAATCCTACGATATTTGTATGATTGTAAATAAATTCATTAAGGATAAAAGGAAATTTTCAAAGTTAAATTGTTTAATAAGGTGATACATTCTTTTTGAAACAGACTAAAAAGGAAAGGACGCCAAATAAAATGAGACAGATAGAGTGCAATTTAAGAAATCCAAATTGCATGTCCAAACAAAACTTCAATTTCATATCAATATGATTTCATATCACATATCCAAACTGGTTCTAAATCAAGTATTTGCAATTTTGCATGGATTTCCCTACTTCGTGGTGGTTTAAAATTTTTGTCTTTGTTTCTTATTTAATAAAAAATTGTGAGTCAAAATATCCTTAACTATGATCTTATTTACAAGCAAAGGTTCAAAAAACTTTTGCTTTGTCTATCTAATTCGCAAGGCATTCATTTATGAAACTTTTGCTTTGTCCAACATAAATTCGATAAAAATAAGTTATGTCCCTTAAAACATAAGTTTGTAGGTCATAAATAAAAATATTAAGGTCAATTGAAACTATAAACTAAAGCTCAATCCACTATTGCTAGGCTTTTGATGGTATTTATGTCTTAAATCGGAAGCGGATTTACATAGAAATTTATGAATATATGTGATATAACAACTTTTGCTTAGACTTTGTATATGTATTAAAAAGATTAACGAAATATTTATAAATATTTAATCGTAAATTTCAAATCTCAAATTTGCTTTTATCGCGACCTTGGTTAGCCGTACTCTTATCCAACCATCAAATTATTCAAATCAAAGGAGAAAATATTAAATGAGAAAACGATAGTAAGAAAGAGTTAGAGGACAAGGGAATAAATTCGAAAATGACTATGATGGAGTACAATTTATTAGCCCCTTATTAGTTTGAATTTTGAATTTGTTACATTTATGGTTGTTCGAGGAATAAAAAAGTAAAAATAATAAAACTAAATTAAAAGTGTGGAGATGTTGGTTAGTCTATTTTCTTTTGGCGGTAATAATGGTGGTATTCAATATTTACATCAAAATAAGCAATTTAATATAAGGTGTTTAGATATGAGTCGAGTGATATTAAAAATAAAATAGCAATATTTGAAGGTAAAGTTGAAAATTAGTTATTAAAAATTAAAGTTGCGATTGGACATACAAGGACTCAATAAGATCAATAGCCTAAAATGATCAATTTTAACGGAAAGTCTTATTTTTTCTGCTCAATATTTTTTAAAAGAAAAAATAACTTATAATTTATTATAAGTATAAAATAAATTGAGCTTCATTCTTTTTTAACTAGAGGTCTTGGGTTCGAGCCTTATAATGAAATAAATTTTGATACAAAAATTCTTTTCTTTCACACTCAAATTAATCGAAAAATACAACACAAATATTAAACATTAGATGAAAATATAGACCCCTCAACCCTTGTTTTAGTAGCTTGATCCTTTGACCGACTTTTGTGGACATGCAATTTACTTGAATTTTTATCCTTTTTTTTTCTTGAAAAAAACACCTTTCAAAAGCTAACAAAAAAAAATTGTAATATGTAACCAAACTATGTTTTGAAAAAAGGAATAATTCAAATAATGGACATTGACAATGTGTCGATAAACCAAATAAGTCGGTGAAATAATTCCATATTTATTTAATCTTATCCTACTTCATATTTATAATTATGTCCCACAAATTATTAATATAAGGTGTAGTTAAAGTGTATATGGATCAGGTTGGTTCGCTTTTTTCAAATATCAAGTTAAATTATTTGTGTTATGTTTATAAATTTATAAATCAAATCAAACTAATAAATTTTAGGTTTTTTTGAGTTTTTAAGATTTTCATTTTTTTTTAGATTTTTCTGATAAAGTATTTATACAAACATACAATTAACTCGTGCTTTAAATATTTCTTTAGTCCTGCTATAATACAACTATCTAAGGTGTTTCTTAAGAAAACAACACAAAATATGAGAAGAATAAGACTTAAATATTCAACTGAAAATAATAATAAGATCACATAAAACAAAAATTACAAATTAATAAGTCGTAATGAAACATATCATAATTTAAAAATGCTAAATCATGTTAAAATAAGTCTAATAAGTATTAATTACATGACTAGACATTAAATAAAAACTTAAATTAAGTTATGTATTTTAATTATCTAAACTCTAAACCAATGTAAAATTAAATAATAAATATCCAACATTATTGTAATTCTTAGTGTTGAATTAATTTTATTATTTTGTTAGCATTAATATTGATTTGATTTTGATCATTTGAGCTTTATTATAGTTGTTAATATCTATGGATTATAACATTTATTGGACCATTCAAAATTCGAGTCTCAAACTTGAAATAA
Organism: Solanum appendiculatum; assembly: GCA_018342035.1. Taxonomy (NCBI): domain Eukaryota; kingdom Viridiplantae; phylum Streptophyta; class Magnoliopsida; order Solanales; family Solanaceae; genus Solanum; species Solanum appendiculatum. The sequence continues at coordinate 333,920 of JAGDQO010000572.1, forward strand.
TATGTTAAAAGATCACAACTATGAAAAATATAAGAAATATTTATAAATTATATCAAAGTAAGTATTTTTATGTATAAAATAAATTTGAAGAATTATATATATAATGTCGAATTAATTTGATCTCGGATTGACCTTTAACTAAAACCAATCCAATCTAATCATAGTCAGGATGTTTTTTTCAATACCAAATCAAATCCAATCAAATTACTAGTCGATTTCTTTTTTCAAATTGACTCAATTTGTAGTTTGATTCAATTTTCAAATTGTTTTTGTCTGCCCCTAAATTATAGTATTAGAGTAAACAAAAAATTCCTAACTTGCCTCCTAAAGTTATATCAAATTCACAATAATGGTATATACCAATAATAGAGGGCCACAACTATAAATTTAATTAATGAGTATTACTTATTATTCATAATTAAAAGTTGTATAAATAGGGATCATGTACATCTTATTTTTTCAGCTAGTATTGTTTTCCAACCACCCGTAATTATTTATTCATCTGTATTAATAAATTCAAAGAAGTTACTTTTTTTGGGAACATTGAAAAATACATTATCATATTTCATCTAACTAAAATCACTATTTCAGAGTCTAGAATAGTATCTTTAGGGGATTAATAATAGTATACTTACTTCAAAGTTTAAGGGGTGGACAAACTAAAAGTTGACATTGATATACTAGTACTATAATCTAGGAATTTATATTATTACTCATATGAACCAAAAGAAGAGGCAAATGTAAGATTGACTTGATAGGTTCAATTCAACATAATATTTTCAAAAAATTACACGATATTTAAACGTCCTATTCATCTGTTACATGAGATAGTAGGTTAGTGCCCACTCATTTTAATCTACCCAAACTTATGATGTCATTTCTTAGATTATGTGATATATTATAGATATTTATATCATTTTTATTTTTATAAAAAAGGATGACTCAACTCATGCTCTCATCGAAAAATCCTCTCTTTCTCATAAGTTAGCCATGCAACTTTGAGATAAGTGATAGTGGAGAGTGGGTCTCAACTCAATAAATCAGAATAGAAATTGAGTGATGGGCCAAGCCAAAATAACTTTCAAAATAAGTTATGTTATTAAAAAAATGGGCCAAGCCCAAATAGATAGGGATGGCAGGGTGTGTATACGTATATGCGGGGTATATATATATATATATATATATTATATTATATTATGTGATTTTATATAAGGATAGAAAAATTAACTTTGATATTTAAAATAACACTTTCAATTAAAAAAATGTGTAAATAAGTCACTAGAATATTTTAGGAATCGCAAAAAATTTATGATCAATAAATTTATACAATGCAAATAACATGAGCATTGGACCTCTATATTATATATTTTAGCTAGTTAATAAAATGAAAAATTCTCAAGTAGGGCAGAGTGGGGTTATACGAGGTAGGATGGTTAAAAACTTGAAAAAGCTATTAGGTAGAGCTATTGGATTAAATATTTTGTAAGGGACACTCAGTTCATTTTATTTTCACATGTCCCGCTTCATTGTTATTCCTACTATTATGTTTGAGACTTATAAAACTGATTTATGCAAAAAGAAGTTTCATAAATAATAAGAATAGTGTCATCTTTTTAGAAAAAAAAAATAGAGCTATTTTTTTTAAAAATAAAATGCAACAATATTTTTATTTCAAAACATAAGATAGCGTATACAACGTATGCACGCTCTTTCAAAAACATATCATGTACATTGTATGTGCTCACATAGAATATCATTGTGTATATACATTGATATATTATCTCTGTCCAACAATAGTTGTCCTCTACACACTTTAAAAAACAATAAATAATATTACTATATCATCCTTTGAATAAATTAAATTTAATACTTTGGAAAAGGTATTAGATATTGAATAATACTTAATATCAAGGGTAAAATAGACACAAAAGAATAAATTATCTTTTGATTTTTCAAACTCGACAAATATTGCTGGACAACTATTTTTAGTATAGTGGATATATATATTGATAGCATATCCATAGTATACACACACATACAAAAATTATACAATTTACGTATATGTGTATCAATGTATATCTACAATAAAATATACAAAATATAGTTATATTTTATAATTATTTAAAAATACCACCATAGCATATAATTATAAAGCATAATCAGTTACAACTTACATTAGCTGATTTTGTAATGCAAGAAAAACAAATTTAATAAGTAAAAAATTAGATAAAAAAATCTAAATATGAAAGAAATAATTTAATGATAATTTTGTGTAATGTAGAGTTTATTTTCAAAAAACTAAAAGTCTTTCAACATCCCTTTTGAGACTTCATATTCTAATAAAATAATAATAATATAGATAATCAATTTTGGTTTGATCCTATTTCTATTTTACTTTTAATATTTTTGGTATTATCAAAGTATAATATTTGAGTATGATGGTTACAGAAATGTTATTTTATAAATAATGTATTATTATATTGAATATCATTTTAATTATAGATATAATATTATTATAGAAAAATAAAAAAAAACATGAAAAATTAATTTACGAGAAAATCAAATTGTTATAATGAAATATTATTATAATGAGGTTTGATCATCAAGTAATTCTTTTTGTTCAAGTAATTACACCTTCATCCTTAATCAATAATCAGGGGTCTCAATTCGAGTCTCAGTTCGAGATACGAAATTGCCTTTGTTACACCTTGTTTGGATGGTTGTTATCCGTTTTATTGTATTATATTGTTAGTTTAGATACAATGTTTGTTTTGATTGTTACTTAAATTCTATTGTATTGTATCGTTTAAATCCATCGTTAGGTAACGACGAAAAGACCCATTTTATGTAATGACCGATTTGGTGTGATCGCATCGTTATCTTAATATTTTTTTCTCATTTTGTCTTTATTTATTATTTAATAATTATAGTTTATCTTTTACCCTACCTTTTCATAGTAGCTCTACCCTGTACACTACTTTTCTTGTAGATTTATCATTCAAATTTTTTGATATGTGACATTATATAACGACGGAGAACAATATAATCTATCCAAACACTGTATTCGTTAAAACAATACAGTACAATACAATCATATATATATATATAAGAGAACCCTAGGTTTGCCTACGTGGAGCCACCACAAATCAGGATTCCCTTTTAATTTATTCATTTCCAAAACTAACATTTCATGAAAAGTTGTGACTTTTATGAAGAGTTGTGACCTATTCGAATGGTTGTAACTTTTCCAAAGAGTTGTTACCTTTCCCATAAGGCACAATAAGCATTTGTTCACACTACTCTTTGTTGTCTACGAATAGAGGGATTTCCTCTCATTTTAAAACAACGAAAATTGTGAACTTCTTCTTCTTCTGCACAATTAAATATTCATTTACTTTGCTTCTGTTAAGTGATTCACTGACACCATTGTTTTTGTATTAATACACTGGTAAATAGAATTGTTCTATCATGAGAGGATCTATTCCTTTAAACCTCGGGTACTAGAAGGGAATAATTTTCTTAATTAAGGGGACACTATATATTCAGTGGCCTGGAGTTTTTCCTTTTTGTTTCATTCTACTGTTACAAATCCTGATATGTTTTTTTTACCGTCAATAATTTATGCTTATGTTAGTTAAATAAGAATCCTGATCTGTAAGGGAGCTACATAGGTGGGCCTAAGATTCTCTTATATATATATATATATATATATAAATATAAGATAAGATGTTCGTTACTATGTAAGATAATATAATGTTTTAGTTTTAATGATGGATAGATTTTAAGTATTATTTTATAAATTTCGTGATATTAAATTTTCGCGCGAAGCCTGGGTAAGTTTACTAGTACAACATAATACAATACAATAATAGGTAACAGGTAACCACCATCCAAACAAAGTGTTAAAGAGTGCTTTACCACTTTATTGTGAATTTGTTTTTGCGCGAATCCAAATTTAGTGGAGATAACAGTCTTGCAGGATGGAACACGGCCTAATTGTTTCTCTTGTCCGCCATTTTTGAGCTCTTCAATACAAAAAAGGGGAAAAAGATACAGTGTCACTTCTCGTGAAATTCCCCCCAAAATTCAACTGTTTCTTCCATTTTTTCATCTCTTTCTTCATTCAATTTCACCCTTCTTTTCCCGTGATCTCCAAAGTTATTGTAATAATCACTTCTGGGTTTTTGTTATTTTCAATTTTGTCCTTGTATCCACTTCAATTTTCTCTATTCTATACGCAATTGCAGTTCAAAGAACCTTAATTGTTTCCATTTCAATGGAGTTTTGAGCTCTTGATCATCTTTTTTCAGGTTTCTCCTTCTACCCACTCTCTCTGTATCCCTTTATGTGACGCAGCTGCATCTCTTTCCTCATTCAATTTCACCCCTTTTTCTCCAAAGTTTTTGTAATAATCACTTGTGGGTTTTCGTTATTTTTATAAAAGATTCAACCTTTTTGCTTTGTACCCACTTCAACTTTCTCTATTTTATTATACTGTGGAAAGAGCCTTACTTGTTTACATTACAATGGGGTTCTGAGGCTCTTGATCACTTTTTCAGGTTTCTGCTTCTACCCTCTCTGAATCCCTTTATGTAATGTTTTTTTCTTTAAAAAATTTATGCACATATATATATTTTCTCATTTAACTTTACCCCTCTTTCTCATGTGTTCTCCAAAGTTTTTGTTATAATCACTTGTGGGTTTTCGTTATTGTCAAAAAAGTTTCAACTTTGTACTTGTACCCATTTCAACTTTCTCTCTTTTGTACGCATATACAGTTGAAAGAATCCTGCTTGTTTTCATTTCAATGGAGTTTTGAGCTCTCCCTTCAATTCTGATCATTTATTTTTTTTCAGGTTGCTGCTTATGGTGGATAGTTTAGGTTGGTTTTCCCTTCTTGTTTTAAATATTTACAAGAAGCTACAAATTTGTCCTGTTGTATTGGATTTTTTTGCATCTCTTCTGCTTTTTGTTAATTGGATGAAGTTTATTTGGTGATGCCATGGCGCATCTCTAGATTACTGAAGACATGATCTTACATAAGAAGTTATGGAGGTCGCGGATTACGGTGGTAGGTTAATGGGTAGTTGAGCGTCATCTCATTGTCCAGTAGGATAGGTTTCTCCTTTTTTCCCCTCTCTTTTGCTTTTTGTTAATTGCTGAGGAAGGTTATTTGGTGATGCCATGGCACATCACTAGATTACTGAAGACATGATTTAGATAGGAAATTATGGAGTGCGCTGATTAGGGAGGTAGGTTAGTAGGTAGTTGAGTGCCATCTCGTTGTTCCAGCGGGATAGGTTTCTCCTTGCATACAGGTTATCCAGCATTAGTAAGATCTGAACTAACTAATTTATCAACATTTATTTGCTTTTAACTTGTGAAGAGCTGACTGTTCATGCTCTAAAAGATGAACCATGGTAGACAAGGTTAATTATGTACTTTAGTACTCCTACAGACTTGCAATCCAGGAAACTGCATGATGCTTTTATTGAGCTTGTTAATACAGTAACAATAGCAACAATAATGGAGAGGAAATAACTTATGGCTATCAATAATATTGACGTTTACAATGTTTTAACTTGTCCAACTAATATCTACTGTATATCTGACATTCACTGTTTGCATCAGGCGTTGAATGCTGGAAGCAAGAAGCAAGAAGCAAATACCCAGTACCGTCGCTCTTGTTCATCTTTGGAGTTGAACATGATTGCTCTCCATTTTGGAGAGTTTATGATGTACTGTTTGATTTGTGTATTTCTTCCTCTTCATATTGCTTTGTTGGAAATGGGTTAGAGAGTTACTAGCGGATGCATTAAACTTTGTTGTTCTCGGTCTTATATATATTTTCTAGGAATAATGGCTGGGTTGCCTGGTAGTAGTGAGATTACAGAGTTACTAGAAGATCCTGCATCGAAAGTGAATTATGCACAAAAACATCATAACGTGAATTATATAGAAAAGTATTGTATTGAAGATGATATTAATAAACTGTTTGAGGCGATAGAAATTAGGAATTCCAGTAGGGGTGTCAGAGATGTGACGAGTAAACGTGCGATGAAGAGGCCAATGAGATCTAGTCCCTCTCGTGCATCAGGCATAGGAATTTCTGAGCCTGTAAGTTTGAAGCAGGCCTTGAGAGGATTATGCATCTCTCAGGCATCAGAGTTGGCTGCTGTGAGGAAGCAATTGTCAAAAGCATCCAGGTTGTCTACAGTTTCAGAAACAGGAGCTGTGAAGAGACTGTACAGCGCTGTCATAGTTGAGGCCAATGATCCTGAACATCATGATGATGGAGGTATACATAATTTGGTGGAGATATCCCTTGTTCCGGAGAGGAGTATGGTGGATTCTTTGTATAAGAGTCCTGAATCTGAAAATGTTCCAGTGCAAGAACAATGTACTTCTGAAGATGCATTGAAACATAAGGCAAGTGAAATAGCAGCAGAAAGTGATGCCCTTTATCAGTCAACCGATGGTTACGAGTGCTTGAAAGAAGTGTCTAGTCAGAAAACGACATTGGAGTTGCCACATTCTTCAACTGGAAATTGTACTGATAAAGTGGAACTAGTACGAGATCAGATGGTGCCTTCGGTAAATGAAGCTCCAGCAGCTGCAATTATAGCAGACAGGGAGCACGAGCAAGATTTAAATTTTGTGTCTTGCTCCTCGTTTTTTGGTGCTGAAAATAAAGTCATTAATCCTACCTCTAACAGTCCAAGTCTGATAAAACCAGTTTTCAGAAGCAAAACATTTTTTAAGAAGAAAGTTTTATCTTCTTTCACCACCCGTCCGAAGCATTCTAATGGTGGAACTGATAGTGATTTGTCTTGTAGCACAAGTGAGTTTCCTCGTCAGACACCTGAATGTGCTCCGAGCAATAATCAGAAAGAAGAGGTAGAAGTTAGTACATCTTCTCTGAAGTCTGGTTTCGCCAAACTAGGTCTGAGCTCAAACAACTGTAACAAAGCAAGAAGTATACTAACACAAGCTGATGAAAGATCAAGGTCAAAGGAAAAGGGGCAGATGTCTCAAAGTTCGAAGAGTAGTATTGGGGATTATAGCAGCACCACAAGCCATAGTGATGAAAGCTATCTCAGTGGGTCTAGTCGCAGTGGTTACCGACCTCATATGTCAAAAGATTTGAGATGGGAAGCTATTGTTTGTGTTCAAAAGCAGCATGGAAATATTGGCTTAAGGCATTTTAAACTGCTCAAAAAACTTGGAGGTGGAGATATTGGTAATGTTTATCTGTCTGAGCTAATGGGCACAAACTATCTGTTTGCAGTGAAAGTCATGGATAATGAATTCCTGACCAGGAAGAGGAAGATGACGAGAGCTCAGACTGAAATAGAAATTCTTCAAATACTCGATCATCCATTTCTCCCAACTCTCTTTGCTCATTTTACCAATGACAAATACTCGTGTTTAGTGATGGAATATTGTCCAGGTGGTGATCTGCATGTACTGCGACAAAAACAACCAAGCAAGAGTTTCTCTGAACAAGCTGCCAGGTAATTTTTCCTAAATAGTGTACTTATCTTTGAAATTGATTCTGTTTGCCAATTCTCAATATGGATTACAAAAATAAAGGTAAATAAATGAGCCAATGAAATTAAAAAATATCCAATAAAACCATCAATCCGGCGTTTATTTTTCTTAAGGTATAGAGTATTCTTTTTTGGACTGAATGATGCCGTGCACATGTTGGAGCCAATATATTAATAAAATGTCTATGCTCACAGTCTACAGGAATCTCATTCAATGTACCACAAAATTACTTCTACTGATAATTTGCTGATGAATGATAGCTTGAATTTTGCTATCACAATTATTTTTATTTAATAGATAAGAACTCCAGTTGTGTTAATGTGCTGTTCTAAACCGTGTTTATTACCTAGCACAAGCAAGAAAGCAAGACAAAATTGGAAACTCATCTATTTTCTTTGAATTTGAAGAGGTTGAAAACTTGCCGTAATAGTTAAAATTGCTTTTTTATAAGCGAAATTTTTTCTCCTTATTCCACTGGGCTTGGACAAGTGCTTTAAAAAAAATCCTCTTTACCACTTTATAAAATAATTACCCAATCAAACTATCAAAGTAATTAGTTTGTGTTTCAGCTATTTACTTTTTCTGCTATTTGATTGAATCAAAAAGTGATTTATTATAAAAATTGGGACAAAGATATTATTCCCTCTGATTTGGATCTTCATACAAATTGTGACTTTGTCAAGGGAGGTTAATGAAACTACAAAGTTTGAACAAGGGAGTTTCTGCATCTTTAAAATTTGAAGGGTCGGTGTGGCAGTATTCAGAAAACCTCAATGCTCCAACATTGTCGTCTGCTCCTTCCGTTAATGTTTTCACTTATGTATCTTTACCTTTTTGGTTTTCCCGTTTTTCTTCCTTGAGCATTGATATCTTGTGTGTTTTGGTAGAACTCTGAAGTTCTGGTAAATGTTGCTTTCAGTAGAAGACAATATCTAGAGATTGCTAAATGATAGCTAATGACAGGATGGATGCGTACTATCAGTTGATTCAGTTCAATGTAAAGAGTGGGAAAAGATGAAAATGCAGGAAAACAAATGCTGAAGCAGTGTAGTGAATAAACGGAAGTAATGAAAATGAGCTTCCATTTCACTTGCATTCCTTCTTATAACAACACTATAAGAGACCTTTCTCATTAATTAATTTGGGGAGAAATGAGTTGGGATATGAAACCTTTGTTTCGAGTCTTTCATCTGTTCAGATATTAAGATTCCCTGATTTTGTTTCACATTTTAAGACGAGGTATTCAAAATTAGTCTAAATATTTTAACCTATGGATATTTCGATTTTTTGTGCAGATTTTATGTTGCTGAAGTTCTTCTTGCATTGGAATATATTCACCTGCTTGGAGTTGTCTACCGGGACTTAAAACCCGAGAATGTGTTGGTTCGAGAAGATGGTCATATCATGCTCTCTGATTTTGATTTATCTCTTAGGTGTGCTGTTAATCCTACCTTGGTGAAATCATCTTCTCCCATCATTGAGCTTCCAAAAAAGTCTAGTCCGTGCTCAGCTAGCTGCATAGATCCCTTCTGCATACATCCATCGTGGCAAGTATCTTGCTTTGGTCCCAGGTTTCTATCTACAGAAGCAAGGACGCGTAAAGCAAAGGCTGACCTAGCTGCACAAGTCTCACCTTTAACACAACTTGTTATGGAGCCAACCAGTGCTCGATCCAACTCATTTGTAGGAACCCACGAGTATCTAGCTCCAGAGGTTATCAAAGGTGAAGGTCATGGCAGCGCTGTAGATTGGTGGACCTTCGGAATCTTTCTATACGAGCTTTTATACGGAAGGACTCCTTTCAAAGGGCCAGGAAATGAGGATACACTAGCCAATGTGGTTTCTCAGTGTCTCAAGTTTCCAGCTAGTCCTACCGTTAGCTCTCATGCAAGAGACTTAATCAGAAGGTTGCTTCAGAAAGAACCTGAGAATAGGTTAGGAGCTGTGAGAGGGGCAGCAGAGATAAAGCAGCATCCGTTCTTCGAGGGGCTTAACTGGGCGTTAATTCGATGCTCAACACCTCCAGAAATGCCTAGATCCTATGACTTGACAAATGTCGTAGTCCCTGATGCCAACCGACGAAATAAGGAACGCGACAAGTGTCAAAATGAGTTGAAAAACATAGGAGAGGATATTGAGTTTCACATGTTTTAGAAAACATTTAGAGTCTGCAGGTATGAGAAAGGATGGGTTTGGTTTTACATTTAACACATTGTGTCTGATCTATGTAACTAATAGGTAGTAGTGTAACATATATATAGTGTATGTACATGTTCCACAAAGTGCAACACATGAAGAGCATATAATGTAATCTATGTTTCATAAAATTGTTAACTGTGCTATCATGTATCAAAAAGGGATATATTCTGATGTCCAATTGGAATAGAAAACTCATGTACAAGCTTTAGTGGGCAAACGTATCATGTAACTAGTAACTGTGCTGGTGGGAGGTAGTAGATTCTTTGTGGAATTAGTTGAGATGCCCACAAGTTGGTCTGTATGCTATGGTTCAGATATGTAATGTAAAATAAACCATATTTGGTACCTTAATATTCGGTTTGATACAAACTTGGGTTGATTCCACAAATTTTATCCCCAAAAACTATATTTTGATTGCGCTTAGGTAGTAGATTCTTCGTGAAATTAATTGAGATGCTCACAAGCTGGTCTGAATGCTACCATTCAGATATGTAATGTAAAATAAACCATATTTGGTACCTTAATATTCAGTTTGATTCCACAAATTTTATCCCCAAAAATCATATTTTAATTGCGCTTAGGTAGTACATTCTTTGTGAAATTAGTTGAGATGCCCACAAGCTGGTCTGAATGCTATGGTTCAGATATGTAAGGTAAAATAAACCATATTTGGTACCTTAATATTCAGTTTGATACCAACTCGGGGTTGTCGCCACAAATTTTATACCCAAAAATCACATTTTGATTGCACTTTCACTATATTAATTGTACTAAAACTTTTAGATAATTATATTAAAAAAAAAGGAAAAGAAAAATTGAATGCAAAGTGACTCCAAGAAGTAATCAAGTTTTTCTATTTGGTCATTAGTCAACCACAATCAACCACTTATACCTCTGTATTATAATTCTTTTTAATCCAAATATTAGTTTGAATAAATTTTCTATTCATAAATGTGTTTTTCCCCCTCACAAATTACTAAATGACAAATATTAAGATTGTATTTACGATATACATACAATTTAAAAAAATTCTGAAATATAATTATATTTGGGGTTTTATAAAAAATACACAATATACATGCGTGATGATATAATTTTTCAATTGTTTTCAGTTGATACAATATCTTATACAAGTTTGATATAGTTGATACCCGTTGCATGAATATAACTCCTTCACCTGAAATTTATGAAAATAGCTTTTTCCTTACGTAATGATACAACTCTTTCACGTGTTTTCAGCTAATATAATATAACTTTTTCAAGTATTTTTAGCTGATACGTTATTTGATACAAGTCTAATTTAGTAGATATCCGTTACATGAATATAACTTTGCCGCCTAAAAATAGCTTTTCCCCTACATGATGATACAACTCTTTCACATATTTTCAACTGATATAATATATGATACAACTAATATATGTTTAATACAATTGATATTTGTCGCCTGAATATAACTCTTTGATAGTTAATACTTGGTACAAATGATACCATCTAATACAACTCTTCCGTATGATACAATAACTATAACTATGTTACATAAATACGTAAACTGTAGCTATATTTCATAATTACATTCCAAATTGTAGTTATTTATGAAATTTAATCATTTTACACTTTTAAAATGATTTCTCATTTCTCAAATATCTTTATTGTGGCATTACCAGAACCAACCACCATTGAAGTTTTGAGTGATGAGGTCCTTACTCTTTAGTACAGTGACAATTCCACCCCCTTCAAAATTACCAAACTGCCATCACTCTCACTATGCTGCGCCTCACTCTCTCAAACTCCCATTTCTCAATTTTCTTCCTTCTTCTAAATACCCATTTCTTCTTAAAGAAAGCCATAAAAGAGTAAAAATCAAAGCTTTAATGGAATCAAGAATGGACCCAAGTGCAAAGCCATTCTCTGTTCTCTTTGTGTGTCTTGGAAATATATGCAGAAGTCCAGCTGCTGAAGGTGTTTTTACGGATTTGGTCAAGAAAAGGGGGATTGAGTCCAAGTTTAAGATTGATTCTGCTGGTACTATTAATTATCATGAGGTATTTCTACTTGGGTGTCTGTAAAATTTGTAGTTTATGATTGATTCTGTTGGTAGTATTGATTATCATGAGGTATTTTCACTTGGGTGTCTGTAAAATTTGTAATTTAGGATTGATTCTGCTGGTAGTCTTGATTATCATGAGGTATTTCCATTTGGGTGTCTGTAAAATTTGTAATTTATGATTGGTTCTACTGGTAGTATTGATTATCATGAGGTATTTCTACTTGGGTGTCTGCAAAATTTGAGACTTTTTGATTGATTCTGCTTGTAGTATTGATTATCATGAGGTATTGCCACTTGGGTGTCTGTAAAATTTGTAATTTATGATTGGTTCTACTGGTAGTATTGATTATCATGAGGTATTTTTACTTGGGTGTCTGTAAAATTTGTGACTTTTTGATTGATTCTGCTGGTAGTATTGATTATCCTGAGGTATTCCGTGTCAATAAAAGTTGTAGTTTATGATTAATTCTGCTGGTAGTACTGATTATCATGAGGTAGGGTCTATAAAATTTGTAATTTATGATTGATTCTGCTGGTAGTATTGATTATCATGAGGTATTTCCACTAGGGTGTCTGTAAAATTTGTAGTTTATGATTGATTCTGCTGTTAGTATTGATTATCATGAGGTATTTCCACTTGGGGGTCTGTAAAATTTGTAGTTTATGATTGATTTTGTTGGTAGTATTGATTATCATGAGGTATTTTCACTTGAGGGTCTGTAAAATTTGTAACTTTTTGATTGATTCTGCTGGTAGTATTGATTATCATGAGGTATTTCCACTTGGGTTCTGTAAAATTTGTTATTTAAGATTGAAACAGCCTCTTTACCTTCATAAGGTAGGGGGAATGCTGCGTACATACTATCCTTTCCCGACACTTCTTGTGGGATGACACTGGGTATGTTGTTGTTGTTGTATTCTGCTGGTACTATTGATTATCATGAGATATTGCCGTTTTGGGTGTCTGTAAAATTTGCAATTTTTCATTGATTCTGCTGGTAGCATTGATAATCATTAGGTATTTCTACTTGGGGTTCTGTAAAATTTGTAACTTTTTGATTGATTCTGCTGGTAGTATTGAACTACTGATTATCATGAGGTATTTCCATTTGGGGTCTGTAAAAAATTGTAATTTATGATTGTTTCTGCTGGTAGTATTGATTATCATGAGGTATTTCTATTTGGGGTCTGTAAATTTGTAATTTTTTATTGATTCTGCTGGTTGTATTGATTATCATGAGGTATTTCCACTTGGGGATCTGTAGGATTTGTAGTTTATGATTGATTCTGTTGGTAGTATTGATTATCATGATTCATGAGGTATTTTCACTTGGGTGTCTGTAAATTTTGTAATTTATGATTGATTCTGCTGGTAGGATTGATTATGATGAGGTATTTCCATTGACACTTAGGTGTGTAAAAATTGTAACTTTTTATGGTTTTGGTTATTTCTTGGAGTTGATCATGTTGTACTGTTGCTGTTGTTTTTGTTTGTCTTAAAGGGAAATGAAGCTGATCCAAGAATGAGGGCTGCTGCTAAAAGGCGTGGAATTGCGATAACGTCTATATCTAGGCCAATTAGACCTTCTGATTTCAAAGATTTTGATCTCATTCTTGCTATGGATGAGAGAAACAAATGTGGGTTATTGCACAATCCTTTGTCAAATTCTGGGTTCTGGTTTTTTCAAGCTTTTCTTTCTATTAGGCCCATTTCTTTTTTTAATAACCATGGTGGTTGGTCAGTTTGCGCATACCCGGACTAATTCCATAGGTACCTGTTACCTTCCACCAACACATATATCTGGTAACGCTGTCCACCAAGTTTTGCTTCCACTGAAATTTGAACTAGAGACCTCGTGGTTAAGGGTTTATCTTGATTTTCCTACCTGATGTTCAGCTCCACAACTTCTTGGTATAATCTTGATGGTTTGAACATATGTACTGTATCAAGAACTGATTTGTTTTATAACTTACAGCTGATATACTTGGGGCTCTGGAGAGGTGGGTCCATAGAGAACCACTGCCAGCTGATGCAGCTGATAAGGTTTTTGAATCTATAAGTCTTAACTCTTATACTGGTACTGGTTATCAAGTGCAGTTCTTAAGTCTGTTATCCTAAAAGTGTTTTTAACATTCAGGTCCGCTTGATGTGTTCCTATTGTAAGAAGCATGAAGAAACTGAAGTTCCAGACCCTTACTACGGTGGGGCTCAAGGTTTTGAGAAGGTAATGTCTGATAATCTCATAATATGTCTATCTTGCTACGACATGATAAATAACCCAATAGCTGCCTGATTTTCACATTTTAGATGGCAGAAGGCTTCTTGCTCCTAGCTATACTGGAGAATCTCAATTCTCACAGTGCTTACTTTGTTAATTTTAATGTTGGAGCATTATGATAGTTATAACACAAAAGGTTATGTTCTGTTGGCTTGAATTAAGTAGTTAATTCACAATACTATGCCATATAATGCTTCAAACTGTCAAACAATACAGAAGAATAATGGTTTAAAGACCCAGTGCTCTTAATACACAATTGCTAACCACATTTTAATGGAAAGAATGGATAATGAACAGGAGAGATCATTGAGTTTGTCCTCAATAGTTCAGAATAACGAAGAAGAAAGTCTAGTTTACGTGTTCACTGAAATTATGAGCGAGTGACTTACTCTGCTTAGTTTATATGTTATCTATAATACAGCCTGCTGTCCTTTTTTTTATACTAGAAGACTGATCTTGAAAAACTAGGGCCATTTGAAAGGTGCACACAATAGCCACCCTACTCATGCTTACATGCATTAAAGCCCAACTCAATAGAAAATTATCCAGCTTCTTACCTCATATTTCCTTCCCTCTTAATAGAAAAAAAAAAGGAATGGTCTCTTGAGTTATAGCCCTCGCAGTTAACTCTCCCTTCACTTCTTACCTTCTCATTTTTCCATTCTAACTCCCTAACGGCCTAACCCTTTCCAGTCCCTCAATCTCCCTGAAGTCATTCATTAACTCCCTTATCCTAACCTCAACCCTCCTCAACAGGTTATGTTACTCGGACTCTTCAAAGAAGTCGACGGGTGCGTGTAACATACTCCAAAAGTAGTGAATTTTAGGAGAATCAGACATGGGTGCGGCAACATTTTTGGAGAGTCTAAGCAACATAGCCAACAGGTTATGAACTAAAGTCCTACTTATGAATCCTGATGCTTGTCTTTTCATCAGCCTTAGTTATAGCCTTATAGGTATCTTCCAGAAAGTACATAGGACAAAAATATTCCTAAAATTTAGGCTATCGACAAGGATCGTTTTGCAATATTTGGTTCGGAAAAATCCAAGGAGGTAGTTTGGAGAACTTCTGCTAAGTCCTTGAATGTTGTAAGAGGACTTTATATCTAGAAGAAATTTTTATAATTTGTGTTTCAATAAGTGCATGGAAATTTGGATACCTTTGTAATTTCCCAAGGTCTTCTCAATAAGCCAAGCACAAATTATCTTTTAATTCCTGTTGAATGATTTCTACAGAAAATGCTAGAAAAGGCCCATCTTAAAAAAGCAAAAGCTCTTTTACAATGAGAAGAGTTTCTGTAAGAGGTCATTTCTGAAGGTCTTAAAAGACCTTATTAATTTACTAAGACGGTGTTTTGCTGCTACAGTCTATATATATTATGTGTCAACACTATTCATTTGGATGAGTCATAGTTTGCTTTTGTTCGCCGTACATCTTGCGGTTGATGCTTACTGCCAGCAACATGCATCTAATTCTCAACTCCACTACATCTTGCTCACAGGTACTAGATCTGCTTGAAGATGCTTGTGATTCACTGTTGGAAAGCATTGTGACAGAGAACAAAATTTAGGTTCATAGATTTACTTTTATCACCAGTATTCTTACTGCCAATTAGGCAATTGGTTATTCAAAGCATGTACCATGCACTCTACTGCTCATTGTTTGAACTACCGTGAGTTGTATAGCCAGTCTGGTTCTGGCCCATGGTATGCACTGATGTGTGTTTATTGTTTACCTGGCAAGTTAAGCAAAGATCTCTAGAAATACAAATTTAAAGGTGAATGATGAACCTTCTTGACATTAGTTCATGTACTTTGTCCTGTTTCCCACCTCCCTCGCTCTTGGCTCTTCCGCGAAAAAGATCTTGAAGAAAAAAATGATCCTCTACCACCTGCCAATTCTGCTGAAGATCTTTGGTCATGAGACATTTTCTTCTTTGCTCATGCTATTTTCTTATGTTGTAGGAAGCAGGAGCAGAGCTAGTGAATCCCTCTTGCTGAAAAAGTTATATTGTGCAAATAGGGTAAAAACTAGTTCTTTTGGTTATAACTTATATATAAGCTATTGAATCCCCTTGACATGCGAGAAAATACTATTGAAGTGTCCAAGTGGGTTAAAAATTGCTTTAGGTCATAGATTCAAATCCCGGGTTTGACATTGTTGAATCCCTTTGTATAAAATCTTGACTCCGCCATTGGTGGGAAGTCCAAAGTAGAAAGTCCCATGTTGAAGAGGTGTGCACTAACTGGCTCGGAGACCACCGTTATTTATTTATTTATTACAAAAGTAGACATGCTGTAAAGCTACTGAACAAACTAGCAGAGAAAATGTATACAAGAGAGAGAACTTCATCAATGATCACAGCTTGACTATCTTTATGGTAAAGGGGTAACCTGAATGACAACTATTAAGTTTGTGCTTCAGCTCCCTAGCATACTTGCTTGTTATGAGGTCCTTATTTCACTTTGAATTCCCTTCAAATACTCTATTTCAAGTTAATGTTTGGTAAGTGTTCGAAAAGGTCAAATCTTTGATTGCAGAAATTTCTGGATAGGTATTCTACATCTGGGACCAGACTGTCTTCGAGAAACTAAGGGCCCAAAATGGGAGAAGAATAAGGCAAACTTTCCTTTGAATAGTTTTTCCTTAGTGAACAGTGTTATCAAACTAATAATTTGCAAATAATATTTTCAATATTTGCACACAGTGTTTGTCCGAATGCCTACATAAAGATTCATGTAATTCTTGTTGTAAAGGGATTTGTGTGTGTGGGGGGGACTATGGCTTATTTACATGAGGGAAAGTTGATACAGTACAACTGCTATAAAATTTTCAACAAACTGGTGTGTATATCGCGCAGTTATAAGAACTATACAAAGGCTTTAAGTAGCAACAAGAAGTATGCTTCAATCTCGAGCATTTTGGAATCGATTATATGAATCTCCACTGACCATATCATTCCATTTGAGCTCATATCAGGCCAATATTACAGAGACTTAAGTAACAAAAAGAAAACTTTCATATGATGAAAGACTGTTTGACTCCTTTTCGTGAACGTTTTCGCCTTGGATTTGAACTCAGTATGCTTGAAAAAGCACTTAGAAGTTCTGTATCCTCCACATTGATTACCATCTTTGCAGCCTCTGGATTGGCAATAAGTAGCTTTGCCACTAGATATCCTGCAATAGTCCAAGTCTGAAAGAGACGTGCCTGTTTCCCAATGAACCCTCCTCGCCTTGTATCGTAGTATTCAGGCCACCTGTCTCTGGATAAGCGTCTTTCCGCGATCTGAATTGCTTTTTCAGCGATTTCAGGCCTCTTCATTTTTATGCATGCCACAGTCAGCTGAAAACAGTTCACATTTAAAATAATCAATTCATCTTTTCTGCTGTCAATGGATCGCTTCACATGTTCGATTCTACGCTATGTTAGAGCATTTCCGTGAATGCACATACCAGATGACAAAATATTATTCAGCTTCTGATTGGCATTATTCTCATATTACATCTAACACATGTATAACTCATCTATTGCAGAAAGTTAAAGAGCATGACTTCAATGACAGAGATTCATTTCAAGTAGATAATCCAAAAGAACATGATAGCACTAACAAGGAAATAAACTTTCAATTCATAGTACCCAAAAAAAAGTGGAATTAAGTCCCCTTCTTTATGACTAACACAGATAGTGAAATCACAAATTCAAAATCACAACCATTGTCAAAGGGAACTTCTCAAAAGTTTAGTCCTCTTCTTGATCTTCCAAACAGATAGGAAGCAATGAAAAAAAAATATACGCACTTGAAAGTATGAAGGTGTGCATACTGAATAATGGTAACGTACCTGCCAGAGCAAAGTTGGCCAGGATCCTCCATTATGGTAAGACCAAGGCCTGCAGCAGGAGTATTCAAAAATATCAGCAAGGTAAATAAGAATGAGGATAGAAAACAATATACACATTAGAAAAAAGAAAACGGAAAATAAAAAAAGCATATTACATAAACAGGCACTCAAACTTGGCCTAAGCTTGCAAGGAAACACTCCAACTTTGAGTATGCACATCTAGACACCTCAATTCGTCTCCACAACGTTAGTTGTACACTCCAACTTAAAAACAATCAGCTAGACACATCAGCGTCAGGCGTCCACGAGACACAATGGGACGAATTGGAGCGTTAAGTTGCCAGTTAAGACCAAATTGAGGTGTCTAAATGTGCACTCTCAAAGTTGGAGTGCTTACTTGTCAGTTGATGCCAAGTTTGAGTGTGTTCATGTATTTATGACAAAAAAAAAAAAGGCATTACGTGTTTTTCGGATCACCACCAGTAATAATGCGCCATTCCTGGCCCTCAAGAGCAGGATAACATATCTTCAGTGGCATATCAGCTACCAAGTCCTCCCATTTGGCTTCAATAAGATCTAAAATGGCATGTGACTGGTCCATGTTAGCAAGACTACTTACAATGGACCAAACATTCCCAAGTGAAAAGAACCGGAAATCCATATGAGCTGGCTGCAGATTTCCTATAAGATAACCCCCTTCACTAGGCATCCACTCCACCAGCCAGGGAGGAATTTGATCTGGATATATATTAAACTTATTGATTGCGTCGTATGAATATTCCTCTGTTTTGTATCTATAAATCTCGTTCAATTTTTTCACATCGATCCAGTAGTATTCCCTAATATGAAATGACAATGCTAGCAAACGATTGTTAAGTGCCCTAACAAGGTCTGTTGATGCCTCCTCTGGAGCAAGCATCTCCCGTGCACCAAGTAAGGCTGAATAATATAACGCCTGCAAAGCATGAAATGTCAATAAGAGAACGATGGAATAAACAAAAGAGTTTGTAACATGTAACCAGCATATGTAGAACCAATAGACATTATGTAGTTACAACAAGACAACCTATCAAACAATATTGGCTATACAAAAAAAAAAAGAGTTTCCTGATGTTGAGTAGTGGTATTTCACTGAGTATATTGTCATTGATATTAATATGATTAGCTTAGAACCTACAGTGAGTATCTTAACACAAATAATTTGACCTTTCCATTCGTCTCCCCATCCACCTTATTTGTCATTAAGAAGTTCCACTTGGTTATATATTCTGGTGATAAAGAACTATTTGCTGAGATCATTCAAATGATGGTCCGCTCGACAGTGAGTATCTTTACCCGAAGAGAGGATAAGGAGAAGAAAGAGGCTTCCTCGACAAGATGATATAACAGAAAAAAAGTAAAACTCAGGCATTCGCTCAATGGGAAGGTAAAATTGATAAATGAAGAAAAAATATAAAAAATGACAAGCTTGTTGCAGACAGAAAAAAGGAAAGACCTGAATTTCCAGAGGGTGGCCATGGATTCCCATGCGACGATCTATCATGCAAGAACCGTCAGTCACCAACAAAGTCGGGAACATATCAAAACCATCTGCAAGACATAGCCTAAGTATCATCTTCATTCCAGTTTGGACATCAACCCTCTCCTGAAGAGAAAGATCTCCAGAGCATTTCCCATATGCTCGCAGCAATATAATCCACCATAATCCTGGAATCAATTCATGGAGTCAAAAATCTTCAGATATACATCAAATTTGCTATACAAAAGACATGCATCAAAAGTTACTAAAGATCACCTGAATCAACAGGAGCAACTCGACCAATTGCTGCCTCACCGAAGTCTGGATCCAGTACATCTTCTGTTGCAGATTCGTCATTATCAAGTGGAACTGTACGCACTTTGAAGCTAGCAGGCATAAGTCCTTGACCTGGACTATGGCAATCCATTGTTTTCTCCCAACTCTGTTTGGAATAGAAGAAGATGCTTAACAGGAAAAAAACTAATGGAAGCGATAACTTTTTCAACTTCACAGAGTTAAGAAAAGTGAATCTCATGAATGAGTTCACATGTGTCAAATATTTTTTTTATTTTTTTTTGAAAACCGTGGTGTGAGGATCAGTTTTCTCGACTAATTCCACGGGACACCTCTCCCTCCCACCACCAACAGGTACCAGGTAACTCTGTCCACCAAGGCTAGGACAAACGGGAAGAAACCATGCATCAAATAGCATTTTTCTTACGCATCGTACTGGAGAACTACTTCTAATGGTAACCTAAGGTTCAAAAAGAGCCATCTCTCTCAGGTAACTAGGGAAGAGCTAAGAAAGTTAACTTGTACATACCAGGGGCCAGCAGAGCGGCAGATATTATACATAATTGCTTAA
This sequence comes from Solanum appendiculatum, assembly GCA_018342035.1. NCBI lineage: Eukaryota > Viridiplantae > Streptophyta > Magnoliopsida > Solanales > Solanaceae > Solanum > Solanum appendiculatum. Next base: position 354,224 of record JAGDQO010000572.1, read on the forward strand.
TTGGAGGGAAATTTGCCAGCATAGTCTCTGTGTATCTTCAATAATAATAAGGGGGCTATTTTTGGGATCATAATGAGCCAAAATTGTTATTATGAACACAAGCATATGATGCTACTGAAAGGAATCAAATTACATGCTGAATCACCTTCATAAGTAAATAGAACAAAGTTCTGTGCATTACAACAACAACGACAACAACATACCCAGTGAAATCACACACGTGGGATCTGGGGAGGGTACGGGTCTGGAGAGGGTAGAGTGTAAGCAGACCTTACCCACTGAAATCCCAAAGTTATGAGCATTACAGCAGACATGAATTTCAATATGAAAGCAATCAAGCTGAACACAGAACAAAGTAGTAGTTTGAGATAACTTGAGTCATTTTACCTGCAACTGAAGCGTGTGAAGTATAAAGTTCCTCACGATATCATATTCTCCTTTTAGAAGGAATGCTATCCCAGAAGGTATAAAATCACGTATAAATACTTGATCATAGTTTAGCATAGTTACTTCACTTGGATCATTAGCAGCTATAGTTCCAACTGGGCTGCCACAGTAATAAACCATGGCAGCTCGCAAAAAATGCCACGCTTCATCCTCAATAGACCCCGTGTTGGTTCTAGGCTTACTATTTACAGCGTCAGCAGTTTTAAAACCTTCACTGAAAGGCCTAGCTCCATTTTCCTGCTTCATTTTCTGTTCATCCGGAGTATGATTTGGAATCTTTGGAGACACAGTGTGCATCGACTTTCTATTTCCAACTTTAATGATTGTCTCACTGACTCTTTCAGGTTGTTGGCAATTGCAGATCAATAAATCGGATCGACTGTGAAGCTTTTCTCCACGAAAAACACTATGTAAGCCACGAAAAGCATGTAACCTCGAGCAATTTTGCAGCTTTTTTAAACCCTTTATCTGCCTATACCTCCAGTCCCCGCAATTTCTAGTTTTAAAACAACGCTCATAACAAAGTAAAGAGTTTGACTTCGCCAAGATTGAACTTGTTTGGACTTGACATGAAAGCTCACCAGATAAAAGTTGTAGGGCAGCTTCTGAAGCCCCCATTGTCAGTACGTATCTGAAATTGATGATACCTTCAGCTTTGTAGCTATTGTAATAATTTCTCGATTTAATCAACACATTTACACAAAATAACATAGTTCAATACAGAAAAAGGGACAACCTTTAACATGAACCAATAAATTTTGAAACAGGCAAATACAAGAATTGAATAAACTGAACAGACATAACCCAAATTTGTTGCAGCCACTGAGCCACACCAGTTGCTTTTCTAAATAAACTCAGAGTGACAACTGCAGATGGCCATCATCATCCCTTAGCAAGAACTCCCTTTTTAATTGACAATTTAGCAAAATGATGGAGAAAATTGGAACCATAGTATCAGTTTAGAAACCAAGAAAAGCTTCAATAATCATAAGAAAAGATCCCACCTTTCTCAAAGATCTCAACTTTGCAAAACAAAGAGATATTCACTGAGCTAACTACAAAGGGGGTCATCATCCCTTAACAAGAAGACCCCTTTTAATGAACATTTCAGCAAAATGATGGAGAAAACTGGAAATCAAGAAAGCTTCAATAAGGCATAAGAAAAAACCACCATCTTTCTCAAAGATCTTAACTTTCCAAAATAAATAGATATTCACTGAGCTAACTACAAAGGGTCATCATCCCTTAACAAAAAGACCCTTTACAATTGACATTTCAGCAAAATGATGGAAAAAACTGGAAATCAAGAAAGCTTCAATAAGGCAGAAGAAAAGACCCCATCTTTCTCAAAGATCTTAACTTTGCAAAACAAACAGATATTCCCTGACCTAACTACAAAGGGTCATCAATCATCATCCCTTAACAAGAAAACCCTTTTCAATTGAACATTTCAGCAAAATGATTGAGAAAACTGGAACCATATAATCAGTTTAGATACTAAGAAAACTTCTAAAAAGAGCCCATCTTTCTCAAAGATCTTAACTTTTCAAAACAAAGATTCTTGAGCTTGCTCACTAAAGTAGTTAAGATAAAAATACTGTGTTTTCCAGAAAGGGAAAAGATGCAGTAGAAAAAAAAAGAGCACTAACACAAAGATATGTTGTGACAAGTAAAAGGGGTTATTGAATTTGCTTACCTAGTTTACAAGATTCGAATGTAATTTGTGAACATGTTTACTTTATTGTTATTGATTTAATTAAAGGTAAAATCTTGCAGGAAAATAACTTGGGTTTTTATGAATTTTCTGGGGAAATTCTAGAAATTTTTGCTGTTCTTTATTGTGACAACTCCGGAAGGCCGTGAAGCCCACGGCAATTAGGGGACACGTTTAACCATTTACCTCATTACAATTCATGTTAAAATTTTTTTTTGATTTTAGTTATATTGGATAATATTTGACTGAACGCGAATTTTATAAATATCTTGTATTATTGTAAAATGAAGGATTCATCCACTTATTAGGAGTACTTGTTTCTATTTTGAGAGTTGAATTTAACACTAATAAAAAATGTGGCAGAATGATAAGATTGCCTCCATTCTTCTTGATGAGAGATTTCGAGTTTGAAACCGTTATTTTTATGAGTTGGTTAAGAAAAGGAACAAAATGGATGGAAAAATTTAAAATTATATTATTTCTAAATAAGAAAAAAATATGACTTTTTTGGGGATAAATTAAAAAGAAAATAGTAAAAATATTTAAATTTCTTACGCCACAGATAAATTTTAACATGTAATAACGGAATATCATTACTGTATGTTATATATCATAAATTTACATACAATTACTTAATAAGTAATTTGATAAAAACAAGTACTTTTCTATAGACAATACAAGAATTGGAAAAATGAATTAAGGAGAATTACATTAATGTTGCAAATTGGCAATATTTTTTCTGCGGACCATACAATTATTTCCAGTATCTCTTGAAAAGTTATCATCTTTTTTTTTGGCTTACATGGTTGGTCAATTTTTTTTTTAAAAATAAAAATAAAATAGGAGATAGATTTTATATATATACTAGGTAAATTACCCGTGCTTTGCACGGGATTGAACTAATTTATTAAGCTTACATATGACCATTAAGTAATATTCGTATTTTCGATACATACACTACATTGTCAAGAACATTTTATTTTAAGGGAAAACGTTCCTCCGAAATCTTAAAGTGCTATATTTTTTTAATTTTCATTTTTTTATACAAAAATTATGAGTCATAGAGAGATTTTAAGTATAAGAAAGAAGTCTAAGAAAATCTTCATGGAAATAGTTGGTCAGAAATAACGGAATTTTCTAAATTTCAAGAAGTTATAAAGAACAACATCAGACGTTAAAGAAGATACCAAAAAGCCTCGAACAACAACACTCCCAAGTAAAGTAGAACGTCATGTCCATACAAGAACATAATTAACTAAATTCAAATTGAGAACCTTCGATTCCTTTCTTATGAACCTCCATCAATCTCTTTTTTATTATAGTATGTTGTATCTTATATATATATATATATATATATATATATATATATATATATATATATTAAAAATGACCCTAAAATTGTTAGTATCATAAAAGTTTTTCCTCATTGTCTCAGAATAGTCATTACTATTACTTATGTTTCATATCACCGGTCCCAACTTATTTGGAATTGAACCATAATTATTGTTATGGTTATAGTATACAGTTACAAAGAATTAATGCAATGATAAATCAAGCAGTAGGTGACATCTGAATGGAACTGTTCACAACTGGATATTCTAAATCAAAATTTTGATACATAACATATTAAAATCTCACAGCATAATTTTGTGAGCACTTGAACTCACAAATATCCACAAATAATAATAAAGACGACCTTACTTTCCTAGATCAAGAAGAAAAAGGCATGTTGCTTAACATACTTTTCAAAAAAATAGTCTGACGGGCTGTATCCAAGTTTACAGTTCACAAATTTAATTGAAAGAAATCAAAATAAAGAGTTATCACTATAACAAAAATGATCTTTAACGGCAATTAATAACTTAATTGCTGCTAAATACGTATTTTCAGAGGCAATTAGTACTCTTTATAAATGTCCCTAAAGTTTATAGCGACATTGAATCTAATGACAATTAATAAATGTCTGTAATGACTCAAGCACTCTTTGTTAATGTGCATATTTATTACTGATAAAAATTATTTTTATTATAGTGTATTTTGGGCATCTGATAGTTTCAAGAAAACTTGATCTCTTATTATGCCCAAAAAGAAGAGAGGAAGAAATATGACAAATTAGTCAACTTGCGATAAAAGAAGTGGACTAATTGTCTCTATACAAATATTTTAGGAAGAGTGCAATGGCATACAAAATGTTTGTACCTAAGATAAAATAATCAAAATAATATACTAACTGTGGCAAGCAAGAGAGCAATCTGTTTGGTTCTTTTAACAAACTTCACCATTGAATCCATATTAGTTATCACATATTTGTTGTTGTGTGTTATCAAATATAGCACAACCTACAAGCAATTTTCACAAAAAGTATATGAAGAAATTTGTAGAAAGGGACCAAAAAAAGATCAATTTTCAATCATCTTTGTTGGAATTTTTAACAGAGTTAAAAAAAAGTCACCAAAATAGCGAAAAGAAATTGCAATAGTTATATGAATTACTATGACTTACAGTAAAAGATTAAGATTCATGAAATAGGAGAAAGAAAACTTTGAGGAATGAAACATACTTCATAAGAAGGTTAATTAATGTATTTGAATTCGACTCTCCTATAGCGGGAAAAAACCAACAAATAATAGTGATAGAAATAGAAGTTTTGTTTACTAAAGAACCAAATGTAATGAATTCAACCATTCAAGCAGTGTTATGAGTTGTGGACTTAGAGTGCAAGAGCAGTAATGTCGCGTTGCAATTGAAATCAATTTTCTTTCTTTATTATTTCTTCTTTTGGTGCCTTGGAATTAAGTGTTGGTTTTAAAAGGTGTGAATGAAAAATGAAGAGTTGTGACTTTTGTGAAAAATTGTGACTTTTATGAAGAGTTGTGACTTTTCTAAAGAGTTGTGACTTTTATGAAAATTTGAGACTTTTCCATAAGGTTGTGACTTTTAAAAGGTGTGAATGAAAATGAAGAGTTGTGACTTTTGTGAAATGTTGTGACTTTTATGAAAAGTTGTGACTTTTATGACGAGTTGTGACTTTTCTAAAGAGTTGTGGCTTTTCTAAAGAGTTATGATTTTTTCGTAAGGTTGTAACTTTTAAGAAGGGCAGTTTTGGAAATAAATAAATTAAAAGGAAATCATTGCTTTTGGTGAAGCCATGTAGGCGGCCCATGGGTTCTTTTATATATATATATATATATATATATTATATATGGTGATATGATATGATATATGATATATATATATACTGGACCAGAAAAGGGACAAAACATATTCTAGACTATAAGAAAAAGAGGTGCTAGTGATTCAAAGTGCATGAAGCTCAATTAATTCAATTTTTTCACATTTTTTATTAAAAGAGAATTATTTCTATGACTCAAACTTAAAATTTATTCGACTTAGATGGTCTTGAATTTTCGATTCCACTTATCCTATGGACGAACGTTCAAACAATAAATTTTTTCATTTATCCTTGTAGGTTTGTTCACAGAGCAATGACGGAGCTAGGATTTTTATCAAGGGGGTTCAAAATCTGAAGAAGTAAACACACAAACTAACCGAAGAGAGTTCGACATCTACTATATATACATAAAAAAGTTTTAACCATGTATAAATAGTAATATTTTTCATCGAACCCCCTTCGGTTAAAACTTTTTTTATATGGGCTCCGCCCCTGGCATAGAGCAAGCAAGAGTGAAATTTTTTTTTTTTTGGAAGAAGAGTAAAAAAAATTCAAGTCCATCTATTTTCAAGATTATTGTATGTAATTTTCTAAAATGTCACATACCTAAATAGCTAATCAAAATTTATAATTCTGAGAGTACAATTCTTGCATTATTAAATATATATATATTTTAAAAAATAGCCAAAACTACTTGATTACTCGACATCCCATCCTCTCGAAAGAGAAGGATACATTTAGGAGCACGAACACTTGTTTGCATGGCTATTGCTAGCTCGTGCCATAAGGTATTGAGTTATGTCTCACAACGAATATAATTTTCATATTTAATTGTCATCGTGAAATTTGGAACCCTCACTTCATCTTCTATATATATAAAAGGCAGTAACCAAATTTCAATAAAAAATAATTTTTTTTAAGAAAACTATTTTAAAAAAAGACAAAACGACATCGTTTGTAGAGTCACCAACTATATCAAGTGTTTTTTTTTGGTAGTAAATACCTCTCAAACCTCAAAAGTTGAAAGCTTTTGTTGTCAATGGCGCGAGGCTTCTTGATTTCTTCACAAACCAAACATTCTTCACATTTTCTGCTAAATTCCATTTCTGAAACTTCGAGATTAACTAAATTACTGAATTACCCTTCTTCATCATCTCTCCGTTTCTCTCTTTCAGCTCCTCCTTCTCCTCCTCGGTTTCTGTGCAGTTGTTGCAGTCACTTCCAAGAAAATGGCACAATTGACATGTTAGTATACTCAGAGACATTTGCAAAGCGTATGGCTATGGTGGGTCTCAAATCCCATCATCGTATTGGTCAGTTTTACCCCTCCATTGTATTTTTTTTAAAATTTTACTTTGTTGGTACAAAGAAAGAATAGTTGAAAGTGGAAAAAGATTGCAGTTTGATAGTACTTAATATCATGAGAAACTGATTTATGGGTTTTTGTGAAGTGGCAGAATCGGGATTTTCACTAATGGTTTCAAAATATAAAGAGTTAAAAGTAGTTTTTGATCTTTTTTATATATATATATATAGTGTAATTTTGACCTTAGTGTAGTTTTTGGATGAACTCCCTAGCCATACCCTGGCTCCGCCCCTGGTTTAATGGGTGATAAGTTATCCTCTATTCTTAGCCAGAAGTGTGAGAAAGATTGCAGCTTTATGGTAAAGTTGTTTATCCATATACTTTTTAGTTGCTATAGCGAAATGTTGTTATGGAGAATATGCTGGTACTCTGCATTTTCATGGAGAAATTCAATTTCACCGGGTCCATGTAGGAGATATTATATAAGATGAAAAAGTTGGTTTAGGAAAAGACTTGGTGTTATTGTTCTATGTGCTGAAATGTTTTTATACAGGATGATAGTTATAGAGATGTCTCACTATACCTTTTTTCATCGATTTGTAAATTGGTTTGCCTGACTTAAAAATTTCAATATCATGAGAAACTGTTTTACGGGTTTCATGTGATGATTAGTACTATTCTATTCTTAACCAGAAGTTTCTGATTCGAGTTTGGGGAATGGAGCTCCGTTTAATAGGGAACTTTTGATCCCAAAGTGGGTAAAAGATTGCTACTTTATAGTGTTTCTTTTCATCCATTTGTAAATTGGTTTGCTTTACTTAAAAATCTAAACATCATGAGAAATTGTTTTATGGGTTCCGTAGGAATATAAGTAGCCCTCTATCCTTAATCAGAAGTTTTAGGTTTGAGCTCAGAAAATGGAGTCCCCTTTGAGAGGGATTGCTTTACCCCAAAGTGGGTAAAAGATTGCAGCTTTATAGTACCTTTTCATCCATTTTGTAATTGGTTTGCCTGACTTAAAAATCTGAAAACATGAGTTTTTGTTTTATGGGTTTTCACCTTTCTTGTAATGTAATGTAGCTTTACTTAGTGGGTACACATAAAGAATTGCCCAAGGAAGAAAATTGCAGCTGTATGATTTATTTTTTCTTTTTTGATAGGTAGGTTTTCCAGATGAAAAATAAAAATTCAGATAAATTTTTTGTGTTTGGCGTTTCTCTGCTTGTCTGCTTTAATTTAGCAGATTAGTTGTGAAGTGGTCGAACAGGTGAAAGTAAATGTTTTTTTAATCTTATATGTATGTTTTATTTAAGTGCATTTCTTCTTTGATTTACTGAACAAACAACAACAACAACATACCCAGTGAAATCCCACTATGTGCGGTCTGGGGATTTACTGAACAAGCAGAAACAATATATTTTGAACAATATGTATTAATATGATGCCAAAGTTAAGAGGATTCATCATTGTTTGACTATTTATACCTTAGTTTTTAGCTTACGACATCCCTCCTTTATTACAGCTTGGTACTGGACAAGCAGGCTCACAGCGGAGTGAGCTAGAAACAAAACGCAGTGGAAATAGAGGATCAATATAGACGATAGCAATTGGATTGGGTTAAATCTTAGTTGTTGTGGTTACAGTTACAGTATGTCTGGCATATGCCTTAGAAACCCTCTAGTTTTGTATAACATCTCATTTGTCTTAAAAGACAAAGTATTAAGCATCGAATTGGAATGAAGTGAACTCAAATGGAGTGGAATGATTAGAAGATTCATCCAGCCAACCTAACTAGTTTGGGATTGAATCATAGTTGACTGATTGATCGATACATAAAGATAGCATAATATCTTGGTTTTAATTCAGCTCAGCTTGTAAGGATGGTAACTCAAAGGCTTTGCACAGTTGATTGAGAGTCAATTAATGGATTGGAATGAAATGAAATGGGACTAATGTTGGTTTTCCTATCTCCCCCTTTCCCCTCTTTATCTTCTCTACATTCAAATTATTTGAAGTGCCAGAAGTCAAGCAGGCAGATTCAGTTGTAAAGGCTCAAACTTCAACTTTCTGCTGGACATACTTTCTTCTTGTGGTGCTGATAAAGTATATGGTGCATTATGGTGTCAACCAAAATAAAAAGAACTAGGACTCCTTAAAGAGGCTTTGAATAGACTCCCATCAATGAGTTCAGCTAATTATGAACAATCTATTATTTCTCGGATGGTCTTCATGGTGACCGTGGCAATGGGCTTTCTTCTTGGCCTTTTTTTTTTTTGTAGTTTTGGGTGTCTCTGGTGGCCCTGATAGCATGGCCCTCTGTGTCTTAACTGCTGCATGGAAAACCAGTAGCCTTGGCATTGCTGCTCAAAAGAATGAGTTTGTTGACGGGCTTTTAGCAGTGGTAGTTGATCATGGACTTCGTGCTGAGAGTAAAGACGAGGCTCACCTTGTTCATCATCGAGTCACAAGCATGGGTATATATTCCTTTTAACTTTTTCTTTGTCTTGAATGTAGCAACATTGCTTAGCTCCTTTTAATAGAGATATAATGTAGGCCTTGTATAGGAATCGAATGTCAGATTGCTTGCTGTGAATGGTCAGAAGGCAAGCCAAATCAGGGTCACTTGCAAGAAGCAGCTCGTCAGAAGAGGTCATTACCAGAGTTTCAAATTTTCTCCAGAAAAATGCTATTTCTGAGCCTTTTCATATCTGGGCATGCTAGTTTTTGACTGACTATATGTTATACATACATCCTGATGTTAATAATCTCGTCATTATTGTGAGTAGATAAGTTGTCCCTTTTCATTTGTTCAGGTATGAAATTCTCCAAAGTGCTTGCATCCGACATCAGATTGGTGTGTTGATGACTGCACACCATGCAGATGACCAGGTATTGTCATAATAACATCTACTTTGTGGATTTTTGCATTTTATGTTTCTAAGAAATTAGCACTTATCAGATGGCAATCTGTTTAATTTTTGTTATTATATCCAAAAAAGTTACGCTAATGGTATTTGAATACAATTGATGTTGCCTCACGCGAATGTAAGTTGAACATTATTGGTTTTGACACCATAGATGATAGATTTAGCAGTTGCTAATAGGATTACTCTACAGGCGGAACTATTCATTCTCAGGTTATCTCGTAATAGTGGCGTGCTTGGACTCGCTGGAATGGCGTCCGTTTCACAGCTGTTCTCTACATGTCCAGATTTAAGTGCTGAAGCAAGTAGCTATGGACTTTTATTGGTGAGACCTCTCCTGGAGTTTTCTAAAGAAGATATGTACAAGGTTTGTTTTTTTTCTGTGTGTCTGTTTGGAGGATTTTCATAGTATCCTTTAAACCTGAATAACTTCTTCTAATCTATAAGTAGAGTTTTTCAGGTAATGTTTCATCAGGATCTTAAAATGATTAAACTACATCTGCACATTTTGCTTAAAAAGATTCAGATGGTTATTCCATTTCCTAGTTCATTGGAAGCTTCTAAAGTTGCATTACCTTGTATTGTAGATATGTCTAGCTGCCAATCAAGAATGGGTTGAAGATCCAACAAACAGAAGTGCATTATTTGCTCGTAATAGAATTCGGATGATATTGACTGACTTGGCATCACGTGAGTAGATTTTCATGCATTTGACTTAATTATGCATCTAATGTTTTGGAGGAACCTTGTTAACAGAACCTTTATTTACCGTATCTTGATCATATATATTTTTTCCTGCAGCTATCTTCAGATCCGAGTTGCAAGCACTTATTGCTGCTTGTCGGAGAACAAGGTTGCATGTTGACAAAATTTGTTCCAACCTGATGCATCAAGCTGTGACTATCATGCCTGTGAGTTCTACAGTTTAGTTGGGAATGCATTCTAACCAACGATCCATTGTCCCATTATTGATACTTGATAGCCTTCAGAACAGGTGTACTACATGTTTGAGAAATGACATCTATCTGCATTTCCTTTCAATTCATGCCTTTTCTTGGGGGGTGTATTGGTCGTCAAGTTGCAGTTTAGCACCCCTTTCCTTGCATACAGTTGACAGTCCGGTACCTGTCTAGAACAGAATCAGTAACATTTTAATTCAACCTTATTTTTTGTATTCCCATGCCAAAATGAAAGCTTGTCTCTATTTGGAATGGGGGACATTGGTGATTTTTTGTTTTCTTTCTTTAGACTTATGGGTTAGTCATAGTTACCAGTTTGAAAATGTTAGTACTCCCCCCCAACGGGATATCTGAATGCATGTCCTAGAGCATTTTAGAAGTCATAGTTCTAGCCTTCTAGGCATGTTCCTTGCATTCCCATTGTTTGAGTATTTGCACTTTCTTATTGTCAGAATGTGAATGATTAAAATCCAATCATTAAATAGCTGACATTCAATGAAGTATTACTGAAAAAAAATTAATGGATATATATAGATGAACTAATCATTTGAAAGAAAAACTTGGAACGGAATCCTTCAATGGTTGGAAGAGGTATTTTGACTAGAACTTATCCGTGTAATATTTCCTTAGTAATGATTCTCACCTGGAGAAGAAAAACACTGTATATCTGTACCTTGTCTTAGCCTGATGTTCCTGCTCGCTCTCTCATTCTGTGTCTCTCTCCTTAGTATTTTTTCTTCTGGAAAGCAGGAAGGGCATGCGGTGATTGATTTAGGAATCCTCAGTCCTTCAGAATTAAAGGACATAGTCCTCTCCAAGTTTATTGCTTTGTTATTGCAGGTATTGCCACTTTTAGCTTTTAATGTAGGCATAATACATAAACAGACACTCAAACTTGGCTGTAGCTGGAAAGTAAACACTCCAACTTTGAGAATGAACATCTAGACACCTCAACTCGTCTTCACTGTGTCAGTTGAACACTCCAACTTTCAAAATGATCATCTAGACACCTCCAAAATTTATGTGTCATGTCAGCGTCGGGCTGGGAATGAGTTGGAGTGTTTAGTTGTCAGTTGAGACCAAGTTGAGGTGTCTCGATGTGCACTCTCAAAGCTTGAGTGCTTACTTGGCAGCTGAGGCCAAGTTTAAGTGTCTATTTATGTATTATGCCAATAATCAATTTTTTGCCAGGCAAGGTATTTTGTTGTAGAAAGCTTTTCTTGACCTGTATCTAATGATAGATACCTACTCACGCCTCTTGTTTTCGATGTAGTTTGTTTCACAAAAGCAAAGGCCTATCAGAGGCAGTGCATCAAAATTGTTATTAGGCTACATTCGTACTTCCCCATGCAAGGTGAATGTAATCCAATTTATCTCGACCTTTGCACACACAAATGGTATTAACTTTTGTGGGCAAGAAATTCCTTTCTTTTGATATTAGACTGATGATTTTCAATAACACATTGTCGAATGTATATCACTTATGGCACCTGCAGACTGCTGTTACTGCATCCGGTTGTTACCTTTGTCCTGCTCCTGGCTCCAAAGGCACTAAAGTATTGATTTGCTGCTCTACTGATGCTGAGTTGACACTAGAGTTGCTAAATCCATACTCGACCGAAGGATATATCAGCACTATTTCAAAAGAGGTAGAGCAAATTGTAGCAAATGGAAGGTCATACTCAGATCAGTGCCCTCAAAGTATTCTAGGAGTGCAATTTTTGAACCTAACATCTTCCGATTCCGTTTTAGCTGAAGCCAAAAGGGAAGGCATTCTTAGTGAATCTACCTACAAGAGCATTATTTCTCTGCAGAGAGAGGAAAGCAATAATTTCAAGTCCAAAACTAATATTGCGCTCAAAAACAAGGTGGAACACAAAGTAGAATACACAGCTTCTGCTCCAAGCAAAGTACTCCATTCTGAAAAAGTTGGGTACTTCATGAACAGATTTATAGTGAAGTGGTATCTGTGCAAGCAAAACGCTTACACTTCGTATTTCATGAATAATTCTAATCAACTCCAAGATTTTGGAGAAGAAAGATGGAACTTTTGCAATTCTTGTGTCCTTGGCCATGATCAAATGGTCAGGGTCCGCTACATGATTGATGCTGATTGGTTGTACCTAGCAACGCTATCAAAGAGAGAGGATAGAAGCATTGTTCATGAAGAAGAACTTTCCCTTTCAGCGGAGTCACGAGTAATGAGCAACATAAACTTGTGTTCTGCTAGTACAAAAATATCAGCTGAAAGAGCTCTCCCCTTATTGCAGTCCATTCCTGTCGCTGCAAGAAGAGCTTTACCTGTCTTGGTCAATGTGGATGGAGTGTTGCTAAGCATACCAGTAAGTCGATGTCTCTGTTTGTGATACTAATCTGATAGTATTTTTCCTACAGCTAACGACCCTCCCTGATACAGCTCTTCTTCATCATTTATGCTATTTAGCCTAAATCTTGAGGCTTTTATTGAATATTGCCAGCTCATCATTATATGAACCTGATAAACGAAGGGGCTGTTTCAACGGCAAACAAGTTACTCAATTGGTTTAGTTTCCTACGGAGACCGGTGAAAATCAGTTTAGGCCAAGATTTCTGGTTGGTCCAAGGGGATTAGACCAAAGTGGAGATATTCTCTCTTTGAACCCTGCTAAAATATCTAGGCTGTTCTGTTCTGGCCTTAAGAAAATGAAGGGCCATTCTAGAAAGATTGGAAATGGCTCATATGTAGCTGTTCTGTTCTCATAGTGTGCCTTGTCTCAGGCACTGATCCTCTACTTTGTGCTTCTAACATCCACCTATGACCCAACCAATGTTCTATTGCTATTTCTTTTCCTTTACTGCATCACTGAACATACAGAAGGCATGGTAGCACAAAACTTCCTGGTTATAGCTAGCTACTGACCAGTAACTTGATCTTTCTCCTCTTCCATTAACTTACCAAACACCAAAAATAAGCAAGAAAATTACTTATTTTCCACCAGGAAAACATTTTCCTTTCATACCGAACACACCAAAATGTAGGTTTACTATTTCTGAGGGCATTAATAGTGTAAACAACAATCACAACTATCCCTAAGAATTTTGGTTTTTGTGTTCACACATTCCATGCTGGTTTTGATGTGTCAGTTTCTGTTCCACTCTAGCTGATAGCCTGTACTAATTTATTTTTTTTGCTTCTTCTCAGAGTGTGGGTTTCCAGCACTGTCCTTGCTTGGTGGCATCCGCTATATTTAAGCCAAAAGTCCCACTTGGTGGAGGTTACAATTCATTCCTCTAGTTGGTTTACAATGTGAACTTGTTCATGTATCATTATTAGTTGAGCTGGCCTTCTGATGTTCCCAAAGAGGGGGAAAATCTCTGCTGGATGGAGTTTATAATATATTCCTCTAGTTGGTTTACAATGTCAACTTGGTTCATGTACCATTATAAGTCTAGCTGGCCCTCCCAAGTTCCCAGAGGGGAAAAAACCTCTGCTGGATGGAGATTACAATTCATTCCTCTAGTTGGTTTACAGTGTCAACTTGGTTCATGTACCATTATAAGTCTAGCTGGCGCTCCGAAATTACCAAAGGGGGGAAAATCTCAGCAGGATGGAAGTTACAATTCATTCCTCTAGTTGATTTACAATGTGAACTTGTTCCTTGTATCATTATTGGTTTAGTTGGCCTTCTGATGTTACCAGAGGGAGAAAAGTTTCTGCTGGATGGACGTTAGAATTCATTTTTCGAGTTGGTTTACAATGTAAACAATGTCCATTTGGTCCATGTACCATTATTAGTCTAGCTGCCCCTCTGATGTTAAGTATGTAGGCAGAAAAACATTTTCGTTTCTATTCAGATGTTGAACGAAAAGCTCCTGAAGCAAACCATAAAGCCATAAAAGTAGTTTATATTCACAGATCACAACTTGCCACCCCATAACACAGTTTACCTAAGTTCAAGACAGCCTCTAAAATGGAGGTAAAAAAATATGCCTTTGTTGACAATCTAGACCCAACAAAACTAAAAGCTGCAACTCTAATGTAAGAATCCCATCACATCCAATGTATTTTACCTCGGGGTGAATTTAAATGCAATAAATTAGTTGTACATTGCATTTTCTGTAGTAGCCAAAAGAATATACATTTACACAGAACTAACTACATTAACCATAGCGTTTATGCATCATCAGTGTGGTTATCATTGTCATGGTCACCTTCATAATACTCATCGTCACGTTGGATATGCTTATCTTGGGTGTGCTCTGTGAATTCAAGACAGGGTAACAGAAAGAAAGCAAAATCAGAGTTAGATCACTGTAGTTCCACATTTGAGCATGTTGTGTGCTTATAGTCAGATTTCTACTTACGATTCACACGCTCATCTGGATTTTGTTCATCTTCATCAAAATCAGGAATATAAAAGTCAGGTGGTACCTACAAAAATATGAAAATTTTCAGACTCCCAAGTCACTATCTTCACCAGATACCTTACCTTCAGGCACCAAGCACAATCATGGCTAGATGCATTAAATGCACTTCTAATGACAGTTACGGCACATCGAAAATGCAAGTTGCTCTTTTTATGCATTGGAGAAGCATTCTCACAATGGTAAATGTATTGAATGATTGCAGCATGTGTAGAAAGCTGAAACTGCATTTTACATACTTGTGTATTTTCAAAATCAACATAAAGCGTCAAAGAAGCAACCACTTAAAGGGGCAAAACGCATTTCAAGTGCAGTTCTTAAGCAATCAGAGTACATATAAACAAAAAAACATAGCATGCAATTATGTACATATAGCTTGTATGTGTGTTCTTGATTATTTGGAAACAAAAAACTCCAAAAGATGCACTTGACTTACCTCTTGCATCTGTACACTCGGAGCATGCTGGAGGCAACGGAGATTTTCCAGCACTTGCATTTTTATGGTGCCAATGTATGATTTGCTATTCAGATTCTCCTGTTCAATCAATGAAACAGGTGATTAGAGCAAGATCACGATGCCAATTTGTTATCATTTTTATTTGAAAATGCTAATTGAAACATGACATCACTGGATCAAGCAATCGGTCATCTTATGGATGTAACATTATAAATATCAACAGAATTTTGAGGAAAAGGACTCCACACCTTGAGTGACTAAGATGATGACATGCGGGTAAGTAAAGAAAAGCAACAAAACGATTCAACTTACTATGTGTCCACCAGGAAGCTTCAGTGAATAATCAGGGGCAAAATATTTGATGTAATCATTGTCTGGTATTTCTGCAATTATTTATCAGTTAATTGTGTGAAATAAAATTATTTCTAAAAAATTAAACCATTAAGCTCATTTAAATAACATCATATAAGCAGATAACTTGAACTTCTTGCTAGAAAATGTGAACCATGAAGCAAATTTCAGATAACAACATTATAGCTGATATTTTCTTATTCTCAGTTAAAATCAATTGTTTAAACAGCTCAAGAAGTCCAAAGGAAGGAGTCAAATTCCAAGAACTCCAGCTTCCATATAAACCTTGCAAAGTTATTATCTAGCCATGACTTTGACCAAAATCACCAAATATTAACGTGAACAGTTGAAACAAACACATTTCTATTTAGGTACCCACTTAGAATATCTTAATACCAACAACAACAAAAGAGCAGCTACATACTACAAAATGGAAGCGGGAAGAGTAAATACAAAACTGTCGCACTTAGGCAACTGGGCCAGATACCAATACCTCAAATACATCAAGCAACAGATCTATACTAGGAACCATGTTCAATCAATTAATATCCCAATGAACTATCCCTCAATCCCCCAAAGAAGTTGGGCTCAGCTATATGACTAGCATCCAAAATAAGAAGATGGAGTTTCACAACACACCAAATTAACCTTCAACATCAAATTCGCTGCAGTGAACATCAGTCCACTATCTAGCTCAACCTGGAAATAAAAATTCTTCTCTGCACTCTGTCAGTAATTTAATTCCCATGCTCACAGCCTATTTAAGCTGTGAATGTTCTGTTCGAATCCAAACTATTCCAATACTACTCTGCTTATTAGTAGTTTGTCTTTTAAGGCAAATTACGAGTTCTCAGGTTTAAAAGAAGAGTTCTCGAATTCTCTAAAACCAGAAGTTCTCTAAATCGCATACTTATACCTACACATATAAATCTTGAACCTGACCAAAAGAACTCCTACCTAATATTGAACATAAAGCAACTGTAACAATAATAACCAGAACTTAAACCAAGGATATCAGTGCCATCCTGTTCTGCATAACCACTAAAGGGATCATCTCCATTATGTATTTGGATCCTGACTAAGCCACTGACAGTCTCGAGGCATTACAGAAACAAGCATAAGAGGCAGTGTGAAATCACAGCACAAAAATAAAAGCCTTCTCATCATACCATTAGGAAGCTCTGTGTCTAAAAGAACTCCAGTTTCCAGAGCCCAACAACGGGCGACATTCTCTTTTGTGTATCCCCCACCTCCAGTTACCTGTAAAAGGTCCCATGCAGTCAAACAGATGCAGATAACTTGTTATGAAGCAGAAATGGAATTTGAATTGAGAAACACCCACCAGCAGCGGCAAATTAAATTTCTTCACAAACCTTACACATTCAGCATGTCCTGTAAGAATCATTCATTGATAGAGATAGATTAAAAATCACCAGAAGACAAACCAATGCATTCAATCTCACCAAGAGCTGAATATTAGAGATTGAACACAATCCTGAAAGTGTTTAAAATAAGAAACCAAATACAAGTAGAATAGCACCATCAATAGAGAGGTTGAAGCAGCCCAGACGGTCTCCAGCAAGCGAATCTGCCCCACATTGCAGAACTATTGCGCCAGGTAAATATGTTTCAACAACCTTTGAAATAATCTATGAAATGACATGTTGCAAGTGAGATGCTTTAATAAATAATCAGAACATAGTAAAACTAATATGATAGAAACTTTCTTTACAAACTTACTGTTTTGAAGAGTCTAGTGAAACTGCCGTCATCTATTCCATCCTTGAGAGGCACATTTATGGAATAGAATCTTCCATCTCTTTCCCCTGTATCCTTCAGAATAAAACCACGGTAAGCATAGCTAGAGGTGTTCATAAGAGGGGCCTTCCCTAAATGCAAGGGGTAGGAGTTTCATCTTAAAGGATGAATTTACACTATCAAGAGAAAACATGAAATTCAGATGCTCTTGCGGTACAAATGTATTTCAATTTTGTCCTAGGCTGGGAGTAGCAATTAAAAAGCCAACAATGATTCCAAGTTATTGAAATCTTTGCCACAAATGACGCCGTACATGTGCTTTCTCAGGAAAACTCATGTTAGTTATTGGTTTAAGAATTTGAAATCGCACAGATACTTTAACGGTAAAACCTAAGCAGGTCAAAAGCCCCATTTTTCTTAGCTTCCCTTCTTTAGCCCTTTATGATAGCACAAGGGGGTGGAATTCCACCCAAAAAGCAGTGCACAACCCAAGGAATTTATAATAGCATGAATGATGACATAAAAGCTACATAACTTGAGAATGTTTTGATAGCATAAATAGTGTTATTAGGGCCCATTTGGTTTGCTGCATAAGCTAATATAATACATGTAAACAATGTATAAGTTATTCATTGTTCAGTTATTTGTTTTTGTTGTTTTCATAAACTCTGCAATAGTTACACATTGTTTGGTTACTTATATTGATTGTCCTAAACAATAATACCCATATAACTTATGCAGAGATCTATGTATTATTTTATGCAGGATAGAATGTGGAATAAGAATATTCCAAAATTAACAATACATGGATTAAAGCTACTAAATGGAAAAATAGCCCTTCATGTACATAGTAACCAAAATTTTATTTTGTTAAAAAATAAAAACATATTTAATATATACACACTATATAATTATTTTAATACAAAAACCTAAAGATTCGATAATAAACAATCTCTACGTGGCAATCTTTGTATTATAAACCCTGCATTACCATCCTTCATTACTATCATTACTAATACCTACATTACAATCCTTGTATCACTAATTCATGTATTACCTTACACTACAATCCCTGCATTGCTAATCCATACATAACTTGCTTCTAAACAAAACGACTCCTTAATGAGGAGGCAAAAGATCTTGCATACAAGGCGTACACAAAGCTGCATATCTTGATTCTTGAGAAGTATCAATGTTTTCTCTGCTTTCAAACCTTGGATTAGTACTAAAGATAACAATAAGTACTTTACATCAAAGAGGACAACCAATAATGTACAAACACACACACGACCTAATTTCCTTTTCAATTATTCTCATATTTTTTTTGACTCATTTCGTAAATGGCTGAGTTCACTGAAATTTGAATAGTTTTTCCAAACTCTTTGCCTTGATATTAGATTCTAATTATATTTTAGGGAAAAGGCTCATAAATACCCCTCTTCCACCTTTGGGTTTAAAAATACCCTTAAGGTCTATTTTTGGGCTCAAACATACCCCTCAACCTAACAGAAATATTCAGGTCAACTTTAACTCTTTAAAAGCCACGTGTCATTTTCTAATTGGTGCCATATTTTAATTCACAATAATTAAAATCCAAACCCATGACTGACCTTTCTCACCCACAAAATTAAACCTACATTCTTTTTCTCCTCCCAAATCCATGTATCTAGGTTCTTCCGCTCGTAAGTTCTTCTTCCTCTTCCTTTTATTGTTTTCGTTTCTTAAAATTATCCAATACAACAATCAGCCCCTACACATAAACTTCTGCTATTCAAAGTCCTAAAGAAATCTCCATTGCATTCAGGTAGTTTCGTTCTTATTCTTATTCTTCTTATTTCTTCCAAATTTGCTTAGCAAAATCTCCTATTATCTCTGCATAAAGTTTGTTCTTTGGGCTAGAATGCCCAAAAGTTCTATAAATTCTCGAAGCTCAGCACAGTTGCATAAATGAGATTGATGAAAAATTTATGGCCAAAACTTCTATAAATGCTGGACGTAGATTTGACCAATGTCCCCATTTTGTTCTAAATTAATTTTTTTTTGCCAAGAAACTTAATAGTTTTTCAATTTTTCGGTTTTGGTTACTGAAATTCTATATGAAATCTAATATATGTTTGGATGCTACCAGCAAGGAAAGCAATGATCTGAAGAAAATTATGACCGAAATAAAGAGGAGAAAAAGAATGTATGTTTGATTTTGTGGGTGAAAACGGGTCAGTCATGGGTTTAGATTTTAAAAATTGGGGGGTTTTTAATTATTGTGAATCAAAATGTGGCATCAATTAGAAAATGACATGTGGCTTTTTAAAGAGTTAAAGTTGACCTGAATATTTTTGTTAGGTTGAGGGGTATGTTTGAGCCCAAAAATAAACCTTAAGGGTATTTTTAGACCCAAAGGTGAAAGAGGGGTATTTATGAGCCTTTTCTCTTAGGTTGGGTATTTATGAGCCTTTTCCCTATATCTTAAAGCAACTACTCCGTTTGCCACTTTACTTCTTTGGCGACAAATTATTTCACCTTTTATTCTTGAAGGAAAATACAAGATATCAAAATTTACACACACTAAGCATGTTATATTTTTTTTTAAATTTTGATATGACATGTTTTACTTTATAACATTGATGTCCTACGCACTTTGACATCTATCGAATACCTGATATCTTCCACCAATACAACTATCAATGCTTAGGCAGACAGAAATAAATCATCTATTGTCACCATTGTTGGGATTCGAACCTTTGTCCTTACTCCAACTCTTTGACAACGAGCCACCCCTGAGGGTTTGATATAACATCCTTTTAGCTATTTCAAGTTTTGACATTTCAAAGATGCTTCTCTCAAGTCTTAATCTCTAAACTCGTTAATCTCTTTCAGGATGGAAGAATTTTTTTTTATAACAAAGATGTAGGAACCAACGTGCACGCTCGACCAATCTACTACATACCTAATACCTCCACAACACGTGTTGGGTATGGAGGGAGTGATCCTACGCCTCTATATTGAATAAATAAGCTTCTTAGGTCTTAGAGCCTATTTGGATTGACTTAAAAGTTGGTCAAACTTACTTTTAAGTCATTTTTCGTTTTTGGAAGTGTTTGGCAAGGTTAAAAATGACTTAAAATAAGTTTAAAATGACTTTAAAAAAGTTAAAAACTAAAAGTAGGTCTCCCCCTACTTTTTATTTTTTGACTTAAAAGCTACTTTTTTCAAGCCAATCCAAACGGGCTCTTTATCTTTATATATCCAAGAGGATCGTAGAATAAGGTACAATCACAATAATAAATAGCACATAAAAGTCTATGAAATTCAAGTGAGCCCGTAAGAAATTAGTTCATGTTAGGTTGTTGACGTAAAAAGAAAAATCTAGAGAACAAAAAGAAGAATAAACTGTCAATATAGAAGTACCTTCATATCACCAGTTCCAGGAAAGAACTTATCCCCATACTTGTGGAAACTAACGGTCATAACCCTGCAAAAAGATCTAATATTAGAAACTTAAAATTCCAGCAACTGTCTAATAATATTTTGGACTGTACCAATTTTGGTAAATATTTATCCCATTCCCCAGTTAAAACACATCACGAGGAAAAGTGCACTTTCTACACCAAAAAGATTTATTTAAGGCTAACAAGCACCTAGCAGAGCATTGATGCACTTACTAAAATGCTAATGAATATATAGCATTTGACAAAAATGTCAAAGCTATAGAACATAGTAGCAGCAAAAATCATACCAGACAAAAATGTTCCAACTGTGCAGTACGCAAACAAAATCAACTGTTTAGAAGCCAATTTTTTTGAAAAATTAAAGTATTCAACTGGTGCCAAGGTAGAAGCTTCATACTCACAGCTACTGAATAAACAAGCAATTTAATAATCAAGTGAACATGTGACACTTTAATTTATTCCTTTGCGTGACACAGAATATATGAGGGTAAGACAAAAATGCTTCAGAGAGGTCCCGTCTACAGTATTATAAAGAACTTCACTACAGATTTCTTGCTGGCAGCGTCGATCATCATTCAGGTTCTCGGAGTCTCACTCTAGACTCAATAGCTACTACTTTAAGCCTTCATATTGATTTAAGATTTATCCTCAGGTTTGACATCAGAGAAAGAAAAAACAGAGAAGGAAAAACGAAAAATTGGAGAAAAACTACAGAAAATAATTCCACCTGTCAGTGAAATAAAAGGCCTCTTCTACACCATCACCATGATGCACATCAATATCAATATAGAGCACCCGCGGATGATACTTTAGAAGCTCCAATATCCCCAGAACTAGGTCATTGATATAGCAAAATCCTGAAGCCGCACACTTCTTGGCATGATGCAATCCACCAGCCCAATTTATTGCAATATCACAAAGCTTATTATTCAATCTACGTGCAGCATCTGCCACTAAATCTTTGTTAGCAAGTGAATTTGAGACTTCAACAGTAATAGCATGTTAACAAGGCCGATTTTACCTATTGTTCCACCAGCATATATTTGACAAAACTCGAATAAGTTGTCAAATACAGGGCAATCTTCTCCAAGATTATCTGATAAGTAAACAGATAAGCAATAGTTCAACATCACATTATCCAAACAAATCATCTAAAAAGACGTGATGCCAAAAAGCATACTCTTTAGAAAATATATGATATCGAAATTTGTTTCCATTTTGATCTTATAGTGAGTTGTTAACTACACCTATTCATCATACAAAAAAGTCAGAAAAAGACCAAACAACCAAGACATAGGCAAAAAAATAGGGAGAGAAACTAGAGATGGTATGAAGGAAAAGCTGACAATAATTCGGATGAAATCAAAATATACATTTTTGATGGCGACTTGGTGTAACTCAGAATACATATGTGAAGTTGGCAAACTGATATAGTTCATTAGGTACCAGAATTAGTAGAAGGGACTACTTTGTTCATTGTTGTAATATTTAGCACTTTCTTAGAGCTGCAACCAATGAAACTTATTTACCAATAAAAGAAGTAGTTGGGTTGGAGGTAATTGTTGTTCCCCCCTCCTTTTCAATCTCTAGAAATTCATTAAGACAGTTAAAATAGAGCACATGAAAACATTCATATAGGTGATCTAGTCATGTTCGTACATAGAATTTTTTGTGCTAGAGAACCTAATTTTTCAATATTCATTGAGACAAGTCTAAGTGGAGTAACATGAATACTGAGGATTTAACTAGCTTCGGATTTAGGTGTAGCTGTTGGTGGTGGTGGCATGCTTGTTTTATAGAAGATGACGAGTACTATTACAAGCTAGATTCATATGAATAAGTATGCAGCTCAAAGATGATATTTCAAAGGAAAAGAGATAAAATAAGACAATGTTCAACACTTACATCTTGCCATTTCACTAGGGAACAAGTTCTGAGTATCTGGGGTTATTCTGTTCAAGAATTCTACATAATCAGCAGAATGAAACTGCGCTAGCTCCACTGGATATGCTTTGTGAGGCCTCTACATAGTTCAATCAAAAAAGGTAAAACAAAAAAAAGCAAAGAAAAAGAAAAAGAGTGAAGGGTCAAAAACACACTTAAAATATCTCTTTTTTCGAGTTTCATATTTGAACTATCACCAACTATTTATCATTAATACCTCAACTATTAATTGTTCCCAAAACACACCCGAATGATGGTGATATTTCAGGTACGAAAAGGGACAGTTGATAGCTGAGTTGTGTTTAGATAAATAGTTGGCGATAATTCTCGTAGGAAACTATTAGCCCGTACCTCACAACTCAGGTATGAAACTCGAAAAAAAGATATTTTTCTGTGTGTTTTTTACCATTAACTCTTAAAAATGGAAAACACAAAACACAAAAGAGAAAAGGAAAGAGTAACAAACATAAACTTCCATCTTGCTGTGAAGTCCATAAGCTAGAACCAGATGATGAGTCATACACAACCTGTGCGGCTTCATTGGATGATTCGGACCAAAGTATACACTTCCAACATCACCTGTAACAAAAATTCAGCTTACTTAAACAACATAAACGCTCGCATACAGAATGAACAGAACCTAGGGTTTGTGATTCTCGAGCGTAAAGTGAAAAAGGAGAAAAAGAGAAAACTCTTACCGTCGTAGAAGTAGGAGATTTTGTCCTTGGACCTCATTGTAGAGGGAATAGCTATGCAGAGAACAGACTACCGGAGCAGTTTACCGGAACTTCGCCGGCGGGAGAGCTTTTCCGGCTTGCCGTCGGCGATTGGCTGTGAAGTGAAACAATGGACAACTTCGTGGACTTCTATGTATCTCTTTGTAATTCCGAAAAAAGAAATAGGAAGATTTAATGGTCAAAAATACTCTCAACTATTGTTTTTATTTGATAATTAATAATATTAATTGAGTTATAATTTTAATGGACTTGGAAAATAATTTAAAATTATAGTAAATGTTAAGGGCAAAAAAGGAAAAGATTTTTTTTTTCTTGATATGCTAAGTGGACAAGTAAAAGTGAGAATTTTGTTATAGTACCATAAACAAATAAAAGTGAATTATTGTTTGATGAATAATTGACTAATCAAATAGTTCTATTTTGAAATACTTGTTTTTGTTAATCGAGGTTTGCTATGGTGATTACATGTTTCCTTTATTTTAGTTATTTGTTTACCAAAGTTTGCTACAGTAGGTATGAGGAAAGGTAAAAGTAGGCTGAAAAAGTATAAAAGAGCGGTAATTAGATAAGATCCTACTATCGTATTCTCCACTTTTGTTCTTACATTTTGTTTCCTTTATTTTAATTATTGTAGTATCTATTGTTGCTATTGTTCCCTTCTCCTTTGTTTTAACATGTCATCTTTACTAGTGTATTTCTTTCCCACACTTACTTTCTTGTATGCTTCACTTGAACCGATCATCTATCAAAATCAGTCTCTCAACCTTCATAAAACGAAGTATCAGGCAATAGTAGAAGCAATTGTGGGCACACTTTCACAAACGGGACAAGAAGTGCCTATATTTATACTCATTTGAATAGACAATTGGTGTCACAAAAGCTTTGACACAGTGGGAACATAATTCCACTCTGCTTTCATTGTTAAAAACAGTAACATTTCATCAAAATTAAAGCAATGTCTCAAATTGTGTCAGTTAATAGATGGAAAAAAATGATTATTAGCTTCAAAACATCAAACTTTTCACTGTGCAGGCTGCATTGTCTGCTGCATCTCACCAATTATTAGCTTCAGAACATCAAAAATTTCAATGTGAATAACACAAACAATCTCTTTATGCTCGAGTTTCCCTAGGAATGATCGCGCAGAAGTCAACATTTTATTGCTTCTTGCCAATGCCATGAGACATATTGTAGATCCCCCTGGCCTGAAACATCATCCAAGAACGGATTACAGTTGATTATAGGAAACAAAGAAATGACTCGGACTATTTAATATGATAGAAACTCACAATCATGAAGGTAGCTGTAGTTGCCAAAGCAAGTGGAATGGCAACTGAGGTAATCTTGTCTACGGGACCTTTCAGGTGTGTATACTTGTGAACACTCTGGAAATACTTCTGTTTCGCAGCAAGCTTTTCTCGGGGATAGAAGGGTGTTTCTGACATCCTGCAAAATTCATTAACTTGTAAACGTAGAATCTCACGACAAATAAAATATTATGGGTGTTTAACTAGGATGGTTAATAAACATAGAAGAGGTTCTTTAGCATGCATCCTTTTCTCTTTGTTACAAGTGCAATCTGTGTGATTTCCTTTTCTTATTTACCACTTCAAAGACATATTTTAATCTTTCATCACTTTTGCGGCACACAAGGAGAGAGGGAAATGAAGAAGTGAAAAACTAGTGTCCCTCTAATGCAAGAAAGATGTCAATCGTACACATATCCGGAAAGAAGATGGCAAAGACTCAAGACTAATTAATGCAAGAAACAATTCAATCAAACACATATTCGGAAAGAAGATGGCCAAGACTCGAGACTACGACCAATCAATCAGAAAGTAGAAAATGAATGTGCCTATTGTTAGAAGGTACTAGTAAAAGACCTACCTTCCATATTAATAATGTTAATCGGGATGGTCCGGATGGATATTACCCAAAAAAATAAAAATTCAACAGTACACTGAGAAACAATGATAGTCTGACTCTTCTTCCCCCACCCGCTTTTCCTTTTATGGTTAAAAAGTTATCGTATTCAGAAATGCCATGAAGGTAATGCTTGTCCAGCACAACACATCCAGAGATAAAAAAAGATCATTCAAAAGAAAGAAGAGAAACAAACCTAGATAGAATAAGCTAACCATAACTTCACACAAAGATAGATCGACTTCGGTGCAATTTGCACACAAGTTTAGGCTCTATAGACTATTGTAAGCTCCATCTTTGAATCAAATAGGTTCATGTATATACAGATCAAGCAAGAAATATTACAACAGCAAAAAAATGGATACATCCTGCATCTTGAAACATGTCTCACAAATATCCAATATACCGACATTATTTACCAAGCTTGCTGATAATATTCAGTCCTATCAAACTGATTCCAGATATGATATCTTCTTTGGTCAATTTTATGATGTTCTGGTCTAACAATTAGAGTGCCTA
The DNA here is from genome assembly GCA_018342035.1 of Solanum appendiculatum. Classification (NCBI taxonomy): domain Eukaryota; kingdom Viridiplantae; phylum Streptophyta; class Magnoliopsida; order Solanales; family Solanaceae; genus Solanum; species Solanum appendiculatum. The sequence goes on from JAGDQO010000572.1 coordinate 380,285, forward strand.
ATAATTTTACATGCTGATAATTGCCCAAAGATAAATGTTAAGCAGCATTTATTTTTCTAAATAAAGAAAAGGGGGAAGTGTAGAAGGAGAATGGAAAAGGAAATGGATTTTATCAAGACACACTCAGAAGATTTCAGAACTGCGCTCACCAGCATTTCTCCTAGCACATGGTTTCAATATCTAACAGGCATAAGAACTGTTAGCATTTCAAGCACACTACGTGTCCAATTCTTATTAAAAAAACGCTACGGGTCCAATTATCATCTCTAACAAATGTAAGATCATCAGGAGCTGCGATTGACAGACACACTTACATCATAGACATACTTCACATAAATGAAGCTCGACGTCTTCCACTACCATGTCCAAAATATCTAATCCTTGAGCCAATTTAGCTCCATTAACATGTGCTTTTAGGCATCAAATGGCAGTGCAAATCACTTGCTAGTTGCTAACAGAAAAAGAAATACAATTTCCCTTTATTGGCATTGATAATCAGCTAGCCAACGAGACATTCCATTGTCAAAGCCCCAACCCCCATACACAAAAAAAGAACTTTCTATCAGGGAACCTTTTTTCCATTGTCATTGTCAACGAAGAACTAAGACAGCCCTGAATATCAATTACCAACATTATAGCACCCAAGGGTAACACCTAATGGTCAATGAATTGGGTTAGCACACATTAGGTCTCAAGTGATTTCTTCCCATCTGTTCAAGCCTTGATTGACAGAATCACCTACCTCTACTTGTAGGAGGTAGGCCCAGAGGCGGAACTAGAGGGTATTCACCCAAACCCCCCTCAGCAAAAAATTACTTTGTATACACATGGTAGATTTTATGAATTTATGTACATATATAAATTGTGAATCCCCTAAACAACATACAAAAGATTAGCTCAACGATCTAAGATATCCGAAATGCACCCCAACGCCCAATGTCCAAGGTTCATTCTCAAGGACTGCATTATTTTTTACATTTTTATTTTTCAAACCCCTGATTGAAAATCATGAATCCTCCACTATAGATAGCAGCTACCTGCGCAATTGGTAGGTAGCTGCTACCCTTGGAATTAGTTGAGATGCGCGTAAACTGTATAGAATCATGATAAACATCAAATCCAAAATGAAAACGAAAACCACAAGATCCTATCAATCAAATAGATCAAATCAAACAAACCCATCAATCAAAACTAGCCACACATACAAAAATGAAGAAAACAAGATCTAATCAATCAATCATGTAAATAACAAAACATTGAATCAAAGAACAATAAAGGGTCAATGAAAAAACCAAATTCAAATAGAGAGATGAACTTACACGGAAAGTTAGAGCGAAATTCGATGAAAAGCAATGAGTAAAAGAGAAGAATAGACGCAAAGGGAAATCAATTTGTTGAGTCGAGGCAACAAGATTGTTACTTCCTATTTTACTGCCACTCAATTCGACATCGTGGGACTAAAATAATCTCGGAATTAATTAATATTTCTAATTAAATATAAAATAAAATAATTTTTGAGTTAAATTATATTTATTATTAAGTATAATATAAAATAATCTCATGAAGTGGTTATTTGATCAGTGTTTAATATTTAAATTGAAATTTGATTAATCTGAATTTGCATTACATAAGTTCATTTAGGGAAGGAAAAGGGTTTCTTGTAAAAAATTTGATGCGAAGGACGATGAGGAGAAACACTCTTTATTAAGTACTTTTTTTTATATTCAGAACTCGAAATTGATATCCCTAATTAAGAAAAGAATAGTCTTTTATTGGTGAGAGTATACACTAGAAATGTTGGTGTTACAACTTTCTATAGAGAACTCATGAGTTTTTAGATTAAGTTTGAAATATTATAATCAACTGGAATGAGAATTAAACTTCAGTTTATTAAATATCAATATAAAAAATAATATTGACGTAAGATTTACAAATACTTCACTCTTTCCAGATTTTATTTATAAAAGTATATTGAATATATATTATTATTGAATTCATTTATTTATTTATTTTAATTTCTCAAGTTTACCCTATGATTTTAAATTAGTTGGTAACCTTTATTTTTTCTTTGGGAACCCAAAAGGAAAAGAAAAAAGAATAGGTACTCAATTGTCTGTTATAATAAGGAGTAGGGAGTGTTCTACAATTATGATTAATTTAGGGGATATCTATGTAATTTGTTCCTATTTTTTCTCTTTCGTCGCCGAACACAGAAAACGGAGAAGCATACTTCCCGCAGTTGTAGCAGCAGCTTGCCGGAGCCGGCGATCGGAGATACTTCTGTCAATAGCCGAAGGTAAGGAAACACTTTCTCTACTTTTTTGAACATCTTCTGTGTGCACAAGAATGTTTCGGTTACTCGATTATGATACTTTTTGTGGATTTTTGTGCAATGATAATTTCAATGATGATCCTTGTAATTATGGTTCATTGAACCGGGGAATCTATAGGAAACAACCTTTCTAACTCGTAAACATAGGAGTAAGGTTTGCGTACATGCTGCCATTCACAGACACTTGTGAGATTATATTGAATATGTTGTTGTTTATAATAACTCTGGTGGATGAGAGTCTATTGGAAACAACCTCTCTACCTCAAGGTCTGCATACACTCTACCTTGTCAGACTCCACTTTGTAGGACTACACTGAGTATGTTGTGGTGTTGTTATAATTTCTCAGGTTATGGTAGTGGAACAAAACTTAATTGAACATGGATAGTGGTGGAACTAGGAAATTATACAAGAGGATTCAAAAGTAGTAGCTATTTTTGAACTCCTTTGTCTCTTCAATAAAATTATCTTATGTCTAGGGGATTCAACTGTTTTTTATAACAACAATAACATCATACCAACCCAGTGTATTGTAATCCCACAAGTGGGATTTTGAGAGGATAATGTGTACGCAAACCTTATCCCTACCTTGTGAGGTACATGGATGACTTTTGTAATTGAACGTCCTGGCATGAAATCAAACTGGTTCTTGGAAATAAACATGTTCCTCCTCACTCTCATCTCCACCATCCTCTCCCAAACCTTCATAGTGTGGCTTAACAACTTGACACCCCTATAGTTGTTGCAATTCTGAAAAAATCCACAGTTTTTTATAGAACTGAAAAATTCGTTTTTAGCCCTGTTTGCATAGTATAGTTTTTTTCATGAAATGGTCAATGCTCATAGTAGGTATAGAAATATAGACAGACAGGAGATTATTGAGGAAACTGTGGAAGATTTAAAAGAGATTAAGAGTGATCTTTAGAATTCTATGAAAGACCATTGTAGGATGATGATCTGATATCCTTAACACCAAAGTATAAATAATGTTACAAAATCCCTTAGAGAAAATAAAATGAATCTATTTTTGGTAGAGAAAGTGAAGGCCGTTGTAATAAGCAAGTTCTAAGGCCCTTTGTCATTATTTCAGAGATGCCGGGGAATGCTGGAAATTTTTGAAGGGAACATTTGGAGAAAGTTTTAATGCCACCTCATTGCTGTAATAACAAAGAACAGGGGCAATTGAATTGAAAGATTTCAGACTAATTAGTCTTTAGTTAAGAGGATATAATCCTGCCCTGCTTGTTAGCAGATGATAACCAAAATGCCTGTTCTATTTCTATTGGTGAGGGGGTCTCATCTTGGTGAGTAAATAGAAACATAGTGGAAGTATTGCCCTGCTTGTTAGCAGATGATACACCCATTCTGTGTGGTGCTGAAGCAGTGGTAGTCGAATATTTAGGATAATAGTTCCCCCAGCTTTTGTTGCTTTTCTTGGGTATCACATTAACTTGACCAAGAGTAGCATATTTTTGGTGAATGCTAGAAATGTAGTAGATGAGCTGGCAAGTACACATATTGGGGACTACAGTGGAATATGTCCCACCAGATTGGCAGTATGTTATCAAATGGTGTGGAACTAGAACCTTGAAGGAAGCAATATCTTTCTTTTGGGGGAAGGGTGACATTGATAAATAGTGTTTTAGATATGACGGCCGTTCACATTCTTACCAAAGTTGAGAAACAACTGGACTGCTTGAGATGTAAAGGGATGCTGTCAAAGAAAGAAGGTATATTTGATCAAATGGTCCACACTGACAGTTGACTTAAAGCAAAAACTAGTGGAGGATTAGTAGTGAAGAACCCAAGGCTTCATAATAAGAGCCTTTTTTTCCCAAATGGCTGTGGTAGTTCTGCAGAAAAGGAAGAGCTATGGAAGGAGTTAGTAAAAGAAAAATATGAGGTGGATAGACAATTAGATACGAAGCTCTACATGCTTGTCATGGTGGCTGTATGTAATAGAGTAGGAACCTATGGCGAGTGTTCAGGAGTAATCAACTGAACCTGTACTGTGGTAAAAGATACGACTTTGATAGGATAAGGCGCTGGATAACTGCAGATCAAGGGAGGTGTTAGGCTATCTTGCACCTTGGCCGACTGCCTGAATGATGATACTGGAACCTATAGTATAGAAGAAATCTGGAGGATCGAAATATGGAAAATGTTAGCTGTCTGATTTTCAGACCGGACCGGATCCTACTCAAGGATACCATATCCAATATCAGCATGAAGGATGAAAATTTCTCAGTTAAGGCTTTTTATGAATGGTTTTAAGCAAAGTATGCTGGGATATTGTCCATTTGCCATGTAAAATGACTTGGAAAGCAAATGCTGCTGGCTAAAGTTTCTGGTTTTGAATAAATTGCCTTACACAAGGAATATCTAAGGCAGGACAACTTGCCAAAGAGAGGGATTAGTCTGTGCGATTGATGCTTTTTACTGCAGAGAGAGGCTGTCTCAATGGAATACCTATTGATGTGAATAAGATAAATCCTTGCTTGGTTAAAAGAAAAAAAGTGAAGTGTGGATGCATTAAGCAGCTTGGGGATGGTTTGGGACTATATGGATGAAGCATGGATGCGCTAAGCAGCTTTGGGTGGGGTGGGATAGGGTGGGGGGGTAGAGGGTGAAGAAGACCAGAGAATGCTTTGGAATATCATTTCTTTGTCTATTTTTGGGCAGTCCGGATTGGAAGGAAGCAGAGATGTTTCAGGATAAAACCTTATCCTTACTGGGAACTTCCAAATTCTTACAGAAGATGTACTTTTGTAGTAATAGATGATCCTTTCAATATGGTGGAATTCACAGATTCCCCTGCACTCTTACAGGGAATGATTCCTCACTCATTTTGTACTGACGTAGCACCTTCTTGGTGCTGCTTATTGACGAAAAAGAAACTTAATTTACCTATAAATTTTTTTTTTATGTTGTTGGTATATAAATTATAGGGGCGTTGCTACTTTTCTCTTCATGTTGTCTTACAGATGAAATAAGTCTCTTCATATTTTTTCTTGCAGCTGAAAAATGCCTAGAGTTAAGACAAACCGTATAAAATACCCTGAGGGTTGGGAGCTGATTGAGCCTACCTTAGCTGAACTGGATGCTAAAATGAGAGAAGGTAAGTAATTTGATGCTAGGTGGAATTCAGCAATCTCATTTTGTCTATTTTTGTGATTGAAATTTTCGGATCATTAACTTCTGTTTTCTTGGGTTTTGGTTGCTGGCAATGACTCTAATGATGGTAAAAGAAAGTGTGAAGCACTCTGGCCCATATTCAAGGTTGCACATCAGAGGAGCAGATATGTATATGACCTTTACTATGGAAGGAATGAGATATCTAAAGAGCTGTACGAATTCTGTTTGGAACAAGGTTATGCAGATCGCAACCTGATTGCAAAGTGGAGAAAGGTTAGTGAAGGCAACTTCCTTTTAATACTGATAAATTCTGTCTGTTCTAATTTCCCGCCCAGCCTCCTGCTCATCTAAAGTACAAGTGAAAAAAGAAGTAAAGAGGGTGAAAATTTGTGATAGCTACAGTTTTCTCTCTTTACTTCTTTGGGATGCATACAAAATCCCTTCATCTTTTTAGTTCTTTTTGACAATTAGCCCATCACAAAGGAACAAGAGAAAATGCCCAAAAGCACACTACAAAATGAAAAACTAAAAAAGGTTTTCTTTTCGTTTCTTTTCTTCCTCGTCTGCCGACCTCATCTATGTCTGTTAGATTTTAATATCCTTTCAAGGGAAATATTCATATAGTTACAAATCTTTCAACATATTATCCATATTAAACTTTATTTTAGTCTTAGATGCTAGTTAATGGATGGAAAGGTTTGGAATATAGGAGGCTTATTTTATTTCAGAAACTTGAAGCTTACCAAGATTTAGCATGTTTTGCCTCTGGATATATATTCATAGGCATTCTTGGGAAATGATTCTTCTTTTTCTTGAAGAGTGTGGCATGATCTTTTTAAAATACCTGCACCTTTCTATTGAACTGCTTCTTATCACCCATAAGATGTTTTTCTTGCTGAGATGGTAAGCAAACGTTTTCGGGCTTACAGCTTATGTAGAGACATTAAAAGCCGTCTTACTGGCCTCTGTATTTGGTCACTTATATTTAACTCTTTCCTCTTTACTGGGATTCAACTTGCAGCCTGGATACGAGCGTCTTTGCTGCTTGCACTGCATTCAGCCCCGGGATCACAACTTTGCGACTACTTGTGCGTGTCGTGTCCCCAAGCACCTCAGGGAAGCTGCTGTAATAGAGTGTGTACACTGTGGATGTCAAGGTTGTGCAAGTGGTGACTAATTTGCATTCCCAATAGCTGTATGATATGAGATCAGATGTATCTTGAAACACCTTGGTCTTTTCTTTCTTGCTTGCTTTTCAAAGCATTAGAAACTTTTGTAATGACCAAGGATAGTGATGGATTATTAGAAACTTTTGTAATGACCAAGGATAGTGATGGATTATTAGAAACTTTTGTAATGACCAAGGATATGATGGATTATTCAGTGTTTAACCTTTTATCCTACCTGACTTTCAGACTCTATTTTTTTAAAATTATTTTTTTGTTTTTCACCCGGTGTCCCATACTCCCATTGAGACTCCGACTAATCCAAATTTGTGCCACATAAATCGCTTTCTACCAGGATTTTTTAATACCCAATATTCAAACTCGAAATCTCTGATTAAGAATGGAAGGATTCTATCCATTCTACTACAACCCTTGTTGGTGATCAACTTAACGAGTTGACAATGGAATTAACTGTTGACTTATAAAAGAAAAACTTCATGACAAGTAAAAGTAAGCAGAACATTAGCTCACAAGGGTCAATTTTATGACTCGTTACAAATGTTCTTTTAGTTATACGGTCAATTTCACATGAGATCAATAAATAAATAAAAAGTTTGTACGATCATTTTCTTCTATTATAAAATTATAACTAGCCATATGAGATCATATCCCGCTAACGTAGTGATATTAGCACCGCGAAAAACGAGCGTCATGACAACTATTGTACTCAGTAGCTAAACAGTTGTACCTTTGGTTTGCCATGATTATTGCTCTAAAATACTTGAAGTTAAGCAGAATTACACTATGTAGGATGTGTTTAGTGAGTGTTTTTCCAACTAATCAACTTTATAACTTTAATGATTATAAAAGAAAAATAACTCAAAGTGGAACATAACCTTTCTCTCACAAGTCAACTAAGTTAGATTAATCTCCATTTAGCTCTCAAGTATTTTCTCTTTTCTTATCTTAATCTCACCTATTTAAATTTTATACACCAAACTTATCGGATAATACTGGATATGTTATTGTATACCAAACGTGTAAATCACTTTTTAAACCATCGATATAATTCAATGCATTTTTACTTTTTAAGTATCAGTTAGGCTTGCTATGAAGAGTTACGTTTTGCTATAAGTCAACTCAAGGTCAACCTACATGTTTTAAGCTAAATTAAGTAGATTTAGCTCAAATCTTATGGTAAATTAAAAATACATACATACTTGTCGGTCAACATCGGACCTACAATATTAGTTATGAATTCAAACGACCTCATTCATTTTTGCGTAAACCCTGTATTTGTAATAGGAAAATCATTGAATATGTATAAATATCTAATTACGAACTCAGTAACTAAAACAAGTTATTCAGTTCGATAGCAAGTTCAAAACTCATAAACTTTAAATCTTTGACTCGTCTTTGTAAGTTTTACATAACTTAATATCTCAAATGGCAAAATAACAGTTTTAAAGAGGGGAAAAAACACTCAGTTCTCCTAATTTGACCAGAATTTTTTAGAAAAATGGTTCACTTTTTTTACTTTTTTTGGTTAATCTTCAATCTCATCATTTCTCACCATCCCACTATCCTATATGGGGTTGGGGGAAGTAATAAAGAAGATATTGCCTAGTCCACCATGAAGAAAAAAAGAAGTTTTATAAATTTAAGAAATTTTTCTGTTTTATAGTATCTCAAGAAACTTAAAAAGTTGCATTCTTGAATATTGAACATTTCTTGATAATCTTGTATGTAACATCTAAAATATTGCTTTCATTTTTTATATGACCATACAAAAATCTTTGATCAAGAATTCATTTGATCATTGGTTTATAAACAACTCTCCAAAATCTTGATCATTCTGAACCCCTTTTGCCGAAAAATTACATTATATATATCTATAAGGTTTGGAATTATTTTTTACGTCTATATAGTATACGTTGAATCCCCTTGGCTTCTTTGTGAGTTCACTTCTTTATATTTTGAATCCTGTTAGTGAAAATACTGAGTTCGCTCCTGAGTGAACTTGTCGAAATCTTGATCATTCTTTTGGAACTCTTCAAAAGATTTGATCTTTTCCTTGTTCTTGATGTGTTACTATTAGTGGTATTATAACAATTTTGAGGAAGAAGAGAAAAGGGAGTGTGAAAAAAGGTTGAAAATGATGGAGGGGGCATTTGTGGGGAATGAGTTAGCAAGATTGAGAAGTAGTAATAGTAGGGGAACAAGTTGGAGGTCATCTCAAAGTATTATGGAGGTGCTTGGAGGGCAAAGGGATGATTTTTTCATGAAGAATTATAGTACGCGATGGCGGGAGATGGCAGAGGAGGAGGAGAAGGAGCTGAAATGGGCTGCTATAGATCGGTTGCCAACGTATGATAGAATGAGAAAAGGGATGATGAAGGAGGTGATAGGCAATGGGAGGGTGGTGCATCATGAAGTTGACATGACTAATCTTGGTAATCAAGATAGGAAAGTACTCATGGAGAGTATACTTAAGGTTGTGGAAGATGATAATGAGAAATTTCTTAGAAGACTCAGAGATAGGACTGACAGGTGATTTCTCGTTCTCGTTACTAATTTCACTTATTATGAATAGTTACATGTACTCTTTTAAATGACGTGACATCATAACAACCGTTTATACCATCAGTATACAGAAGTTAAAGTCGATGCACAATACCTTTTTTGATCATTTTAGAGTTTACGTACGATGAAATGCTGCATGTTCAATTTCTGGTTACTAATTTCACTTATTATGAATAGTTACATGTACATGTAATTCTCTTTTAGATGATGTTACATCATAACAACCGTCTATACTATCAGTGTACAAAAGTTAAACTCGATGCACATATAAGTACTCTTCCATTTTTTTATCATTTTAGAGTTTAGGTATAATGAATATGCTGCATGTTATACTATACTGATGTAAAATTTTACGCTGAAATAGGGTAGGGATAGAGATCCCAAAGATTGAAGTGAGATTTGAGAACTTAAGTGTAGAAGGAGATGCATATGTTGGGACAAGAGCACTTCCAACTCTGCTGAATTCCACCTTAAATACCATAGAGGTAACTGTTTTTCCTCCTTGTCACAAAATTGTATTCGTCGTACTAAAAGCTATGTTGCTCGTACTCTAAAAATGTTGCCTCATCTGTGTCAGATCCTCCAAAAATATACTAGTTTTGGAGGATCCAACATGCATCTGATGACATTTTTGAAGAGTCAGAGCGGCAGAGTGGCATAGACTAAAAGTAAGAACAACACCAAAACAAGGATGAAATTGTATGGGGTAGTCCTTTGATGGCACGTGTCTGTTAGTTTTGGAAAAATTAGAAAGAAGTTGAAAGAGAAGAAAGGAATTATAGTAGAGTTGTAATTGACCTTCTATAAGCTATATTGCTCGGATTCTCTTAACATGTTGCCACACCCTTGTCGAATCCTCCAAAAATGCACTACTTTTGGAGGATCCGACACGCATGTGTCAACATTTTTGAAGAGTCCGAGCAACATAGATATATCATTCTTCTAGTTGCTCCGAAACAATTAGGAGATTCTCTAGAAAATATATCATTCTTTGTTCTTAAATTGAACTTATGACATGAACAGGCTGTTCTTGGATTGGTTAATCTTTCTCCATCCAAGAAAAGGGTCGTAAAAATTCTTGAAGATGTGAATGGAATTATAAGACCATCAAGGTATGTTGTCTTCTTACATCCTAAAAGCTTGCCTTTGTTTCATGATTAACATTACAAAGTTAGTACACAATAAAAATATTTGAGTTCATTCCTAATTTAGTTGTTGATTAATATTTTTCCCCATAAGTGGGACGAACATGTCGCTGCCAGAAGTAGAAGCGCATATTTCTTCTAGAGAATCTCCGAATTGTTTCAGAGCAAACAAAAAGAGATTCTTTAACCAGAAAGAATTCGGTTTAGATGTAGGATACCTATACAGAAGTTTTCGCAACTCAATCATAGATGATTGAATCATCAGAGATTTGATCTTTTTAAGTCATATTTTGCTTTGTCCTTTAGTTTGTTGCTTATCACTTATGCTGAGTTGATTTCAGGATGACATTACTCCTAGGGCCTCCTGGTTCAGGAAAAACCACATTGTTGAAAGCACTTGCAGGAAAGAGCGAAGACGATCTGAGGGTACGTTCATGCTGCTATTTCTCTTTTGTAGAAATTGTTTACTTGTATGACAATGTAGTTGCAACTTATCGAGGACATGACCATTGATAGGAGGTTGTGGAGGACACAAATTAGGATAGAAGGTTAGTAGGTAGTAGTGTATTATCTTGCTATTCCTTCCATACTAGTAGTCGTAGTATTTTTCCCGTAGTTTCTTGTCCTTCGATTTCTACTACTATCTATTGTCTCTCGTACATTGATTATCGCACTATTTTGTTGTAGTTACTGTTTTTTCCATATTATTAGGGGTAAGGTGTGCGTACACTCTACTCTACCCTCCTCAGACCCCACTTGTGGGATTACACTGGTTATGTTGTTGTTGTTGTTGTTGTAGTAGTAGTAGTAGCTGAATCGTGAGTTATATTTTGCAGGTGACAGGAAAAATTACGTATTGTGGGCATGAATTTCATGAATTTGTTCCTCAAAGAACAAGTGCTTATATTAGCCAACATGATCTGCATCATGGAGAGATGACAGTTCGTGAAACGTTAGATTTTGCTGGAAGATGTTTGGGTGTTGGAACCAGGTATGACTTATTGGTGGAGTTGTCGAGACGAGAGAAAGAAGCTAGTATAATGCCAGATCCTCAGATTGATGCATTTATGAAAGCCACAGCAATGGAGGGCCAAGAGACAAGTTTAATTACAGATTATGTACTCAAGGTCTGTCATTTCTGGGTTTTTTTTCGGTGTCAACTTTCTCACTTGTGCCAAAATCCCTTATATTAACAGTTATGTCTCATTTTCAAACAGATTCTTGGATTAGATATTTGTGCTGATATCATGGTTGGAGATGATATGAGAAGAGGCATTTCAGGTGGACAAAAGAAGCGCGTCACTACTGGTATATATTTCTTAAGGCATAATACATAAATAGATACTCAAACTTGGCATCCACTGACAAGGAAACACTCTAACTTTGAGTATGCACATCTTAAACACCTCAACTCATCTCCACAGTGTCAATTGAACACCCCAACTTACAAAATGATCATCTAGACACCTCCAAAATTTATGTGTCACGTCAACATCGGGTGTCCACGAGACACAGTGGGGATGAGTTGGAGTGTTTAGTTGCCAGGTGAGATGTGCACTATCAAAGTTGGAGTGCTTATTTTCCAGCTAAAAGCCAAGTTTGAGTGTTTGTTTATGTATTCTGTCATTTCTTATTCTATCTTTCTTCGTTCTTTTTGATCGTTTTCTTATGTTTGAGCCCATCATTTTTTCATTTTATTTTCCTTAATGGTCTGTCTTTTTTTTATGAAATGAAGGGGAAATGTTGGTTGGACCAGCGAAAGCGTTTTTTATGGATGAAATATCAAAGGGGCTGGACAGTTCCACCACCTATCAGATTGTCAAGTTTATGAGGCAGATGGTTCACGTTAACGATATCACTATGGTTATCTCCCTCTTACAGCCTGATCCCGAGACATTTGATCTATTTGATGATGTTATTCTCCTTTCAGAAGGTCAAATTGTTTACCAAGGTCCGAAAGAAAACGTTCTTGAATTCTTCGAGTACATGGGATTTAGATGTCCAGAAAGGAAAGGAATTGCAGATTTTCTAGTGGAAGTTACTTCCAAGAAAGACCAAGAACAGTATTGGTTCAGAAATAGCAGGCCATATGTATATATATCTGTTTCCGAGTTTGCTGAGTCCTTCAATTCTTTTCAGATTGGTGAACAAATTATTATAGAACTTACAATTCCATATGATAAGTTCAGCGTCCATCGTGCAGCATTGGTGAAAGATAAGTATGGTATCTCCAACTTGGAACTCTTCAAGGCATGTTTTTCAAGGGAATGGCTGCTGATGAAACGAAGTTCGTTCTTGTACATCTTTAAAACTACTCAAATCACTATCATGGCAACTATTGCCTTGACAGTGTTTTTAAGAACACAAATGAAAGCTGGCAATGTAAGAGATTCTGCTAAGTTCTGGGGCGCGTTGTTTTTCAGTCTCATCAATGTGATGTTCAATGGGATGCAAGAGCTTGCGATGACAGTTTTTAGGCTTCCTGTGTTTTTCAAGCAGAGAGATAGCTTATTTTACCCAGCATGGGCTTTTGCCTTGCCAATTTGGGTGCTAAAAATTCCTATTTCATTAGTGGAATCTTCAATATGGATCATCCTTACATACTACACCATTGGCTTTGCTCCTGCAGCCAGCAGGTGAGTTGCATATTTACTCGAAATGTGAAACTTCATTCATTTTAGTACTACTATAGTGTGTAGTTTACTGATCTTTGTTTCCTTTCAGATTTTTCAAGCAGTTATTGGCATTTGTCGGGGTCCATCAGATGGCTCTCTCTTTGTTCCGTTTTATTGCAGCAGCGGGAAGAACACAAGTAGTTGCGAACACACTTGGAACCTTCACTTTGCTTCTGGTGTTTATACTTGGAGGCTTCATCGTCTCGAAAGGTCACAATTCCACTGCTTTAGCTCTACACCTCACTTCATTTTTACTCCCTCTGTTTCAATTTGTTTGTGCACTTTCCTTTTTAGTCCGTTTAAAAAAGAATCCCTCTTTTCTTTTTTTGCAACTCCTTAATTTCACATGTTTAAGACCACACGATAAAAGGACATTCTGGTAAATTCTACATATCTTTAGTTTAAGATCACAAGATTTAAAAGTCTTGTTTACTTTCTTAAACTCCGTGTCAAGTTAAAACTAGACAAACAAATTGAAACTGAGGGAGAAATATTTTCCGTCTAGACCTTGGAAGTACTGAAATACTAGAATGTTTTATACAGATGACATCCAAGATTGGATGATTTGGGGCTACTATGTGTCTCCTATGATGTATGGACAGAATGCAATTGCCATAAACGAGTTTCTAGATGATCGATGGAGTGCTGTAAGATCTGATTTTCCGTTCACCTTCAATTGAACATATCAAGGATATCAGATTCTAACTTTTTCGTTCTTTCGTGACAGCCAACTAATGGTTCTCAACCAACAGTAGGAAAGACTCTTCTACATGACAGAGGCTTATTTACCACAGAAACTTGGTATTGGATATGCATTGCAGCACTTTTTGGATTTTCACTTCTCTTCAATGTCCTCTTCATTGCAGCTTTAACGTTTCTAAATCGTATGTTCCCTTTTTATGGTTTTAAGTTTCACAACTCAATTCTAAAGAGATCACGGTATATTAACAAAAGAATGATCAATCTCAGCTCTCGGAGATATTAAAGCTGTCAGTGTTGAGGACGACGACAAAAACAATAGTAGGCCACAAGAAAAAAGAACAGTTGGAGGTAAGTAACTTCTAGATTTCTGTTTTTGTACATTTTCAATCAGCAACTTCTTCAGTTATCTTGTTGTAATGGAAATGAAATGATTGAAGTAATCAAAGAGACACAAAAGGGCTGTAGTAAATAGATTTAGTCAATAAAAATAAATGAATTACTCACTCGGTTTCAATTTTTTTGTCTTACTTTCGTTTTTAGTCTGTTTCAAAAAGAATGCCTCTTTCCTTTTTTGGGAACTCTTTAATTCTAAATTTCCACGTGGCATGTTTAAGACCACAAGATTAAAAGACATTTTTGGTACATTCTTCGTATCTTTAATTTAAGATCACAAGATTCAAAAGTCTTTTTTACTTTCTTAAACTTCGTGTCAAGTCAAAACCAGACAATCAAACTATAACGGAGGGAGTATTTTATATTGTCTAAAGTTTGGACTTATATACAAGCCATCAAAAGTCTTTGAATTTCTCTTTGTTGTATTCCTGACTTGTCATCCTTTAAGTGTCAATTCTTAAAGGTTAATCTGTAGAGCTAGAATAATAAACACACAGATTGAGACTAATTCGTCGTGTAATAACTACCACAGGTATTCAGATGGCTACGACATGTTCTCAAGTAAACACCAGCTGTGTTGTTCCTTTCCCGAATAAGGAATCAAGAAAACGGATGGTCTTACCGTTTCAGCCACTTTCACTAGCATTCAACCATGTGAATTATTATGTCAATATGCCTGCTGTAAGTTTTTTTTCCAATCTTACTGATGATTCTCACTGTTTCTTCGTTATGAGGCTCATCGTGAATAGTTGAGCTTAAATGGTATAGTGAGGATTCATATAGCCGACCCCAACTTAGGTGTAGTTGTTGTACCCTCACTATAGCTCTCTAAACATGGAAGTTTTGTTTTATCAGGAAATGAAGACTCAAGGAATTGAAGAAGATAGATTGCAACTTCTACGAGACGTTAGTGGTGTCTTTAGGCCAGGAATTCTTACAGCCTTAGTCGGTGTCAGTGGTGCTGGAAAGACCACTTTGATGGATGTCTTAGCAGGTAGAAAGACGGGTGGATACATTGAAGGAAGCATAAAGATTTCAGGTTACCCAAAGAATCAGACAACATTTGCTCGAGTCAGCGGTTACTGTGAACAAAATGACATTCATTCACCATATGTTACTATCTATGAATCTCTCCTCTACTCAGCCTGGCTACGTCTTCCCTCCGATGTAAAGACAGAAACACGAAAGGCAAGATAGTACTCCCTCCATTTCAATTTGTTTGTCTTACTTTCCATTTTAGTCCGTTTCAAAATGAAGGCCTCTTTCTTTTTTGGCAACTCTTTAATTCTAACTTTCCACGTGACATGTTTAAGACCAAAAGATTAAAAGGGCATTTTGGTACATTCTACATATCTTTAGTTTAAGACCACAAGATTCAAAAGTCTTATTTACTTAAACTCCGTGTCAAGTCAAAACCAAACAAACAAATTGAAACGGATCCACTTTTAATACAAACTGTGTATTACAGTTTCACTAACCTTGTTTCTTTCCAAGTGCAGATGTTTGTGGAAGAAGTAATGGAATTAGTAGAGCTCAAACCATTGAGGAATGCTCTTGTTGGACTCCCGGGGATAAACGGTCTTTCTACTGAACAGAGAAAGAGGCTGACCACTGCTGTCGAATTAGTTGCAAATCCATCCATTATCTTTATGGATGAGCCCACATCAGGACTTGATGCTAGAGCTGCAGCTATTGTTATGCGTACTGTCAGAAAGACGGTGGATACAGGAAGAACAGTCGTCTGCACGATCCACCAGCCTAGCATAGATATTTTTGAAGCTTTCGATGAGGTATCTATCAACTCTATCCATTATGCATATATAGGCATAGTTCCATTTTATAAAATAAGTCGTGATAAAACCAAATTTCTTGTTTTAAGCTACTTTTGATGAAAAGAGGAGGACAAGTAATATATGCTGGACCTCTTGGCGCTCGTTCTCAAACGATGGTTGAATATTTTGAGGTTAGTTGTCTTTCTATCCTCTGCCCTTTTTAGAGGTGAAATTTGGAAATAGAACACTTCCTTCTGTCATGTATCCTCGATTAATGCAACCTCAAATGCTATGTTTCAATTCTCGATTCTAGTATTAAGCCAAAGGCTATGCCTAAATGTTCTGCATTACAGGCTAATTCTACTTCCTAGAGCTAATAGACAGCATAGGGGTGGAAGCATTACTCCTAGGAATCAACAACACGAAAACTTTGTTCTAAGTCAGTCCTTTCCTTAGCGGGCTTGGGACTAAAAGAATGATGAGGCTGTATATTAGAACTCTCTTCTCTCATAATTCAAAAGGTTTTTAATTTTAACTTCGTGTTTTTCGTTCTGCAGGCCATACGAGGGGTTACTAAAATCAGAGAGTGCGATAATCCAGCTACATGGATGCTTGATATCAGCTCAGCTTCTATGGAAGCAAAACTTGATGTCGATTTTGCTGAAGTCTATGCCAAGTCTGATCTTTATCAGTAAGTTCTTGTGGATACTGCTTAGATAATCTGTTGTTCGGGTTTTGACTTGACACAGAATTTAAGAAAGTAAAGAAGACTTTTGAATCTTCTTGTTTTAAACTAAAGGTACTTAGAACGTATCACTATGCCACATGCCATGTGAAAAGTTAGAAGTAAAGAGTTGTCAAAAAGGAAAAAACGCATTGTTTTTGAAACGAACTAAAAAGGAAAGATGGAGGGAGTATTAACTAGAGTCTCAATTTGCATTGCAGGAGAAATCAATTACTAATCAAGGAACTCAGCACACCAGCACCGCGCTCGGAGGATCTCTACTTCCCCACTCAATATTCCCAATCCTTCATAACTCAGTGCAAGGCGTGTTTCTGGAAACAACACTGGTCATACTGGAGGAATTCACAATATAATGCAATCAGATTCTTCATGACAGTAATCATTGGGATTATGTTTGGTGTCATCTTTTGGGATAAAGGGAACAAAATGTAATCCTGAACTTCTTTCTTATAAGCTCGATTATGTTGGCAAATTTCAAACTGAGAAATGTTTTTTGACTTTTTTTGATCCTGTGAAACAGATACAGACAACAAGACTTGCTTAATCTACTTGGAGCTACTTATGCAGCTGTCATGTTTCTTGGAGCCACAAATGCTTCTGCAGTACAATCTGTTGTGGCTGTTGAAAGAACAGTTTTCTATCGCGAAAGGGCTGCTGGAATGTATTCAGAGTTGCCTTATGCATTTGCTCAGGTATCACATAAACTTCCCAGAATACATGCTTGATCTTCACTGATCTCTTAGTCTAATGGTGGAACCAGGAATTTTCCCCATAAGGACCTTTGGAACCTCTAATATCGACAAAAGTACTTTACCAATTGATTAGCCAAACAGAAACTATTACTCTCCAAAATTACAGTTTTGAAAAAGCACTTTTCCAAATAAGCATATTTGGGAAGCTTAGACAATTAGTCATATTTAATGTTCACAAGAAATCTATCGGAAACAGCCTCTCTGCCCCGAAAAGGTAGAGGTAAGGTTTCGTACATTCTACCATCCCCAGACCCCACTTGATTAGACTAAGTATGTTGTTGTTGAGAGTTCACAAGAAAAATTGACATTTTTAAAGTTTCTCAAGTATAGCAGTTGGTTATGAGATTTTTGGTTTATGTGATTTGCAGGTGGCTATAGAGACTATATATGTTGCAGTACAGACTTTTATTTATTCTCTACTGTTGTTTTCAATGATTGGATATGAATGGACAGCAGCAAAGTTCTTCTATTTCTACTACTTCATATTCATGTGCTTCACCTACTTCTCCATGTATGGCATGATGGTTGTTGCTTTGACTCCTGGTTATCAAATTGCTGCCATTGTCATGTCCTTCTTCCTCAGCTTCTGGAACTTATTCTCCGGTTTCCTTGTTCCTCGTCCGGTAGGTCAACCTTAGACCAAACTACTAGCAACCATTTCTTGAACATATTCTTGATCTAGTTAAAAACTCACAAGGTGTTTGGTTTTTTTGGTTATAACTTCTACAGCTAATTCCAGTGTGGTGGAGATGGTACTATTGGGGTTCTCCAGTTGCTTGGACAATATATGGGATTTTCGCGTCCCAGGTGGGAGACAAAACCGATGAACTTGAAATCCCCGGTGAAACTGTGAAAATGCAGGTGAATCAGTTCCTGAAAGAATATTTGGGATATGATCATGACTTTCTTGTAGCAGTGGTGTTTGCCCATGTTGGTTGGGTTCTTCTGTTTTTCTTTGTTTTTGCTTATGGAATCAAGTTCTTGAACCACCAAAAAAGGTAGAAGGGGAGAAATTTCTCTGAATACACTAAAGTTCCCCTTAGATACTAAGGTATATGATCATTCCATGAGCTAAAGGGTTCATTGGAAACAACGTATAGGGTCTGCATATACACTACCCTCCTCAGACCCCACTTGTGGAATTACACTGGGTTGTCGATGTTGTTGCACTAAGGTAAATGTTTTACACCTTCAAACAAAAAATTGTGTAGTACTATAGCTTGATACAAAGGAGAGTTTTTGCTTCTTTATTCTCATTACTAAAAGAAATTATGCATCCTTACTCTGCCCAGCAGAAGAAATGAAATCACTAAGCACCGTCTTTGTGCCATCAATACTATTACATACACAACTACTCTAGCAAGACGATTATCGCACAAGCATTAATCAATCGCTTAGACAAGATGAAATATCACCGTAGATTCAACAACACAAGCATCAAGCAATACACAAGAATGGGTAAAAATATTTATAATATATCCATTTCCAGGCCTGTGTTTTAAAGACATATTTGGGTGTATCTACTTTCATCAAGTTAGATAGCAAAATATAATTAGCTACAAGCAAAAGCCAAAGTGCCTAGTTATCATTCAGAACATATATTTTTGCCCTGCCAAGCTAAAGCTTGGTCTTCCTTCTTAAGGCGCAACTGCAATATCCTTGATCTGCTTCTTGCTCCTCACAGAACTTCGTTTCTTTGTTTCAAAATCAACTTTATCCAGGTCTTCTGCAATTCCAAGGTAACCATAAAGGATTTTACCTACCTTGTCTGTCAATGGTTCTTTAGTTTCATCATCATTGTTTCCGGAGTGACCAGAACTGATACGCTGGAACTCCGCCCTTCCATGCTTCCTATGGGCATATATATCAGAGAGTCTTACTGCTTCTTCCAAACCTGAGAGAGTAGCACTAAACTTCACCATAAGAATACTTTGATTTGCAGGCTTACCACGAGAAACCTTGGCCTTCTCCCCGAAGCCCATATCTGTAACAAAGAGAGGATCAGAACAAAAGATTCAGAAAATAAAATAACTATGACTAAGACCTGTTCAGCTAAACTAGAAGATACAAGGATAAAAGCAATGGGACATCTGAAAATCTCATCAAGCAGCAAATCAATTAAACAATGAGGAGAAATATCCTTTTGAATTGAGATTTATCCTTTCTTAGTCCCTATAGGAAGTAGAGTAAAATAAATGTCTTCATACCAACAAGGGTTGTGGTGGAGTGGTAAGTACTCCTTCATCCTTAACCACCTGGGTACAGAGTCGCGTTTGTTAGGTAGTGCTTTACCCCCCAATGAGGGACTTCCCGGCGCGAATCCAGATTTAGTCGGGCTCCAATATAGGTACCAGACACTGGGTGGGAAACCAAAAATAAAATATGTCGGAGTGCATGAACGAGTTTGAGGGTAAAAGTCCATAAGTAAAGGAATTTGAACCAGTACAGATATACCCTTTTAAAAGGGAGGGGGGCTGAGGGGGTGGTTAGCTTTTTATTAATCCCCATATCCCATTTTATGTGACACACTACACAATTTCCTTTTTAGTTTGTACCAAAATGAATGACACCTATGTATTACTTAGAAACAATTTAACTTTAAACTTTCCATTTTACTTTTATTAACATGATTTTATAACCAAACAAATGTCAACAGCGTGTTTTAGACCACCAAAAGTAACTGACCTCTCAGCTTAGACTCGAGCTCTTCAGCTGATACAACCACACGCTGATCCGGATTGCTGCTAGTTATGGAACTGTTATGGATGATAACAACTGGAGGCCAGATGATTAGATCTTCCTTCAAAGCCAAAGTTTCAGCATTGGATAGCTTTTCACGAACCCAACTATCTTCATGAGAATCTGCACTCTTCCATCCCATCAAAGCACATAAAGCTTTATGAAGGCCTAAGTGCTGTGATCTGAGACCAGCCTTAGAGGATGTTAATGCATGACGCACGAGGCTTTCTGAGTCTTCAAACTCTTCTGAATCTCTGAAACAGCATAGAAGATGAGATAAAGAAAAAAGTCCAGTAAAGTTTTTGATGAAGAAAAGGTCCAATAAAGTTTTGAGAAACATAACAAGGTCAATACAAAGCTTCAGGAGAAGAAAATAAGCTATACAGTTCCCGAGTTAACAGTAAGGATAGCTGGAATTTAGGAGGGAAAAGGTAACATTCTAGATACTTAAACAGCCAAATAGACTGCTACTCAACTTACCAACCAAAAACACCTCTAAAATGAAATTATTTTTCATAAAAGACAACAGATCTGCAGGCGTTAACTTAAGTCTTTCATTCAGGTGGCCCCTACAAGAGACATTATCTTTAAACAAGACTGATCAAGTAAAAATTCTCATCTCATCTGATAAAAATAAGCCAGTGAGAGAAGCAAAATCCAAAGCCAACAAAGATTTAACTAACTGGATGCGCAAAGACTAGGCTAAAAACTATGTCCGCCAACAAGGTCTAGAATTGGTCACTAAAAATGCAAATGCATGTAGCCATGTACACTTGTAAACAAATTCTCCTATTTGATCATGCAGTAGGCTCAACATTGACTATGGTTAGGATGAGGGAGACACTATTAATCATCAGACTGAAAATAAGAACTATGCAAACTGTTATAGCTACTATTTAAACCCAATTATCAAACGAACTGCTTCACCTATTGCCCCTTCCCCAAGCAATCACACCACATGAACATCTAGTGCGTCAAATCCAGTTCAGTGTCAGATCTGATTTTCCCACTTAGAGAAATAGCAGAAGAGGTTTTCTTTTGCAACTCATTCAACATCTTCCCTTTTCATTTCCACAAGTCATGGTTGTTTGAACAACCAAGGTATTTGATCTTCTTTGTGAGCACCATTTTAAGATGAGGACAAACGTACTAACGCAAATAATACATTTGCTCTTCTTAATAAGCACCATATGGACGATGGTGCTAACTAGCCAGATGGAGAGGAACTGCCCTAAGCTTCCGGTTATAATATTTCCTGGACAATAAGACTTCCAACCTACATAATTGAACTTTTTCTCCAACTACAGAGTTTCCATCCATCAATCGAGTAATCCTTGAACCCACACTACTTAGAGCCAACTAAAAAAAAATCCTTATATAACGACTGTATTCAGACCCATTTCATTCCATCTGCACAGGAAATTTTTTTTACTCCAACAGACTTCATGGATTGAAGCAGCATGGAATGAAAAAGCCTCATGGGAGCCCAGCTAATCTCATTATTTACCTTAGCCAAATGAGCCCTCATAAAACCAGTAATATGAATTACTGCCACTTACTTGATCGCAGCAACATAGTTATGAAATAAGTTCAATTAAACGAGAAGGAGTTTACTCCATCTATGAAAACATTTCATGATGTAAAAAACAGACCTACCTGCCACACACGAGGCATTTTAAACTACCAGCTTGCTCACTGTATTTTCTTCTTTTAGCTGGAGTCTCATTCAAGTGCCTCACGAACCTGAAGAAGGCATTTTGGACCAGCTGCTTAAAATCCTTAGAGTTCTCAGGAGGTTCAGTTTTTGCTGTAGTAGTAATACCTTCTTTGGGGTCATCACCTTGTTCAGCAACACTTTCATCTAAAATATCTTGATTTCTAGAGGGCTCATGAGAATTGAACGTTTTCACCCATGGTGGAGGAGCATGATTCTTCACTAAACGGGGTCCCAAACGCTTCTTCAGTGAAGGTTTATATTTTGTTCCTAGTGGGCGTTCAATATCAACATTCTGGTTACGTGGTCCCAGCCGCTTCTTTATATCACTTCCACCCGATTTACTAAATTTGCTTGTACGACTCAACATTGACACTGAAAGGTTTCTGGTGGAACTATTAGTGACAGCGGCTTTGTGTGGCCTCCCATTCTTCACATGTTTGGAGCGGGGGACATTTGGCTTTCTAGACATAACTACAGAATCAATATCCCTACTGATCCGCATTTCATCAGCACCTCCACGGTCATGGGTTATGTGTGCACTCCTTATATCACTTGAAATCATAATTCCGGAACCACGATTGCTCATTGTGCCATGTTTTTCTCTAAGAGAAAGATTAGATGATCCAGGCAAGTCCCTTGAAATAAATCTTTCACGAGAACGTACCTCTGTCTTCTCTAAATGGGGCTCATGTTCTCTATACAAGGCATCAGGTCTTTCTAGAAGATCATCATCCATCTGATACTTATGAAGCTCTCTTTTACGGGAGCTTTCATAGCCTCGATGTGTTTCATTTTCATACTGTAGACGATTAGCTCCATAATCCAATATGTCCACATCTGGCTTTCTTTGGTCTAGTGCTCTGCGGGACTCAAAATAATCTGGCGTTGACCGCCTTTGTGAAGAAAAAAGAGACTCCCGTGGCTTATCTTCCATCAAAATCTCCCGATGAGAAAATTCATCATATTTGCCCAATCCCATGTTATTCCTTGGAACATCTTGAAAATGTGCTTCTCCAGAACCCACCCTCTTCTCATAGAATTCACTAGACAGGGCATTAGGACTACCAACTTCACCTCTTTGAATGTCAGAATAACTGTATGTTTCACGCCTTTCCTCAGCTCGACCAAAGTAAGACTCTGTGTAGTTCCTGAACCCACTAACTTGCTTTTCAGGGTTCAGAGAAGATATGGTCCTCGGATTTTTATCATATCCGTCATGCCCAATAGACTCAATAGCCTTTCCACTATCCAGTCTACCTCCATGTGAACGAATTTGGCCCTCTATACCATATGAACTGGTGATATCATCCTTATTAGATCCAGGCACCAAGGGCAACATGTTAGAGTGAGATGATGATATCACGTAATCAGTATTGAATTCTGAATATCGTCTGGTCTTCAAGGAGTCCTCCATGTATGGGTCAATTGATGTCGGCACTCCTCCTCCTCCTGCTTTATGAGAATGGAACCCTTCTTGTAAATGTATTTCCTCATCTTTGAGAGGATCAGCATCCAAATAACGGGATGGCAATGAGTAGCCACCACTATTTCCAATGCCAGAGATTCTTGGCTGTACACCAACATCAGGGAGATGAGATTCATATGAAGAGTACAACGTCCTCTTATCAGCTTCTGAAGAAATGCTACCATCCACAAAACCCGGATAGGGCCTTCCACGATTTTCTCTCTCGCTGCTTACTCTACTACCACTAACTCCATAGTCTCTGGACCCATTAACAGTATCAAACTTTCTGGGCTTATCTAACAAATGGCTCCATGGATACTTATTAGAAGTTGAGTCCTCATTCCCTGAGCCCTCCTTTATCTCATGCAGCCTGTGTGAATGTTCACCAAGAATGTCAGTGTTTCCTCTATCACGATCAGAGATTCTCAAGCTCTGAGATGGCCCATAGTCTCTATCTCCACCAACATAATTCAAGGGTCGGGCATTCTGCAACTCTCCAAAGTCTCCACCACCATCAATTCCCATCCTTCTCGACCTCTCAAGCTCGTGAAAGTACTCACCCTGCTTTTCACCAATCATCTGCCCACTTGGTGAAAGGTGACGCTCCCTACTCCGTCCACGTGGTGAGTGCTGCTCCCAGTTCCTAGTCCTTGCTGGTGGCGAAATCTCCCTGTTCCTATTCCTTCCTGGTGAGTGCTGCTCCCAGTTCCTAGTCCTTGCTGGTGGAGAAATCTCCACGTTCCTATTCCTTCCTGGTGGTGAGTATTCCTGGTTCCGTCTCCTTACTGGTGGTGAGCGATCGCGGTTCCTGTTAGTTTCCGCAGGTGAGTATTCACGCCCCTGATACCTCCTTGGTGGTGAATTCTTCCGTTCTTGAATCCTCATTGGGGGTGAGCCCCTCATCCTCCGTGGAGAGGCATAATCCCTGTCTCTTATCCTCCTTCTAGGCGAGTAACCCTCATCCCTAGTTCTCCGTGGAGGCGAATAATCCCTGTTCCTATTCCTCTGTCGAGGCGAGTAACCACGATCCTTTCTCCTTTCCGGCAACCGTGGTGGACCTCTAGCATCTCCTCCAAACCCCCTCTCCCCCCTCATTATCAACAAAAGACTAAACTTCAGCAATTTCCAACCTAAATCAATCCAAACTTCTACAGCAAAAGAACAGCTTCCCACTTTCAATCACCAACAATTTTCACAGCAGAACATCAAAAACACTAACTTGCTAATAATAGCAACACGACAGATCCCAAACCCTAACCCTAAAATAAATTATATATTCGTCCGTAAACTTCTTTCTAACGTAAAATATATTCGATTCATGCAAAAGGGTATGCAAAAACACTTCTTTCAGATCAAACAATCCACAAAAACGCGATCTATAGATTATCAAATTCAAACCTTTTTTAGATGAGAATATGAAGAAAACTCCATAGATTCTCTTCTGATGATGATGACGATGATGATGATGCGATTGGTGCAAAGTTACGAAATTGGAGAACTGTGGATGCTTCTCTAATGGCGTCAAATTGGAAGATTTGACAATGGCGGATTTATGGGAAAGGGGAAAACATTGATGGATATGTGTGTCCAGTTTTGGGCCGGGTTACATTGTAGAAGGCCATCTATGATGGGCTCAGTTGGATTTGGTTTGTACTTGAGTAAAAGGCCCAACCCAACCCTTTGAGAGAATTGGATAAATAGCCATTTTAACATCGCTAATAAAAAATATAAGTTACATAAATCACATAGTGTAAAGATGAAATTACTATATATCCCTACTTTTTTTCTAATTACAATAATCCTTTAAAATTAACTCAATCCGGATATATTAATGAAAGCGTGAATACATTAATACAGATACATTATTAAAATAAAGGATTTTCCAATCTGGATACATTAGTGAAAGCGCTCGGATACATTAATACATTAATACAACAATCCGGATACATTAGTGAAAGCGCGGATACATTAATACATTAATACAGATACATTATTAAAATAAGAGATTTCTCAATCCGGATACATTAGTGAAAGCGCGGATACATTAATACATTAATACGGATACATTATTAAAATAAGGAATTTTAGAGATTTTTAAAAGATATAGGAAAATATGAAAAATAATTTACTTAAAGCTGTGTAATTTAGTAATTTTTCCTAATAAAAAAACTACTATAGTCGAGTATTGTCATACTTTTAGTGGTATGATTTAGGAATCCTAGTTTTTTTTTCTCCCATGTGCATTAGTATTTTTCTCCCATGTGCATTAGTATAATAATAATAATAAGCCCACCCAAATTTCACTCTATAGTGTGTGTCATCATTATCCATGACCAATAATTAGTCTTATATTATCACTAAGCAAAACTAAGAACAAGTCAGTACTGAGTATGAATTATCATTACATCTAATTAAAAATAATAATTTGATGCAAAAAACATATTTCACACTTATGTAAAGTTCAAGAAAGAGTTATAACTTTAGAAGATATAATATAAATAGTTTATCCTAATAAACACATTAATGAATAAATCTATGGTTCGAATACTTACATGATTCTATAATAGTTTATATTGTAGCCTCTCTTCTTTATTTTTTATTTTTTGCTAGGTAACATAGCACATTCTACAATTTATGAATTTTAGGTTATATTAAATAATTTTTTTAACACAAAAAAATAAGTTAAAATTATTGAATTCTGTCGAATTTGTAACTATAGCGATGGTTCCGCCCTTGACGTTGTATCCTCATTTGTAATTAAAGACAAAAGTACATTTGTTGGAGTGGGCTGGGCTCCAACATAATTTTGGTATGATTTTTGCACATGATAAACACTTTCTCACAAAGAATGGCCTTATTCAAGAATCCTTATTCGATGTTCAATATTTGTATTGAGGTTCGACTAAGTTTAAATTTGTATTAAAAAAATCTATAGTTGGAGATAAAACACTTTTTAACATAGGCGACTTTGTATCCAGAAAGACTCTAATCCGAGACATCTGATTAAAAACAAAAGAATACTTATAATCACTTCACCACAAATTTGATTGGTTCCAAGACATGATTTAGCTACAATTCATTTAGTTCTAAATATGATTGAGAAGTTCATTCATTTATCCAAGTATTATGACTACACATAATTACTAAAAATAACAATTACTATACCATATAGTAATCTCATCATACCAAGTATATCTCTCTCTTATGTCTCAGGTTTAAAGATTATATATATATTTATTGTGTCATAAGTAATAATTCCTCTGTCTCAATTTATGTGACAATGTTTGTATGTATACGAAATTTAAGAGTAAAGATAAATTTAGAACTTGTGATAAAAAAAAAAGGCCACAAATATTAATATGACTATAGTCTATAGATCATCTCATTGAAGAAAAATTGAGAAGAGAAGTATAAAATTAAATAATTTCTAATTAGAGTACAAATGCACAATATTCTTTCTAAGAAAGACTTCAAAAGGAAAATATGACACATAATTTAAAATAAAGAAAATATATAATTAACTTATATGCTAAAATAAAAATCTCGACTTGAAGTTTGGTCAGGTCGAGTCAGATGTCATCAAATTAAAATAAAATGGATCGATAGAAATAGCACTAACGGAAAAAAATGGAACAACGCTCTCTTTGAAAGGTTATATATGATGATATTTAACGCAAATTTAAATTAATCAAATTTTAAAGCTGATTTCAAAATTATTCCATACTTAGCCACTTACTAAAAGTATTGTTGTGGATTTCAAATTTTTGAATGATAAATCAAAAGTGTCCCTACATTACTCCTAGCATAAATAATTACTTATTCAAGAATTTTCATTTTCAATATTATGCTCTCAATATTCATAATTAGAAACATTTTCATCTTAAAGAATAAACCTACTTTAAATTATCTTAGTCTTCATTTGGTCCCTACCTTAAAAGAAAAGGAAAATCAAACATAAAAAAGGAAGCTGTCATTAACCTTAATCATGATGGTTTAATTTTCAAAAGAAGATTCACAAAACAAAATAGCACTTTTAAAAATTAAGGAACACAAAAAAGAATTGTTAAGAAAAAAGACGTTTCAAATTTGTTTGCAAAAAAGCATAGTTTTTTTTAAAATCATTTGGTATTCGACCCGTACAAATATCACTTATCCCTTCACACAATAACAACAACATACCAGGTGTAACTATAGTCTCATAAATAAAATATAAAAAAGAGTTATATGTACGTATATCTTATCCTTATGTTTGTGAGATAGATAATTTATTTTCGATAGACCAGTCTACCACACGACATGGAAAAAGTATAGTCAAACTTATGAAATGGTCCAATTTTTTGCTTTTTTTCTCTAAACACCTGTCAAAAGGAGGTGTGAAATTGAGAATATATGAAAGGTAAAAAGATATATAGGAGTAATCATATCTGAAAAAAGGCAGCCAGCAATTTACACTTTATCTCCTACTCTGTCTTGGACCCTAAGGCTCTCATGCAAATAAATATTATTTTTTGTTTTGTGATTAGGTAAAGACTTACTATCTAATTTGTAAAGAAATCTTGTAGGCCAACCACACAAATCTTTGTAGGAAAAAAAGAATATTTCACCAAATACTTTTCAAGACCTCTCAACCAATATACTACTTGTCCACTAAAGTTATTTAATTTGGATAATCACTACTTAATTTTAACCTTTTATGTTTCACCCAATTGCAAATTTTGATTTTTCAAACTTTTCAAAAATATCAATGGATGCCTGCTGTATTCTCCAAAATTTACTGTATTTCTAGAGAATTCGATACGAGTGTGATATCAAAAGTGAAGAATCCGAGCTGCAACTTAAGATTTCATCTGTTCAAAAAATATGTGACACAATTGATCAGTTTGTTGATATTTAAATTGTGATTAAATTTTAAATTATTTTGACTATCAGAAATCAAATTATGTCACAGCTCATACAATTTATAAATGGCAGATCAGTGCACGACGTGACGCTCACCCAAAGTTCGGGCGAATGGGCTGCATCTTGTAAGCAACTTACTTAGAAGTAAGGATCAATGACTGAATTCATAGCTCAAACCCGTACCATATAGGCCAATATTTGGAATTCTTGAAATGCATAAATTTGATAGATTTTGGAAATGATTTTAACAATAAAAATTTATCAATTTTGGCAATAACTATAGTAGTTACATGAATTTGCCAATGCACCAAACTGTGGAAAACAGTAATCTAGCCAAAACAAGTCTAGTAGCTAGGCAAGATCATCCATTAAGCTTTTTCCATATAGAAATTTAAGTAATATACATTGTTTGTGCAAATTTTTTTATATGTCATCAGGTCATTTAAATGATATCTATAGGTAGGCTTCTTTTTTTTTAAAACAGAGGTTGTTTGCATTTTGAAAAAAAATAGGTTATCTAGCTATTATAACGGATAAAATCGACAAAGTGTATAAAACATGAACTCTTTCTATATAATATACAACCCTAAATAAAGAACAATAATATAAGCATTCCCAAAGTGCAAACAAATCCTTTTTATCTTGTTTAGTCTACATTTGTCTATCGAAAATAATCTCTCTATCCTAGTAGAAATAAGGTTTGCTGATATTCTACTCGGTCCTCTTCAGACCCCACTTATGAGATACGTTGGATATGTTATTGTTGTACAAGTGCAAAGAAAGTACAAGTTTAATTTTCTTAGGCAAGATGTTTAATGATTAATCTTTTAAAGGGCATTTTGGTCATTTCACTTCAACCAATATTTGTTTTAAAGAAAGCCAGATGTTTTAGGTACCTTTAAAGTCCAATAATCTATGTGATAAAGCATCTTTCAATAGTACCAACATTTCATTATTCTAAAGCATAAAAAGACCTAAGAAGACTCAAAGAGAAAGAAAAAAAATGACAACTCCTAAGCAAATGGAGCAACAACAACAAATTGTAAAGATGAAGAGCTCAGGGATGATAAGCTACAATGGAAGCCCGATGATCGATGATCGAGATGAAGAGATGACACGATCAGCATTGTCTGCTTTTCGCGCTAAGGAGGAGGAAATAGAGAGGAAGAGAAAAGAAGTTTCCGATAAAGTTCAAGCTCAATTAGGCCGCGTTGAGGAAGAAACTAAGCGTTTAGCTGAAATTCGAGAGGTAATACATACATACTTTGTCGTTATTTTCCTTTCTATCCTGCTTTTATTATGCTTCTTTTGAACCGAGGGTCTATAAGAATGAAACAACATCTCTATTCTCACAAAGATAGGGGTAAGATCTTAGTACGTACATCATATCCTCCCTAAACTCCACTTATAGAATTACACTGAATACGTGTTATTATTGACGTTGTTGACATATTTGATAAAATGTAGCAATTTTTTTCCTCCTTTTAATTAATATTAGTAGTAGGACTATGTTACAAAGAGTTTATCATGCATATTGTTGTATTTTTAAAATATTTTCTTGACAAAAAACATTAATTTATTTTATTTTTTTCATGTTGAAATGGAATATCAAGTAGAAGCTTGAAACATTTGTTGATCCAGCTGGGAAGGAGGTAACAATTGTGAGGAAGAAAATTGACTTAGTCAATCGTGAATTAAAGCCAATGGGACAGAATTGCCAAAGAAAGGTGAAACATTTGACCAAAACTTTTTTTTACGCGCAACGATAAAATTATCTTCGTGTGATATATAGGTCGTAAATTTGAGTCATAATCAATACTTGCATTAGGATAGACTGTCTGTATCAACTCTATTTGGCAAAATAAAGGAAGATATGGATCCAACTACTATTGAAAGACTTTATCAAATTAATCAAATAATTTTAAATATTGAAAATACAAAGCGCGAACGACAACAGTATACCTTTTTGGAACACGTCTCTGTCGTTTTTTCAAAACTAGTGGAACAACGCATTCAACAACTCTTAAATCAAATTCAAACTTTTGGGATGTTTTGTCCACTAAATTGCTTTTTTCTTACTTTAGGAAAATTAAGTAACATTACTTTACTAAAAGACAAAGGTTCAGAGACAGACAGACATGTTTGTTTAATAGCAGTTGGTGTATTCTAAAAAAGTCTTTGGATTCTATGTTTGTACAGGAATCCCACTCACACACAGTTTTCAAGACTGGTGGTTAGTACCACCAAACCATTACTATTGTTATTATTAGTAGTATAGTAGTAGAGTAGAACTTATTTTTTTTATGGGAAAAAATCTTTCTATCTTTTAGATAAATGGATAAGGATGTATACTTTTACTATATGAATTATACTAGGTATATTGTTATTGTTGAATAGAGATATATTCTTACTATATGAATATTATAAATGTATTTTTTTAACTTGAACTTAGTTGACATTTATGTTCTCCAACTTTGAATGTGCACAACTAAACACATGTGTCTTATGTGACATATATAATACACTTAGGAGGCCATAGGACGTGAATTGCCACGTATGACACATGTGTTTATTTGTTTAATTTTATATAAATTTTAATTGCCTATGTGAACACCAAAAGTTAAAGGATATAAATGTCAGTTGAGACCAAATTAAATAACATATTTATATAATATGCCTATTGTAGAGGAAGCATTTATAATTTTTTTTTTAGGTGGAGGTGAGGAGTGGGGGTGGGGGTGGGGGGGAGGTGAGATTCAATTATTGAAGGTCGGAGGGCCTCAACCTACTGAGCAACCCTCACATTCCCTATAGACTTAGAGCATGTTTGACATTGTTGCTAAAAACTGTTTATTTTTAAAAGCACTTTTTTTGAAATAGTTTTTCAGAAAAGTGCTTTTGAAAAAAAAATTGTGTTTGGTTAATTCATTTGAAAAGTACTTTTGATAAGCGGATTGTGTTTGACTAATTTCTTGAAAAAAGTACTTTTGAGAGTCAAATTACGAAAAGGGACAAATATCAATGCACTTTTAATATTAAAACTATTCTACATATCTATTATAAAATTTTTAATTAATTTTTTTTTGTTAAAGTAAAATGTGCATATTCAAATTTTCAACTAATATTATACATGGATTAAAGAAAATAAATTAAATATTGATATAATATTAACATTATGATTTAAATATAACTAAACATATCAAGCAAAATAAATTTAAAAATTATTCACAAATTAAATCATTACATAGGAAAAACTCATCACAAAAATAAATAAATATAAGAGATATGTTGGTAAATATGTATATAGCAGGATATTTTGGTCTTAAAATAAATAATTTTCTGCTTCTGCTTCTGCTTCTTTTAAGAAGCAGAAATTTTTAGCTTATTCCCAATAACAGAAAAGCCGCTTCTGCTTCCATTTAAAAGCAATGCCAAACAGGCCTTGAACATTTATATTATTTATTTTTTTTAAAATGTTATTATATTCGAGTTGAATTTTTAAAAGATGCACTTTTAAAGAATTTAACATATATCGATCAGTATTTTGAAAGTCATTAATTTCAAAAAAACATAATTGGACAAATAAGCGAATTCAAGATCTTAATTAGGTTCAAAAAAAATATTGCACTTTTGTTATATGCGTATGATCTAATACTACTTTTTGTTGTTGTTGCATATATATCGTTTGAGCCAAATATAATTGATTCAGTTAAACTAACAAAACTTGTTCAAAATCCTCCTCTTAAGATATCTAATAATTAATTTTGATGGTTGGAAATATATAGTATGATGAAATTAATTAATATTGAATCTTGGAATTATATTCAATTTTCTTTTTTTAGGAAAAGGAATACAAGGAAGCACTTGATGCATTCAATGCAAAAAGCAAGGAAAAAGCTCAGCTAGTTACCAAATTAATGGAGGTAAGCCTTTTTGCTTCTTGCCTATTTGAATTAAGCTAGTGTTTCATCATAAATTTATTATCAAATTTGAAATTTATTTTTAAATATTTACTTGGGCATGAAATTTGAAAAATCTGATGTTCAAATATTTTCAAGTTTTAAAAATTGATTCAGACCAGTTTTTTCTAAATCTTTTCCAAGTACTAAATTACATGTCCAAACATAATTTCAAATTCCAAAAATCACAACTTCAAAAACTCAAAACTTTTAAGTTTCAGCTTCAAAACCTATAGTCAAACGAAAGCTAACACTATTCACTACAAGATAAATAGAAATCAATGCAGAAAAATTCTATCGCTAAACAGCAAAACTCTGTCGTTACTCCTATTTAACAACAAATCAAAAAAAAAATCATGTTAGCTAAGTGCTATTTCGCGATCATATTTCTAAGTGAATATATTTGTGTTTTTTTTAATTATTATCATTTTTTTTTTGTAGTTTTGATATATTTCCATATATTTTTTTGTGAACAAATGGACAGTTGGTAAGTGAAAGTGAAAAACTGAGGATGAAGAAATTGGAGGAGCTGAGCAAGCATATAGAAGCCTTGCACTAATTACTACTTTTATATAACCAAAAAATTGATGTTTTCATCAATTGAAACTCTCACATTGAACTTTTTTAGTTTGTTACATTTTATTTTTTTTATGTTTGTTGTATTTTTAAAATTTTGGTTTTAAGTTTGACAAGTCAGGTCTAATTTGACATCCTTAAAAAGGATAAATGATGTTTGGTATTTTTCTAATTTGGATTTCAGATGTAAATTGTGGAGATGTGTCTTTTTTTGTATGATGATCATAATTCATGGATTTTCCCTTCATGAATTTCACTATATTGAACTGATTTTTATTTTTATTTTCAATTCTCTTCATAGTATTTGTTTTACCAACTTTAAGAATAACAAAAGGTAGCCATGAAGCTATGACCCTGCTCACTAAGGTCAGGTCAAACAGGATTGACAGATTAATAGGCTGACAAAGCTTTTAAAGATGAGGTGCATATGATACTTTAGGCGAATCCCACGTTGAAATGGAAAGAGGAAAGTGAAGAGTTTTATAAGGCATGATAACTCAAATTCATATGGTACGTGTGCTTTTGAGACTCAATATGACGTAGCGTGAAAGATAAATCCGTATGAATTCTAAATCCAAAATAGACAATATTTTAACTAACAAAAAGGCATAGTTAAGATTCATGGTATAGTTATATACACTTGGTGCTTCTTGTATATGGCAAAACTGTTTTCTGGATAATTATCTATCACATTTCATTTGTACAAATATCATTCAAGGGCTAAAGATTTAAGCAAAAAATGTTGTGTGTGTGTCCTTTAAAGATATTTCACTGATAAAGATGTAATGCACTTATTTGTTTTGCTTTCAGGTTCATTTCTAATGTGTGCGAGCCTA
This sequence comes from Solanum appendiculatum, assembly GCA_018342035.1. Taxonomy (NCBI): domain Eukaryota; kingdom Viridiplantae; phylum Streptophyta; class Magnoliopsida; order Solanales; family Solanaceae; genus Solanum; species Solanum appendiculatum. The sequence continues at coordinate 413,874 of JAGDQO010000572.1, forward strand.
ATCTCTTTTACTCTTGTTCAACAAGCTCAAATTATTAAATGAAAACAAAAAATTCACTTTCTTTCGAGATGCTATTCACGACTTCAACTAAAGATTGGATTGAGGAATGGAAATTCATTCTATAAAGAATCTATGCTGGACTTGTTCAAAACTAGCTAGTGAAATCATTAAGTTACCATTTGATTATACTAGGAGAACGATCTTAACAATGAATACTGATATGGAACGGGTCAACTCAAAGGATCTTATTCAAAGCAATCTCCCGAGTTTTCCTTTATTCGAACAAGTCTTGCAAGAAAATAGAATTTCGTGCATTTCTAAATTAGAATGGAGGGAGTGAAAAATAATTAGAACTAGAAACAAGAAAATCTATTATTTTTTTTATGTTTGATATCCGTTAGTCGACTGATTCAGATTTATATCGAAAAGTTTATTGTAAAGATATGCAGTCTCTACCAAAGAGGCCTCTATTCCCATGGCCCGAACCAAAGGATTCTGATTAATAATAAATGAGTACTTGTACTTACTTCTACAATCTTTCGTGATAGAAAACCTATTTTTTTAAAAACATAGAGAACAAAAATTGCAAATAGAAAAACATTGAGATGCTAAACTATAAACTACCTAAACATAATGAACTAAAGTGACATAATGAACTAAACATAATGAACCAAAGGATTCTGATTAATAATAAATGAGTACTTGTACTTACTTCTACAATCTTTCGTGATAGAAAACCTATTTTTTTTAAAACATAGAGAACAAAAATTGCAAATAGAAAAACATTGAGATGCTAAACTATAAACTACCTAAACATAATGAACTAAAGTGACAAAATACATATTATTATTACTCTTTTCCTCCCTTAACTTCTTCTCACTGAAAACATTAACCCAAAGAGAAGTTCAGCAATGGAAATTGTTGAAAAACTGCTAAACCCTAACAATGGAGATGAAATTAGGCTCAACCCCACATCAAATTCAAAGCGAAAAGTAGTAGTAATAATGGGAGCAACAGGTTCTGGAAAATCAAAACTTGCTATTGATTTGGCTTCTCACTTTCCTATTGAAATCATCAACGCTGATTCTATGCAGGTATTAGTTATATCTTTGTGTATTCTCATAAAGTTGAAAACTTTTTGTATTTACTGCTAACCCTTTTCGTTTCTTGGTTAGGTGTATCAAGGATTGGATGTTCTTACTAATAAAGTTACTTCCCAAGAGCAAAAAGGTACTTTGATTATCTGTTTTTGCAGTGTAATTATTCATCTGTGTTAGGATCAAGCGCTTACAATCATGCCAAAAGTTATATCAGATAGCAAAGACGCAACTTTATTTTTTTTAACTAAGTACACCACGCAAGCGCTATGTTCGATCATGGCTCTAATCCTGGCCACCCCAGACCCCTTGTGGGCCTTGCCATAGGCAGGATGTTGGCATTACCCAACAATCTGTATAATTTTAGATGCTGGTGTTTCTAGAGTAGAAGTTAACATTTTGTTTGAATGGTTGCTATCAAGGGCAGGGGAGGGGGATAATAAGGATATAATCATAAAATTCAAATTTTATGCGGTAAATATTCAAAATTTTATATTTTTTTTAAAAATTCATTGAATATGTACAAATTAGTATCTAATTTAGAACCCAGTAGCTTAATAACATTAAAATCAAGTACACATAAGGTTGGAATTCTGATTCTACCTCTTGTTACCTATTGTATTGTATCTTATTGTTGTATTAATCAAATGTCGGTTATAATTGTTACTTATAACTTTTATTGTATTTGTATTGTCAAATTCGTTTTTATGTAACGATGAATAATGCCAGGAACAACCCATTGGGTGGTGTCGTGTCTTTTGCTTATTTTCTTTTCATCATACTTTTATTATCTAAAAATCTTATTTTACCCTTTATCCTATCTTTTTTATAATAACTCTACTTTTTCTTTGTAATACTATAAGCTTATGCTTTAGATTGCTGGTGCATGACATTATAAAATGACGGGAAATGAGACATCTAGCCAAATGTTATATTCATCAAAACAATACAGTAGTAACAATACATATGAAATAATATACAACAACCATCCAAACAAGCTATTAAGAAAGTGGAGAGACTCTTGACACATAAGTGGAATATATATATATGTATACCAAAAGTATCTTTTGGTTTTTAACTTGCCATACCAATTCCTGTTAAACATGTTATTAATGGTAAAATAGAATACCAATAGTATTAAAGAGTTTTCAAGTGTATATTTTGAATGGACCAAAACAGAAAGGTGCTGTATAGAAAGCAACAGAGTGCTTTTTTTCTGCATAGCTTTGTGAGTATCTGACTTTTGTTTTTTTTGGGTTGTTGTGTCACTGACAGGGGTGCCTCATCACCTTCTTGGTACTATCAGCCCCTGTGTTGAATTTACTGCCAAGGATTTTCGTGACTCAACTATCTCCGTGAGGCCTCTTTCTTGATGATCTCAATTCTTGTACTTATGTATGAAGCTAATAGTATGTCCGTGGTCATTGGATGCTGAAATAGTGATATTATAGTTACCATCAAAGCTGCGTCTTCAATAATGGCTCTAATGCTCATTCCTTTGCTTTTCAAATGAGTAAATATGTCCATGGGTGTTGCCTTTTGCCTTGTTGCTTGAAATTTCTCCTTCTACTGAGGTTCGTTAACTTCTTGAAGCCTGTAGGCAAGGCATATGCTCTACAGTTGTTGGTCTTTGATAGGAGGGGATCGACTGTATCCATTGTTTTCACCAAATTTCAAAGTGGAAGGATAGACAAGAAAACCTTCTCTACCTGCAAATAGATGTAGGTATTCCCTTCATACATACCACCCCACTCCCATACACCAATTTTAGTGACTACAAAAGATATTCCTAATTGTTTAATTAGTTAAACAAATGGACATATACTCATTTCATTAATTAACTTTGTATGGGAACGAATATGCTGAAAAAGTTCACAAGTATTTGTCTACAATTAAGTTTAAAAAAGTGACTTTAGCCAAAAAAAAAGTTACAGAAAGTTGTTCTCAGAATGATCAGGAATTTTTGAGTAGGCCAGCTTAAAGGTCAGGCCTCTGTCTCACTTGATAACAAGTATAGCCTCCTTTGTCCTTAACAGCAGTGTTAGTGAAACAAACTATCATTGGTGGCTTTTGTCACGAGGCTACATAACCAGCCTATCTTTCCCTATAGAAGTTTGATTTTTGTCTTTCAGCTATCTCTCTAGGAGAATATTGTGCGGAGGAAAAGGTCTTGAAACGTATATATCCATCAATGGTCATATCTCTCTAATTTTTTTGCTAATGTGATTTCTCTTATTATTTGTATTTTCAGATAATAAATGAGGTATGGTCCCGCAATAGGCTGCCAGTAATAGTTGGAGGAACAAATTATTATATTCAGGTACATTTTTACACGTTCTCCACTCTACGGTTTCTTGTTTCTGTGTGCATGAGTACATCATGATAGGAATTTTCAAAGACACTTGGACCGAAATGATATTTGATGCAGAAGTTGTCTACCTCAATAGTTTGCATTATTCAGAAACTTACTGTTCTCCGGAATGATTCACAAGGTTAGTTGAAGAGTTAGATTCGCCAGGTGCTGCCCCTTAATTGCCAGTTTTTTTTAGAATGATAAGAGCAAAATGGGCTACAAGGTCCATGAGGCTTGAAGCGAAAAGCGAGAAGTGGGAATCACTCTTATTTAAAGTTAAGATTTAAATAATCGACTACTTCTCATTATAACATGACCAATTTCAGTATCTAATACACATAACATGACCAATTTCAGTATCTAATATGCAATAATGTCGATATTAATCTAACTCAAAGTTGAGATTTAAATAATTGACAACTTTTCATTTCGATCACTTTGCACGTCATGGTTTGAAGTGCAACTAGCTGTACCTATGACGCAATAGCCTTCGCTTCGCATTGCTTCATCGCTTTAAGCAACGAAGCGTTAGTTTAAGTGCTTAACTGCTAGTGGCATCCTTCTCCTAGAGTATGAGCTGTCCTAAAAATCTGCAATAGACTCCTCGCCCACACTCTTTTATTCGTGTATAAGTATGTTGGCAAGCAGCTAAATCTTTTGGTTTGTCTTTTGTTTTTGGTATTTTTCTACATTCTGTTTTTCATCTTTCCTAAAATTCTTCCTAATTGTTGGGTGTTAGTTATAGTTTTCTGGATTTGATTATTTTTGCTTTCAGGCTCTTGTGAGTCCATTCCTTCTTGATGATTCTGTTGAAGATGCAGAGGCTAATTGCTTAAGTGACTCTCAAGGTAAACAATAAGTTGTTTTGTGTTTTTCGTCTTAATTTATTTACTCAGGATCAAGATTTATAGCTACTCTATCTTTCTTTCTCTGCAGAAGATGAGCAACCTGATCTTGAAGTTGAACTTATGAGCAAGGATTATGATTGTGCTTACAACTGTCTTAAAGATATTGATCCAGTTGCAGCCAACAGAATTCATCCAAATAATGGCAGAAAGGTGTGGTGATGTTTGGCTTCATATGTCTCAGTTTATTTGCATGATGCAATCAGCTGAAGCTGTTCGTCCGGCCATGTTGATTTTGACTTTCTATCAGGAATTGTGTTTGATTTTGCACGTTGCTTCAAGTTGCAAGTTACAGACCCACATGTTAATGTGTAACAGCTCCATGTGTAGTCTGGCTTTGTTAAATTTGTTCATAGAACTGAGCTAATTTGTACTGAAAACTTCTGTGTCCTAGAATGTACATTGAGCATTTCTGGTCTCTGAACCTATATATTCAGATTTCAAAGCTGTTATGGCAATGCCTCATTTGTCTGAACAGATGGTTACTAGTGGCAGAATGTTAACACTAATTGCTTTTATCCTACAAATTATGCAGTCCCTGAGGTGGAATGTGAAAGTTGTAATGCTTCATATAGACTTATGATTCCTATATATTGTATAGCAGTTCTGATGATGCATCTGTTGCCTTAACCTGCAGATCAACCAATACCTGAATTTGTATGCACGATTTGGTGTTGTTCCAAGCAAACTTCTTCAAGAGAAGACTGTAGAGGTGCATGCTTCTGTTCACTCATTGATTTTACTAATTTAATTTCCCATTAATTGTATTGGATTTTGCAAATATTTTTAATTGTTTTTAGCTGCTATACATGATGGGACAAGATTGTTTCTTTAAGACTCTATTCAGAAGATATTAGCATTAAAAGGATAGTCTGATGCATAAAGCATCCTACATTCATGCTAGGTCCGGGGAAGGGATGCACCCCAAGGGTATGACGAAGACAACATACCCTAATGCAAGCATTAGTGGTTGCTTCCACAGCTCGAATCCGTTACCTATAGGTCACACAGGACAGCTTTACCGTTGTTCCAAGACTTCCCTTCTTCAGATGATATTTGCATTGAAGTCTTATCATAGAAATATGGAATTGGATAAAGGGAATGGCTATATATGCATCAGTTCGTCATATTGGGTCCATTGACTATCAACCTTCTTTCAAGTGGTTGATAGAGCTTTCCCTTCACTTTGCTAAAGCTCAAAATTTTGTCATTTTACAGTGCTCTTGCTTTTATCTTTTTCCATTCTTCCATCTGTGTAATTCGGTACTACTGTAAGTCATCGCTATTCCATGTTTCGTATTGGAAAATATAAGCTCTTGGTATAGCCTGTTGGATTGATGAAATTGCCATAGCATACCTCGTCATGTTATTTTGTTGCTTGTGGCAGGGCAGAACTGGGGTCAAGTTGATAATTCAAGATATGATTTTTGCTTCTTATGCGTGAATGCATCTCTTACCACTTTGGATCCATTTGTCGATAGAAGAGTTGATCACATGGTTGATGCTGGTCTACTGAAGGAAGTTCTTGACATCTACACTATGAATGCAGACTATACAAAAGGCTTGAGGCAGGCCATAGGTGTTAGGGAATTCGAGACATTTCTTAGGCGTTACATACTGGAACATCAAAAACCTTGTGGTGAATCTCACGTTCAGACACTAAATGATCAGACATTGAAGCAAAATATACAGCATATTGTGGATTCCGCTGATGATAATGAATGGAAAGCTCTTCTAACTCAAGCAATTGAACAAGTCAAATTGAACACTCGGAGACTAGTTCGACGTCAAGTAAGTACTACTACATTTTCTCGGTGGATAGTTGTATGTTTAAGCAAGGTATATAACCAAGGAGAAATGTTTTTCAAGTCGGCCTCCATGTGGGTGGGCAAAACCGGATTTAGTTGAACTGAATATCAAATTTTGTGAAGCTTTCTGGTGAAAGGTGCAGAGATTGGTTGATATGTTTAGAACAGAAATTTCTCGAAATCAATTGCTGTCGTTTTATACTCCAGGAGTAAATAGACATATTTTATAAAATTCTAAACAACAACATACCCTGTGTGATCCCACACGGTGGGGTCTGGGGAGGGTGGGGTGTACACAGACCTTACTCCTACCTTGTGTGAGGTGGAGAGGCTCTTTCCAATAGACCCTCGGCTCAAGAAAAGCATTTCCTAAAAAACAGTTTTGACAAATTTGATAAAACATTGATCCTTCGGGGTGGCCCAGTGGTTTGGACTTGGGACTTCCATGTTGGAGGTCTCAGGTTCGAAACCCCTTGCCAGCGAAAGCAAGGGGTTTGGCTTCTGGGTCGAGCTCGTCGCACCGGGCTTGCTTAGTGCGGGTTACCTCTCCTGTGTGGTTTGCGAGCTATTGCATAGGAGTGGGGATTTTACCCTGTGCGCACCCAAAGGGTAGCGGCTGCGGGTTTTCCTTGTCATCAAAATTTTTTTTTTTGATAAAACATCATTTGGAAGATATAAAGCATTTCAAAGTTCATAAAAGGATAGAGCATGTAACTCCCAATACTCTATTACTCTTCCGTCTTCACCTTCATTAGTGAGCGAAGTCTTCTTAATCTGGACAGAAATTTCTTGAAACCAATTGCTGTTGTTTAAATAGACATATTTTATAGAACATTAATTGGAAGATATAAAACATTTCAAAGTTCATAAAAAGATGGAGCATGTTACCCCTAGAACTCTAATACTCTTCCGTCTTCACCGTCATTAGTGAGCAAAGCCTTCTTACTCTATATAAACATCATTTAATACAAGAATGAGGACTTACATGCAAATTTTTTTGCTTAAGGCGTACACTAGCTGTTACTGGATACTGAGATTCTTTGAGTTGCATTTTTTTGAAATGTTTATGGTTGTCTGTTTGTTATCAGAGGAGAAGACTTATTCGTCTGCAGATGCTATATGGATGGAACATACATTATGTTGATGTCACGAAGTCCATAATAAGTAAGTGATCGTGCTTTATATTTAAATGAAATTTGATCTCAATTACTCAGTCCTTATCCATAGCAGGTATGCTGTGTTCTGGTTTGGTTGTTGTCCGTATTTCTCTTAATTGATTTGCATTTTTTGATAAGGTGGCGCTGATGATATATGGGCAGTAGAAGTGGTGAAACCCTCTGTAGGAATAATCAAATCCTTTCTCACCGGGGAATCCAGTACAGAAATTGGCAGCAATGCTTCTGAAGAAACAAAGATGATTCAAAAGGATCTCTGGACTCAGCATGTTTGCGAGGTTAGTAGCCAGCTGCTACATTCCCCCGTCCCCCCTTTTCCGACTCCCCTTGAGTAGTAGGAAAGAAAAAAGAGAGTTGAAAGTAGAAATGAAGATAAACTGCAGTTTCCTCTATTATTGATTTGGTGATAACTGCCAATCATGCAATATGTTTACAGTTTTACCAATTTACATGTTTATCATTCGTTTGATCATAGGCATGCGGGAATAAAGTCCTTAGAGGCGCACACGAGTGGGAACAACACCGACAGGGTCGTGGCCATAGAAAACGAGTTTCTCGGCTTAAGAAGTCTGGAAGCTTGTGTTTGTGAAGCAAAACATATGTATACCACCTCTGCTTATAGCACAGTTCTTTGCATTTTACCTGTGAGTTTTATATTACCTAGTTAAACGATACTGGGACCCAGACACTACTCGTGGGATCGGAAACAACCTCCCTACGACACTATAGGTCTGCATACATGCTACTCTCTCCAGACTTTACTCGTGGGATTACATTGAATATATTGTTTATTGGAACCCCATATTATATTATATTATCCACACTCCAGATGTCTAGTCATGTGTGTGTGAGTACGGGTATATTGAAGTCTTACATCGATTGTGGGGAAGAGAAAACTAAATTTTTTTTATATGATCTCGGACAATTCTTACTTCTCTGAGTTAACTTTTGAAATTGAAAGGTCTGCACATACATTGTCTTCATTCATATAAATTTGTCAGTTAATACCCTTTTTTCCTGTGGCTCAGAATTGGCAGGCCTTTAGTGGGCCAAAGCAACTTTTTTGGGCCAATGGGCTGCACGAGTGGGCATATGTTCCACTTTGACTCCACTTTTGTTGTCTTTTGATTATTTTTAAGGAAAAATTACCTATATACACACCTTTATTTTCCATAATTTCCATTATTTCCTACCATTGCAAAATATTTCCAAAATCCCTTATTTTACTCCCAAAACCAAACTTTTGGATACATAATCTTACACTCCCAAAATCATTTCTCTTCCTTAATTTACTCCATCAATCTCTCCCTATTTTCACTCCGACAATCTTATCGGTTAATTCCTTCCTTACAATTTCATTATCATAGAAGCCAAGTCACATTTTTTGTCATTAACTGAAAAAAGAACATTTGGGAAATTGACTTAACAAAAAAAGAAAATCTCGAATGGTCGACAACATTTTACACGTCCAAAACTTTTTATCCCACGAATGACAAAACTCTAGAGGGTCCTCTCTCTGTTTCTTATACTGCAAAAAAATATTTTGTCTAATTCGTCCAAAATTTCACCGGTTGGATCATTTTTTTGTTGTGTATCAAGATTACCCAATAATAATCTTGGTACATAAATCATAATGTACTATAACTGATACATATTAATGACTAATGTGTATCACACGTATTTGATACACATTAATGGTCATGATACATTTATACAAATTACTGCTAAATATTCATTTTTTGGCATTGATACATTCCTACAAACTAACACTACATGTATCTGATACTTAATATCTATCACACAGAAACGTTTCGATATAAAATAGCAATGCATCATAAGTAATATATCCATCTCGAGATCACAAATCAAATGACTACACAACATCTCTCCAACCTTTTTATGTGTTGTATCAATGCATAGTAGATACATTGCAAATTCCGGCTCATGTTTCTTCACCTCCAAGTACAGACTAACGAAGATGTTCATGATGTATCTTCTCAAAATTTCTGACAATTTTGAATCAAAATTGAAAGGATCTTCGATGAACTGGGACAAAAAATTTTAATCACAATTTTTTTTGACAATTTTGAATAAAAATTGAGAGGATCTTCAATGATTTCCCTTCTTTGATGTAGTGTTTTCAAGTCAAAGAGCACCTTGTCATCTCCTTTGAAACAAGCCAGATGATCACATGCCTTGGAATAAAACAAAAAAAACAACTAGGTACAAGTGCAATCTTTGCATTAAACCCCTACATCTATGAAGTTTCTTGTGTAAACAAGGTATAGTCAATCTGCCTAGCAACTCCTCTTTGATTTGCTTAATGACCCTCTTTGTATGTACAGTTTCTCCTTTGAACAACTTCCAATTTTGAGCCCTCCATGTATGGTAGATCATTGCCCAACAAATGAAATCGTTTGTCCAACAACAATTTCATCACTTTTGTAACCTTCATAACTCACCTCGCTTACTCAAATTCCTCAATAAAATTGATATATCCGTCTTGTATCAGCCACTTTGGTTGAATAATTTGGAGTTTTTCACTATTTCAGATTGATGGAGAAGATGAAAAATTGAATTTTAAATTTTGTGAATCTATTACAGATTGGAATGGATTGATATCAATCAGTTTTGCTTGAATCAAGGGAATTAAAATTAATTTTACGTTAATATTCCATATTAAGCGCAACAGACACATATATAATGTATCACAATTAATGTATCCGAAAAGCCAATTATGTATCCGGATGGCTGATATTTTAAGGGATTTTTGTAAAATAGAAAATGGTAGGAATAGAATGTAATTTAGGTCTTACACTATGGGATTTATGTAAGTTATACTATTTTTAATATTTAAAAATTGATACTATTACTCCCTCCTTTCTCGATTTATGTGATATTCTTTGACTTAACACAAAGTTTAAGAAAAAAAATAAAAAAGAAGTTAGAACTCCAACATAGTGTGGCGAAGTTTCATCTCTAAAAATAATAATGAATATAAGGACATCGTGCTAGAGTTTCACATGTGAGTTAAATTTTAAATTCTAGTGAAGTGTGATGAAGTTTCATTTATAAGACGTGTTATATATAATAACCGGAACAGTTCTAATATAAGACTTTACCTAGTTAGCGCGCTCCTCAACTCAATGATATACTTCTGCAACTAATACGAAAAGTACATTAAATTTGTATAGTGTATAACATTTTAAAGAAATTAAACAACATACCAATTATTTGAAAGAAAAACCTCAGGTCATATTCCTTAAATTAAGTGATGTTATGTCAATGATTTTCCATAGCAAAATCCAATCATGAATTAGATCTAGACCACATAATATTTTGGACATGTATAAAAGTCCATAAAATGAACATGGCATGCCCCTACTTAAAATATTAAAGCAAAAAAGAGAGGACTAAATGAAAAGATAATACCTTTCAAATTCAGTCCCCCCCACATGAAGAAATAATATTTCTTTTGATGCATATGATATGACATATTTTTCTTTTTAATAGGCGTTTGACATAGATTCAATATTTGAAACATGTAAATAAAAAGAGGGGGTTTTGAAATTGGAGTTAAAAAATTATATTTAAAAATTAAAATTATGTTTTGACATATATTCACTTGTCAAAACTACCCAAAAATTATCTAATGTATAACCAAATAATGTTTTGAAAAAAATTCATGACCTTAGATATGAAGGTGTAGGACACATATTATGATAGCTAGGTAGTTTAGGGCTATCTTGTTTAGGGTGGTTGGTGTTTGCCATTTTACTAGTTGTTTGTAGTTCTTGTTTTGATATATAACATTGTTTATTCTTATTTTAATAATCTGTCCTAGTATGTTGTTTATTGATTATCACACTATTCTGTTATTGTCTTTGCTCTTTTATGGTAGACTTTGCACCATTTTTCTTGTTGCTTTACTATCTTTTCTTTATAGCCTTCTTTTGCTTCGCTTGAGCCTATGATATTTCGGAAACAACATATGTACTTTACGAGGTAGTAATAATGTCTGCGTACATTTATCTCTCCAAACTCCACTTGTGTGATTTCACTGAATATGTTGTTGTTGTTGCTATAAATCACACCATTAGGAATAAAATAATTATTTTAAAGACAAATTATTTATAAATATATAAAACTTTAGACAAACTAAAAAGAAAATGGTGTACCCCACATAAATTGGGATTATGGGATCTCAATTCACCTTCACCAGAAGTTATACAACTATAAATATATCTATGATATGTTTTAGATAATAAGTTTTAAAAGTTATATTTTTTTTAACTCCATGCATAATGAAGTACTGTCACATAAACTAGAACAAAGGGCAACGTAGTTTATCATACGTATTTTGTGAAATTCACTAAATATATAGATATACTAATATCCGAATGAATCATCAAAACACATCAATTTCAAATTCTGAATTCCCTTATAACATTGGGAGTAGTCATTTCTCACTATGATGATGTTGCATTTTGAAAATCAGTCCTCAAATTCTTCACATTGGGAGTAGTCATTTCTCACTATGATGATGTTGCATCTTGTAAACCAGTTCTCAAACTCCAAGAAGAATATGGTTCAGAGTGACCCTACTTCTTTTTTGAAAAGCAAAGGTTTAGTGGGGACAATTGCTCCATGCAGCTAATGCACCTTTTTCCATATATGGTGTTGCAGATATTGTCTTTTAAAGAAGAGACTTGACTTCATGGTACAAAAATTGTGTGTATAGTGATGACAGACTGTTGAAATTGACACAAAAATTATGTGTCATGTGTGTATATAAATAAGTGTCTTTTGGTGAACCATTTTGCTTCATTGGTTTAGTAATAATTTAGTTAATTTACTAGTAGCTAGACATGGCTAATGAATTTAAGCATTTGGTTTTGGTTAAGTTCAAGGATGATGTGGTGGTGGATGATGTTCTAAAATGTTTGGAAAAACTTGTCCAAGAAATGGATATTGTCAAGTCATTTGTTTGGTAAGTACTTGAATACATATTTCTCATAGTCATTTTAATATTATGTCAACCTATATTGTTCGGATTCTTCAGAAATATGTTGATAGGTGCATATCGGATTTCCTAAAAGTAGTGTTTTCTTGAATGATTCGATATGAGTGTGGCAACATTCTAAAGAGTCCGAGCAACATAGTTATAAGCAAAATTACTCTATTCATTCAAATTTGTGTGGCAGTATTTCACCCGCACAGAGTTTAAGAAAGGAACTTTTGAAGCTTATGATTTAAAACAAGCCATAGTTATTTGTTAAGTTATAAATCATCCCAGTAAGGGGTAAAATGAAAAATTTAAATTATGACTTTTTTTTGGACAAACTAAAAAGGAAAGTATGTCGCATAAATTGTAACGTAAGGAATTTTAAAAGTACACAATTGGCAGGAAGTCTAGTTGTTATGAATTCTATGTTGCTCAGACTTTTCAAAAGTTGTTGTAGTACTCGTATCGGATCATTTGAAAATATTACTTATGAAGGATCTGATATGCATCTAACAACATTATTAAAGAATTCAAGTAGCATAGATTATGATATAGTGTATGAACTAGCTCCATTTTTTTGAGTTAATAATATAAAATCACACTTCAACTATCACTTTTTGGTGAGTTTTACACTTAACTATCAAGAATTTCCCTTTTCTATCTGAATTATCATCATCTATGTATTAAAACACACCTCGAAGCTGACTATACCAACTACCATTTGTTCCATTTTCCTATATAGACTATCATCATCTACTCAACTCGTGCGGTGTGTTGCAATACATAATGGTGATAGTTCAGGTAGAAAAAGGAACAACTGATAATAGTTGAGATGTGAAACTCATAACAAAACTAAATGATAGTTCAAATATGTTTTTGACCATTATTCTGTGGCAGGGGAAAAGATGTTGAAAGCCATGAGATGCTCACACAAGGTTTCACTCATGCTATTATAATGACATTCAATAGCAAAGAAGACTATCAAACTTTTGCTAGTCACCCAAATCATGTTGGATTTTCAGCCACTTTTGCCACTGTGATTGACAAGGCTGTGCTGCTGGATTTCCCTGCTATTTCAGTCAAAGCTCCTTGATAGCATCAATGTCATAAAAAAAAGAAGAAATAAAAAAACTAGTATTATGTGTGTCTCTATGTTTTACTATGGTTTGATTTGTTTAGGAAGTCTTTTTTTTTTGGTTGTTTGATGTTCAAGTGTGTGTAAGTGAACATTTCTTTTTATCTTTGCTTCCAAAATTGTGGATGGTTTAAGACATATGTAATGTATCACTATGAAGTATCTTGAAATAAAAATTAAATCTCTGCCTTTCAGATGAGCACATTGTGATAACCAGCTCATTATACAATAGCTTACAAATCACATAAAGATCATGTAAATCGCACTAGATAAATCTCATGCGACGAGCTCACGACTGAGTAGCATATACTTCCCCCAAGAGAAAGTGATAGAATAGTTCGAATCCCTATACTCTTAACTAGAAGTTTCAATGGTTCAGCCTAAGTAACAAATATTGAATAATTAAAAATCATATATTATTAAAAGTGGGAAGCTCCAAAATGCAAAGTTAGATTACCATTTTACCTCTATACTAAACTAAAATATTAAAAATATCCAATTAATTAAATATTAAATAGCTAATTATCTTTTCCCTTCATTTTTTTTTAAATATTCCAACATTTTAATGCTTCACACTAAATATCAATATGATTATATTAAGGTGTATATGAACATAATCTCCTTTATTACCACCCAAAACGTTTCTGACCACTATTATTCACTCATTAATCTTCAATGGTAACCTCTTTCACCATCTTTAATATTTTATATTAATAGCAATTTAATTTTCCTTGTACCAATGGAAGGTTTAGTAATGCAAAATATAATTTTATTGTGTTAGACATTAAATTTCTTATTTGTTTCATATTGAAATTTATTGTTGGAGGTTTTGATTCTTTCCTAATGAGAGGTCTCGATTTTCAAATTTGATAATGAAAAAGTTTTTGATTGTAAGTGCTACCTCCGAATGGGCTCTAATCAGTGTGAATTTGTATTAGCTTGGCTCCAATTTGGTTTCTCAACACCAAATGGGAAACAAAAAAAATGTTACTAGGTTTTTTTTAGATCAAATGGCTTTGTAATTGTCCGAAATTGAAAGGGTACATCTTATTTGATTAATGGTTATTAGAAAATTCAAATGAAATATAATTAGAGATATCAACTTATCAAATTGTTGTTCTACATCGATAAACATTTGGTGATTGTTTAAGCAGCAAACTTACACACCTCATAGTTTAGAAAGAAAATTCAATGAAATAATACATCACATGAAGCATTTATATTGGTACGGGTATTGCACTTGAAGTTTATCAATTTTAGGTATGTAGAAATTTTCTTGTGAAGTTAAATAAGAGTCATTTAATCATTTTTGTTATTCATTTTTTACATGCTAATATATCATATGTTTGGACCAAATAACATAAAAGTACTGTAACTCATTATTTTAAATACCAATCAAATTTTGTAGGTTCTTCGAATGTCTAATCATTTGACATATAATAAAGAAGTTATTTGAATACGTTGATTGTTTATCTATTTTAAATTATATTTTTTTGTTGAATAATTTGTGATACTCATTACAATGTGATTTTAACATAACTTATACCCTATATAATGCTTTTATGGGACTCACGTGCGAAGCACGTGTCCAGAACTAGTAAAATAAAAAATGACTAGGACGTGTGTATCTATGTTTCAATGTGGTTTGATTTATTTAGGAATTTTTTTTTTGGTTATTTGAGGTTCAAGTGTCTGTATGTGAACATTTATTTTATCACAATGATAATGCAATGTGTTACTATGAAGTAGTGTTAAAGAAGTGTGATAAAGATGATTGAAATACATCCATTTTTTTTATTTAGAGGTCTCGAGCTTGAGTCTCACGAATGTAAAACTTATTGCTAGAGAATGTTTTAGTCATGTGATGGACCTATTTTTCTCCTCATATACTTCGTCAAGACAATGAACACACTTCTTCTGTTACACCATTGTTCTAAGTTGTATTTGAGCGTGTTTGAATTGACTTAAAAGCTAATCAAATCTACTTTAAAACTCTCTTTTTTTTTAAAAAAAAGAGCGTTTTTGAGTGTTTGACAAATTAAAAAAAGGCTTAAAATAAGTTTAAAATTATTTTTAAAAAATCAAAAGTCAAAAGTTGGAGTCCCCCAACATTTT
The DNA here is from genome assembly GCA_018342035.1 of Solanum appendiculatum. NCBI lineage: Eukaryota > Viridiplantae > Streptophyta > Magnoliopsida > Solanales > Solanaceae > Solanum > Solanum appendiculatum. The sequence continues at coordinate 429,467 of JAGDQO010000572.1, forward strand.
ATTTTGGGAAAAAGGGTAAATATATCCCTCAATTTTGCGATTTAGAGCAGATATATCCTTCATTAAAAAAATGGTGCATGTATACCCCTATCATCTAACAAATGGTGCATATTTACCCTTTTTATTAATATATCTATATTTTCTTAATTGAAAAAAATTATAATATTATTTTTTTAATTTCAAAAATGTCATGTGACTTTCAGAAATTATCTCACCCCTTATTAACACCTCTAGACTCAACCCAAATGGAGAAAAAAATGAATTCCTCTTCTACTCAGTCATAAAATGAGTTTGGAATGGATCTAGATAAGTAAAATAATAATGAGATAATTTTTTAAGTCACTTGATATTTTTGAAATTTAAAATCAGTTTTAAGATATATTTTTAAGTGTGTTAACAAAAAGGGTAAATCTACACCATTTGTTAGACGATGCGGGGATATATGCACCATTTTTTAATAAATGATATATCTACTTTAAATCGCAAAGTTAAGGAGATATTTACCCCTTTTCCTTTGTATTTTTTTTTGTTGAGAATTTTAGACAAATTCCTTAGTGTTAAAAGCTATTTACATCCTATCCCTATTCTTTTTCAAATTACAAAAATCCCTTAAATTTGGTGGAATCCGGAACATTCCAAAACGTCTCGATACATTGTGTCCCGATTTCGGATACATCCCTCAACGTCGCGATACATCGCGTCTCGGTTTCGGATACATCACTCAATGTCGTGATACATCGTGTAAAGTGATGTATCCGGCCGATACATTGTGTAAAGTAATGTATTCAAAAATAGGAGAGAGCAGATATTTTTGTAATTTTTTCAAATGGTAGGAAATTTTAGAAAATATGGTAAAATAAGTTGTACCATATAAAAGCCATTTAAGTTTGACCATTAAAATTACTCATTTACCCCCTCCCCCAATATTCTATGTAATCCCAAAATTACCCTCATTACTTTAGAATCTCTCCATTTTCATGATATTTACAAATATATATTTTATTTAATATTAGCTACTTTAAGGGTAATTTAGACATTTTAATTTTAGTGCTTAACAATACTTGTGTATTAAATACATTTAACAATTTTTTTCCAGCTACACTTTTATCCACACATAACTTTTTATTTTAAAAATAAGTTTCAGCATTTTAAAAATATTTTTAAAATACTTCTTAAAAGTTAATTTTTTTTTTCAATCCATCCAAACAAGCTCTTTATTTGATTTCGAAAAGCTTTAAAAGATAATAAAAATCTTGTAAAATAAATGTGTGTAACTGCAAATTCAAAATAAATGTAAGAAAATACTCATGCATTAATTTCTCAATATATTATTCTTATATGTGAATAGAAACGACAAATACATGTGATTCTCAAAGATACACTGTTCTTTTTTTAAACTTTATATTTAATAAATTATTTTATTTGTTTACTAAGATAAATTATATTTTTTAGTTTTATATGTAACTTTTAGCATATCGAAAGATTATTAATTTTTAATCAATGTTGTCTATTCTAAACTCCTATCTGGTGTGCTTTTCTAGTAAGTCGAGTTTGTTGATATTAAATACAATTTTTTTTTTAAAAAAATAAAAATATTAATATTGTCAAAATTTCGCTATAACAGTTTGTTGATATTAAATGAAAATTTGTTTTTTTTTTTAAAAAAAAATAAAATATTAATTTAGTCAAAACGTCTCTATAACAGTTTCGTTTGATCCCTTAAGTTTTTGAATCTTTATCCCGTGTGCTTTTCTAATAAGACAAGTTTGCTGATATTGAATGCAATGTTTTTTTTAAAAATAAATAATAAAAGAAACATTGATTTAGTCAAAACCTCTTTATAACAATCTCTTTTGATCCCGTAAATTTTTGTCCAAATGTTGCTCTGTTTTTGTGGCAGTAGCTAGGGTTTACAGGACGATTTAGGTCGGTTATTGATTAAACTCAAAATTAGATCAATTTAACTGATTTTTAAATTATTTAAATTAAATCAAATCAAATGTAATATACATTTATCGGGTTGGTTGTTATCGATTTCAATTTGATTTGGTTCGATTATTCGGTTATTAATCATACACATTTAAAAGAGAAAACAATACAACAATTTCTTTCAAAAGAAAATAAATTATCTTTGTGTCATTTTGGATCTTATAATTTTGGTATAATTCTTATACCAAAATTATAAATATGTTTAACTTCCTGCTTATATTGTTAGCTAATCCAATATACTAAACAACATAAACTTACAACCAATATTGCTACACAAATAAAAGACGCATCATACATTAATCTATTGAGAAAAAACATAAAGTCACCATTGAAGTTGTTCTGAATTTTCAAAAAGACACTTTAACTTTTCAAGTGTCCTATTACCCCACAAAAGTTTTGAATATATTTGTAAAAGGGTCATTTTGACCCATTCCCTCACCTGGTTAGACGCGCGTGATGATCACGAGTTACCATAGCCTAGACCCGACCCGATTCATTTCAATAAGAGAAAACTCTTTTTCTTTTGTCTCAACTTTCCACGTTTCTTCGTGTTCTTGGTCAAACGATAGTGTGGTGATCATCTGCTTCCTTTTTGACGTTTCTTGGTCACAATTCTTGGAGGAACAAGGAATTGAAGGTTAACATGTTAGGAATTTTTTACAATAGTTGATAAAGACCACATTGCCAATGTTTTAGGGATTATTATAGTGTAAAAAGTGTTAGAATCAACTTGTTATAGTTGTTGTTGTTAGAATTTCAGTGTGTTTCGTTGTGTTATTGACTAATTGCGACTGTTAGGGTTTTGTTCTCTTCTTGAAAACTTCAAATTAGACTTTTCGACTGGAAATTAAAAGAGAAAATGAATTCCTACCTTATTGTGCTCAGGGAAGATAATGAATTTGTCAGAGAAAGTACCAATGTTGACCTTGTTTTGGGGAAGATGCTGAAATCGTCAAGAGATAGTACCAATGGCTCTTTTGAGCTTTGTTTTGGGGAAGATGATGTAAAAGAAGTAAAGAATTAATTAATAAAGAAAACAAGAGAAACGTGGCACATTTTAATTGGTTATTCCCAGCAAAAACATTGATTTATGTGCGTGTTGTGCGTATTCACAAACCAGGTGAGGGAATGGGTCAAAATGGTCCTTTTACAAAGATGTTTAAAACTTTTATGGGGTAATGGGATGCTTGCAAAGTTAAGGTGTATTTTTGAAAATTCGGGATAATTTCAATGGTGTCTTTATGTCTTTTCTCTAATCTTTTCTTAATAGTGTGTTGCACTTTTCACTGAAAAAATTGTTCATAAAAAAATAATATATCATAAATAATATATGATGTATAATTATAAAAAAAATATGTATGATCTGTTCGGTTATTTTTTTGATTTTTTAAAACTAAATCAAAATCAAACTTATCGATTTTTTAAAATGTAAACCAAGCCGAATCAAATAAAAATCAAATTTTTTTTTATCAATTTGATTTGACTTTTAGATATGAATCGATTTCTACTCAAACCATGAATACTCCTAGCAGTGACCATCAAAAGAGATAATCTGTAAGAGGCTTAACATTTTTATTATCTTTATCTTTCTATTTGTTTGTTGCCTTATCTTTCATTCACTAAAATATTTCCTCGTGATTAGTTAAGCTTTCCGCGATAAAGTATTCATAATTTATACAAAGTTCAAGTTATATACACTATCAATTTCACGATCAAGTCACCAAAGAATATCTACGAGCTTTAAGCTTCCATTAAAAGTGAGGTTCAAGGGTGTGTATGTGTGAACATTTCTATAATCTTTGCTTCCAAAATGAGTGGTCGGGATTCATAAATTTTTAATTAGAGGTTTTGAATTTAAATCTTGAGAATGTAATTTTTTTTATATAGAGCATCTTAGCTCAGTAATAAATTTATACGTCATTAATGAATTTCAGATACCGAATAATTAAACATAAATTTTTCTTGTGAACAAGAAATGACAATACACGTGAATGTCAGCTCGAATCAGTGATTGTTTGGCCCACAAAGATACTCTTTTCCTCCAATTTTATTCAGTACACTTTTCTTTTTAATTTATTTTTAATAATTTAATTTAAACTTTTTATTTTACACTTAAAAAGTTAATTTGTAATTATATAAATATTTATAATTTACTCCCTCTAGTCCATATTAAGTGAATTGTATGAAAAAAAAAAATCATAATTCAAAATAAGTGAATTTCAAAGTTCAGGAAAATTGTTGTGATTTTTTCTTTCGATATCTACCCTTTATTTAACGAGGTTGTTAACTACTATACATTTTCTAGAAGACTAGTTTAGAATAATCAAAAGAATAATCGTGAAAAATGACTTTCAATTTATATCCTTAGATATTTTCCTTATGAGGTATGTCACATGTTAACAATTCATTTAATATGGACTATAGAAAGTATTTCAGATCATAAATTTCAATTTTTTTGAGACACGAAAGTATTTAGTTAAAACTTTCTATAATTCTTTTTTACTTAGCATCCCCTTTAAAAAATTATTATTCACAAATAGATTATTTTTTTAATTAAATTACTCATATTAGTTATGTTTTGAAAACCTAAATTTTACAATTCCTTGTTTTTCATGTGTGGTATATCCTGGCACCCCATAGTGCCTACCCTTGGGCCTTGATCCATCTTAAACATTGTGTCACCCATATTAAAAAAATATGCTAAAATAGAGAAATAAAAATAAATATTTATTTTTACTATAATTAATAAGTAAAAGGGATTGAAATGTTGGGACGATAGAGATCGAGTATTTGTTACAGATTCAACTGAATTCATTAGTATCTTTATTTTAAATGTTAAATACTCCAACATCTGCTGCTTTTTTTTTTTGTATTTTTTTGCAATTTGGGTTTGGGGGGCTGGGGTGTACCAGTACAACCCTAATAATTGAGTTAGGACTGTAGTTAAGACTTAAGAGTGCTACATATGGTGGGGATAGGGATGGGGACCTTTAAAAAAATATTTATTTTAAATATTGTTTTTATTGTTAAAAGTATTTTTCGAAAAAATATTTTTGAACATTAATAAAAAAATGTATTTGTCAATCTAATCAATTTTAAAAACACTTTTGTTAATATTAAAATAGTAGTTTGTGCTTGGTTAAGGATTCAAAAATGTTTCAGAGGAGAAATTACTTTTCAGCTCGAGAAAAATAACTTCTGCTATTACTCAAAAGTACTTATTTCTTTCCTAAAAACTTTGACCAAACATCATAACTTTTTAAAATATGCACTTCTTAAATTACAAGTGTATATATAAGCAAGTGACTTTTTTTAATTATTTTTTATAATCGAGAAATCTCAAGTGACACACGGTTCGAAACTTGATAAATTTTTATAATAACAATTACATATTTAGTGTGATCCCGCAGGTGAGATCTGGAGGGAATAGTGTATACGCAATCTTAACCCTGACTTGTGAAGGTAGAGAGGCAATAAATCCTTCACCACCAAATTATGTGTATTTGTGTGTATATATAGGTGACTTTTGGTGAACCATTTTGCATATTTACTATAGTAGAAATGGCTGATGAATTCAAGCATGTGCTATTGGTGAAGTTTAAGCAAGATGTTGTAGAGGAAGATATTCTAAAACAAATGGAACAACTTGCTAATGAAATTGATGTTATCAAGTCTTTTGTTTGGTAAGTCCTTTGAATATGAAGTAACATTTTTCTTATAGGTTCATTTTAGCCGATCTCGACTTGTTTGGAACTGAGGTGTAGTTGTTATTGTTCGTCTTGATATATAATCACACAGTTTCTTTTGTGAATAATTGGTAAAAAGAAACTTGCTAATGAAATATATGTTGTCAAGTCTTTTGTTTGGTAAGTCCTTGAATACTAAGTAGTAACAATCCTGAGTTGTTTGGAACTGAGGCGTAGTTGTTATTGTTCGTCTTGATGTATAGTCACATAGTTTTTTTTTATGATAATTGGTAAAACTAATATGGTTCTTTAACTATTTTGACAGGGGAAAAGATACTGAAAGTCATGAAATGCTTACATAAGGTTATTATACTCACGCTATTATAATGACATTCAACAACAAAGAAGACTATGAAGCTTGTGTTAGTCACCCAAAAGATGTCGAATTTGCGGCTGTTTTCGTAACTGTAATTGAAAAGGCTGTGGTGCTGAATTTCCCTGCTGTTTCTGTCAAAACATCGTCTTGAAGAGTCCGAGCAACATAGGTGTGCCTTGATGTTCTCAAGGCTATTTGAGGTTTTCATGTGTTTTGTATGGTAACATTGTTGTCTTTTAAGACATTTAGTTGTATCACTATGAAGTATCTTGCAATAATATATGATGATATTCATTCATGAATGGACATTTCAATAGAACTTGTGTCCTTTTTTAAATGTCTTGAGGCTAATATTGATTACCAAAAAGATCACTTAAACTACAAAACAAATATAACTTTTGACTTTTCATAACCTATGGCTCTGCTATAGCTAATGAAAATGATAGCCCGGTGAACAAAGAATCTCACGTTCACACAAGGTTGTAATTTACTTTGACACAAGTATCAGTAGTTGATTCTACAGCTCGAAATCTGTGATCAGTAGACTACAGGAACACAACTTTACTGTTGCTCCAGCACTCCAACGGGATGTAATGTAGACAATCTACCTTTACACAAACATAAATGGCTGATTCCATGTCTCAAAAAACCGTGAACTATAGGTCACACAGAGATAACTTAATGTAGACAATCTACCTTGACACAAGCAAAAATGCAGGGCTGATTCCACATCTCGAAAATCGTGAACTATAGGTCAACGGAGATAACTTTACTGTTGCTCCAAGATTCTCTTTCCCTTATGTTATTCCAAATCAGAAAACAAAAATGGAGGACTTTGAAGTTTGAGGCGCATATTAGATAAAAAAAAAAGGTGATTATATTTTATTCTAAAGTTTTATGAGGCTGAAAGAATAATAAATTAACAAAAGATAGAATTTTTAACCTGCAAATAGGAAAAGTTGATTCTTTGATTCCCTTTTTTTACAACCTTTCATCTATTTTTTTTTTTTTTTTGCATATTCTCATTGCATCACAAAACTCCATTCTTGAAGTGTAATAAAGATCAAATCTTGAATCAAGTAAGCAAAAAAAAACATGGAAATCTTGATCAAGAAAGTTCATTTTCTAGCCTTTTTAATCCTTTTTATGAACTTTTCCTTTTCAAAAACCATTTCTCAAGAATCACAATCACCACAAATCTATTGTGGAAACATAAAGATTGAAGATCCTTTTGTTTCTCAAAACTCAAAAAATTCATCTTTCTTGAAGAACCTAGTCCTTTGTAGATCAAACACTTTATATTTCAGAACTTCTCTTGGACTTTTCCAAATTTCTTCAATTGATTACAAGAACAAACTTTTAACTATTTCTCATACTTCTAATCAAGATGGGGAAAATGTGAAATTTGAGTTAGGGACAAGGATATCTTGGGAAATAGATCATGTACCAAATCCTTGTGATGAGTGTAGAAAGCCTCATGGTAATTGTGGAGTTGGATTGAGATGTCTTTGCCATATAACAGAATGTAGTAAGTTTACACATTTGGCCACTTGGCTCCAAAAATATTTACGGTCGCTAGCTAATATACATGTAATATACACTGAGTATATATATATTGTACATCTGTCGGCTATTTTTTTGGGTGGGGGATAGTTAAGTTAGTTTAACTTTTGTTTTAACCATCAAATCATTGTGTTTTTTTTATGCAGAGGTGGAGGTTTCTGTTGGTGCAATTAAGAGATCTAGTGGTACTATGCTCTTCTCTTTACTTTTCTTGATTGTACTTTTGGATCATCTTGAAGGGGTTTTAATGTAGTTAAATTATTCACTCTCATGTGTAAAAACAAGATTTATTTACTTAACTTATTTGCTATGACAAAGAATGAAAAATTGTAATGAAGACTATCAAGATGTGTTTATTTACTTGCTATGCCAAAGAATGAGAATTTGTCATGAAGACTTTGAAGATGTACATTGTACTCTATGAAATTATGTTGTTATCTTGTACTAAAAAGGTATGTTGCTCGGACTCTCCAAAAATGTCATTGGGTGCGTGTCAAATCCTCCAAAAGTAGCACATTTTGGAGGATTCGACATACGGCTGTGGATTCATTTGTATAGAGTCAGTGCAACATAGCTAAATAGTGTGATGGAGATCTATCTTGCTCGGACTCTTTAAAAAAGTCAATAGATGTGTGTCAGATCTTTTAAAAAGCAATGTAATTTTGTAGGACTCAACATAGGTGCAGGACTAGACATAGCTAGAAAAGATTGTGATGAAGATTTCCCAGATACTTCTTGTTTCAATATATGTCAAAGTGAAAACTACTAGTGGTGGGGTGCATTTTCCACTTAATTTGTATGAGCATATGCAAAATTTCATAACTTGGAACACCTTATGGAACAAGTAGGGACATGATTTACAGCCCTTTTTGTGAATGCATTGTTGGATTTAAGCTTTTCATCATGCTGTAAAGTTATGTCATTGTTTGCCTAAAGTTCAATGAATCCACACTTTTTCTTATAGAAATATGTGCCAAAAGTTCATGAGGGAGGTTTGTCCAAAGACCATATAAAGAGATAAATTTGACTCTCACCCTCCGGTGTGGGACTCAACGGTGGGATTCAATACCCTAGGAGGCTAGGACACCCAAAACTGGATATCTGGAATGGACAATATAAGATGAAGCCCAACATCAGGTGAAATAAGAATTGGGTGGGCCTGACTCTGATACTATCTTGAGTTAACTCAACCTTAAAAGCTAGATCATGAGACGAGAATCGTACAATAACATATAAGAAGACAAATTTGCCTCCAACCAACCAATGTGGTACTCAACAATGTGCATGTGGTAGGGACCAAAATTTGAGGCAACAAAAATGCAATATCTAGTCTTGTAACCATAGAAGTTGTCTTGTTGAGAGGTTGAAAACTAGAGAATTTATTGAGACAAATAACATAGGATGCATTAGTTAACATAATTATAAGTAAAATCTCTATAAGAAGTATTAATTGATAACCTAAGAAAAGTGGTAACTAACCTGCTATAACACGTTAAATGAAAGGTAGAAAATGAAAGAAACAGAATTTGGTGAGAATAATGATGAGTACTTAGTTAAAGATATGGTTTATCTCCTCCAAGTTTGATGTTTATCATAGTGGTCTCCAAGGGCGGAGCTAGAGGGGCGCGAGGGGTCATCTATATACCTTTTGGTATATACAACGTCAAAATCAGTTATATATATATATATATATATATATATAAGATGTTGAATCCTCCTGACTTCTACGTATATTTATTTATTGATTCCCCTCAGTGAAAATTCTAACTCGCTTGTTGGTGGTCACTATGTGATACAGTTAGAGCTATATGACAGAGTCAAGTGTAAGTAGTCAGCAAGTTCACTTCATATTGATGACATAAAGTAAAATGTAGTGGGGTATATTTGGATACTGACATAGTTTTTGTCAAATATATATAACTTTAGATACCGTGTGTCTGAAGTTGTTACCAAGTGGATTGATTTATAATTTTTTACACTATAAGATATGATTTAAATAGTAATTCCAGAATTAGGTATCTGTGCAATTCAATCATTAAAATGAGTTAAATTAATGAATGAATCATGACATAACAAAAAACATTTTCTTGTTATTTATTTGTTAAATTACAAAATCAAACTAAAAAATAGTTATGGTATCATAGGGAGAAATTTTTATCTATTTTTTACAAAAAAAAATAATTCAGTGAATCTATTTGGGTTTTCTAAAGTTTTCGTATGAGTCAATTTGATGTAAACAACATGTCTGGCTCATTTAGACAAAAAAATTTACTTTTGTAGCCTTTTATTTAGAAGTTAATCAATTTCTCAAAATTAGAGCAACGCCAATAAAGTTCGAAAATAACCACTTAGTCTAAAGTTTCAAATTCAAAACTAATATTCAACCTATTGGCCTAAAAAGTGGGCAACTTCTAAATATAAGGCCACAAAATAAGAAGACTTAACCAAAATAGTTGTCCACTCAATTGATTATACGAAAAAGACTCAAATATGCTTAACTCAACCTTAAAAGCTAGATCATGAGACGAGAATCGTACAATAACATATAAGAAGACAAATTTGCCTCCAACCAACCAATGTGGTACTCAACAATGTGCATGTGGTAGGGACCAAAATTTGAGGCAACAAAAATGCAATATCTAGTCTTGTAACCATAGAAGTTGTCTTGTTGAGAGGTTGAAAACTAGAGAATTTATTGAGACAAATAACATAGGATGCATTAGTTAACATAATTATAAGTAAAATCTCTATAAGAAGTATTAATTGATAACCTAAGAAAAGTGGTAACTAACCTGCTATAACACGTTAAATGAAAGGTAGAAAATGAAAGAAACATAATTTGGTGAGAATAATGATGAGTACTTAGTTAAAGATATGGTTTATCTCCTCCAAGTTTGATGTTTATCATAGTGGTCTCCAAGGGCGGAGCTAGAGGGGCGCGAGGGGTCATCTATATACCTTTTGGTATATACAACGTCAAAATCAGTTATATATATATATATATATATATATATATAGAAAATGTTGAATCCTCCTGACTTCTACGTATCAGCAAGTTCACTTCATATTGATGACATAAAGTAAAATGTAGTGGGGTATATTTGGATACTGACATAGTTTTTGTCAAATATATATAACTTTAGATACCGTGTGTCTGAAGTTGTTACCAAGTGGATTGATTTATAATTTTTTACACTATAAGATATGATTTAAATAGTAATTCCAGAATTAGGTATCTGTGCAATTCGATCATTAAAATGAGTTAAATTAATGAATGAATCATGACATAACAAAAAACATTTTCTTGTTATTTATTTGTTAAATTACAAAATCAAACTAAAAAATAGTTATGGTATCATAGGGAGAAATTTTTATCTATTTTTTACAAAAAAAAATAATTCAGTGAATCTATTTGGGCTTTCTAAAGTTTTCGTATGAGTCAATTTGATGTAAACAACATGTCTGGCTCATTTAGACAAAAAAATTTACTTTTGTAGCCTTTTATTTAGAAGTTAATCAATTTCTCAAAATTAGAGCAACGCCAATAAAGTTCGAAAATAACCACTTAGTCTAAAGTTTCAAATTCAAAACTAATATTCAACCTATTGGCCTAAAAAGTGGGCAACTTCTAAATATAAGGCCACAAAATAAGAAGACTTAACCAAAATAGTTGTCCACTCAATTGATTATACGAAAAAGACTCAAATATGCCATTAAATTTTGAGAAACGAGTCATATATGTCATCCATTAAAAGTTTGACTCATCTATGTCATTTTCGTTTGAGAAAAGGTTCAACCTTGCCATGATTTGTTAATTGAAATGGCCCAAATGAGTCAAACTTTTAATGGATGGCATAGATGAGTATTTTCTCAAAGTTCGTGCATATTTGAACCTTTTTCCTTTAAAAAAATGATATAATTAATGATGTGGCCGAATCGTAATTGACCACTTGTAAAAATAATTTTGCAAAACTGACACTATTTTTAGTTAACAAATAATGGCATGGATGAGCCTTTTCTCAAATGAAAAAGACATAGATGAGCCAAACTTTTAATGGATGGTATATATGAACATTTTCTCAAAGTTTGATGGCATATTTGAGCCTTTTTTCCCAAAATTAAAAATAGGCAATATAATATGTGTATGATCATGTATAATCAATGTATAATAAATATATCCGGCTATTTGTGTAAAAATCCCCTAAATTAAAATAACGATCTATTATGAATAACACGTCTAAATTGATCATACATGAAATTATTCCTAACCCCAACTCGTTCAAGTACTAAATTCAAATTCAAATTTCACCTCTGTTATCTGAAATAATTAATAACTTGACTTGTTATTCTGCCAAATTATGTTATTATTATTTCTTGATTCATTACAAAGCTGATTTTATTTCTGTCTTTAATATTAGGAATTCAATTTCATCTTTTCTTTTTCTTCTCCCTCTTTCATAATGTTTCCTTAATTCTATAAGTGAGATCTGAATGAGATAGAATGCACACAGATTTTACAAAAGAAATTATTTGTATTAGATGTTTGAACCAAATCGATAATACAAAAGTACTACTCCCGCTTCGTATATATAATGGAATTTTGAAATAAATTTGTGAAAAGAGTGAGAAATAATACTCGTTAATGATTTATCAAATTTGAAATAAATATGTCCTCGAAAATAAGAAGTTTTGGTCCAAGAGGGATAATATCAACCAGTACCTTGACGCCCATCTGACGCATCTATTAGGTTTATCTCATTATCCTTTTTGTCTTTTCGTATGATTTTACTCACTATGCATGTTATTTTAGCATTATAAAATTTATTGTTCGATATTTATTTTGGAGCTCCCATTCTTGTATACATGTATTAAGAATGATATGTTGGATATTTACTAAGAAATTCACCAAACATTTATAATATTTGATGGTTAACTCATTATTATTATTATTATTATTATTATAGATTAACTTGAAATTGTTGTTAGAATCCAAAATTTTTAGATCATGATGAATTCAAATCTGCTCGACTAATTTGAATTCACATTGGATAAGATCATTAAAGGCAACATCCAAATATAGAAGTTGAGTAGTATTTTAAGACAACATCTACATGTTGAAATGGTATGAAAATGAGAAATGTCCAGCAGTGGGACAATTATTCCAGCAGTATTGAAGGTGAAACAACATAAAGATAAGATGACACACAAGAAAACTTGTCTTGGTGGTCCATATTGGCATGACAGAATTTATTAAGGTGATCAAAAAGAGTAGAAGAATTGCATAAAATGGAAAAATCAATTCACAACCAACTTTGATAAATTGATGTGTTCATTCATTTATCAAAGTTGATGTGTATTTATCATGAATTGATTAATTTTATGTTGGTAGTCATTCAATCACAATCTTTCTTATTTATTTGGACTTGAGATCGATAATGTTAGCAAGCTGACACTACGAAGTTCAAAAGGAAAAATCATGGTGAGTGAGGGTGTTAAAAAGGAATGAGGTAAACTCAAATACACATGAAAAAAGTTGTCGTAGCCTAAGTCCATGACATGTATTGTTTGTTTGGCCCAATAAGTATCACGAATTCATTTAATTGCACGGTTCCCCATCAAATGGGTCGATCTTTAATTTATGCTCTTCAAATGGGTTGATCTTTAATTTTTATCCATAAAAATCAAACTTATATATAGAGGGGCATACGTTCTTTAATGGTGCGGAACATAACTTGTGGGATATTATGATGTGAGAATATAAACTTATGCCCCATGAAAAAATTATATTTACTATGAGAGACAAAATAATTACAAACATATACCCCTTTACATTCATACCCCACTAAATAATTACACTATACCTCCCAACTAGTTTCACGTAACTGATACTAAATCAGTATCATATATTGTATTGGTATCATTATGGTTGATAATTTCGCTTAATTGATACTGAATTAGTATATATATACTGTAATGGTATCATTAAGGTTTATTGTTCAGAAATTACTCATTAGTCAATAATACCATAAGAGTATATATAAACTCTTATAGTACCATTGACTAATGGGTAATTTCTAAACAAGAAATCTTAATGATACAATAAAAATGTATATATACTCTTATAGTATCATTGACTAATGAGTAATTTCTGAACAAAAAATCTTAATGAAACCACAACAATATACATATACTCTTATAATATCATTGACTAATGAGTAATTTCTGAACAAGAAACCTTAATGATACCACAACAATATACATATACTCTTATAGTATCATTGACTAATGAGTAATTTCTGAACAAGAAACATTAATGATACCAATACAGTATATATATACTGATTTAGTATCAGTTAAGCGAAATTATTAGTCTTAATGATACCAATATAGTATATGATACTGACTTAGTATTAGTTAAGCGAAAATTATCAGTCTTAATGAATGGGAGTATGAGCTGTAATTATTTATGAGAGAATATGTATTTCTTGAATTACTTTAGATTTGAGTAAGAACATGTAATTATTTTGAGTTTTTATGGCCCATTTAGGTAATTTTCACTATACCAGCACGAAATAGGGAGAAAAGTGCAAATGACCATTTGTCCCTTGGGCTACGTTATCATTGAACCCAAGAACACACTTGCCAAGTGAATTTGTATTGTAGTATTATACCTTATAAAACTTTTCAATTCCTATTTCATTTCAACATGGATTTATCTAAGGCAGTGTTTTAAAAGGTGGGGCGTGAGGTGGGGCGTTTTGCTTAGTATCGGGCGAGGCTTAAGTCTTATGGATCTTTAAATTTTTAATTTACAATATAATATAATAATATAATAACACAAAATTATAAAAAATACATCAATAGTTTGAAATAATTATAAACATGATTAAGGAAACTCATAGAAAAATAAAACTTCTAACATGATTATACAAGTATAGATAATCTAATATCTTAACTTTCTAATAATAAAAGAATCATTATTTCTAAAAATATATTATTATCATACTATACAATTTACTCCCGTAAAAGAAAATAATCAATAAAACTTACTAGTATTTTAAGAAAAACATCATTCTATAATGAATAAAAAAAATACTTTCAAATAGCTAAATAAAATATTAAAATATGATAATTTTGAGACATATGACAAAAACATGAAGACAATGATAAGTGAAAAAGTTAAATTTTGCTATGTATTTTTAAAATAAATGTTACGTAATATATAATCACCCTCACACTATTACCAAAATATAGATGAGATACTATAACTTGTTATTTGAGTTACTCTCAATCTTCTTATTTCTATAAATTAAAAAACTATTAAGTATCATTCATTTATTCAAGAATTATGAGGGTCACCAATATTAACTAAAAAATTTAACACATAATTTGTGTAAGATCTGTTAGACAAGCTCCGAGCATTGGGCGTTGAGCGTGCTAAGGGCGTACAGTCGGGTTCTTAGGGCGTAAGTCTTACAGAACTAAGCCCCACACTTGAGTCTTGGGGCGTTTTACTAGAGCCCCGCCCTGAGGCGAGTCTAGAGACGAGTCCCAACAGAGTCTTTTAAAACACTGATCTAAGGTGTCATACGCACTTCTTCTTCGAAAACCTATCAGTTCTTCTCTTTGACCCACCCCCATCGGTACGTTCTCTATCATAGATGTCACATTGCCAATCTCGACTTGTTTAAATTTGAAATGTAACAATCATTCCAGTGGGTACCAATTTGAATATGGGGTTCATGAAAAAATGAAATTTTCATGTACTTTTCTTCTTATCAAGAACAGACTGTCTGATGTATATATAATTACGAGTTGTAATTTAATGAAAGGGAAGCCCCATTTTTAGACATGGTCCACCCCCCACCTCACCCCCCTTTGTCTCTAGGAGTTTTTTTAAATTTTTTCATTCAATGTTCGGTAGTCACATTGGAGCCCGATTAAATTTGAATTCACGCCGGGAAGTCCCACATTGGGGGGTAAAGCGCTTCCTAACAAAAGTAACTCTGTACCAAGGAGACTCGAACCCCGAGACCTCTTGATTAATGATGAAGGAGTACTTACCACTCCACCACAACCCTTGACGGTTGTCTCTAGGAGTTGTTGTGTACTAATTTGCCAGTGAAACTATAGTCAGTATTGTTCAGAGTAAACTACAAAAACTTGTGATCCTTCATTATTATTGCTGCTGGCTACAGTACCACTTTTTTTTTTCATATTAAATTTTAGTGTCTACACAATTTAATATTGTCATGGTATTCCAAAACAACACTCTTTTAAGTTGGTCCATTTTCCATAGGTTATTGTTAAGAGGCATATTCAGGTTTTAAAGTTTATGAATTCTTAGCGATCGAGGGGAATTGAACCATCGTCAATAAGGACAATAAAGTTTAAGTGAGTTTTATTTCTGTCGTTGCACCAAAAGCCTACTCAGTCACTGTATTCTCAAAGCATACTTCTTATGAGTATTTAATTGATTTCTTAATATAAATGTCGAATCTATCAAAAGTTATTAGGTTTTTGGAAATTTTCCCCCACCCAACACGCTAGATTCGCCCCTGCTCACACTCCCATGCACCTTGCGCTTTGGTAATTGTGAGTGATGGTAGAGTAAGAATTTTCACCCGAGTGAATTAAAATACAAAGAAGTAAACTTAACTAAGAAAGTTGAGTGAATTTACTATATAATGTATATATGTAAAATAGTTTTGACCTTATATGCACAATATAATTTTTTTCGAAGAAAAAGATTTAGAAGAACTCTTTGCGTCCCTAGCTCCGTCCCTAACCATGAGAGTCTCTTGATATATGCTTGAACTATTTTTAAAAATTTATGGTGACGGTGTCAAGTGGCGAATATCTCGTCTAATCAAACGAGTATTGATTTATTCTATCCAATAATTTTATAAATCTAGTAGAATTTGAACCCTAGTCTCTCATAATAACGTCTATGGGTGTTTGTTTCAATCAAATTGTTTTCTCGAGATACGATCAATGAATCAAATTTCCCCTTCCCCCCATGGGCGGAGCTATAGTTTCGCTTATAGATTTAGCATAATCTAATAATTTTGGATCCAATTATGTATATGTGTTAATAGATTCTAGATTACCTAATATTTATTCAAAATCGAGTAAACTACCTTTTCTAGAAATCAAAACTCATAATCGCAAAATCCTAACTCTGCCCAACATTGTTCAACTTGAGGAAGATCATTATCAATAGATTCTAAAAGCCCTACTTGTCTTCTTAAAGCTAATAGCACTCACAACTTCAAATCAATTGGAACATCCAAAAGCACAAACAACAATCTTGCATTCAAAATTTTATACTATTGGCATAAGATGCCTTTTTTCTTCTTTTTATACTTTGATAAATACAAGAAAAGGGAGAATTCCTCAAAGTAGTTTTAAAAAAACATATTCATTAGATTTTTATAATTAATTAAATAGTGAAACGATTAATAATTTTGAAAAATTATGTATATTTTTAAGCAAAGATTAAAAATAAAAGGCTAAATATGCTTAGTCAGATATTAAAATTTATTAATAATTGAAAGATCAAAAACTCTATTAACTCTTCAAACTATACTACATACTTAACAAAAACTCTTCAAGTTACTTTCATTCTAACTAGGTCAATCAAAAGAATAAATCTTTCTCCCTTCTTTCATTTCTTTTTCTTTTTCTTTTATGGGAGATTTAATGTAAATTTGGACAAATCTATAAGTTAAAATAAGAAATCTAAACCAAAAAAATGGGTTTAGAGGGGAGAAAAACAGAAATTATCTAATAATAAAAAAAATGAAAAAGAAGAAATTAAACACCTTTTAATTATGTGCTCTTACACTAATCAGAATTATAGTGCGATGAATAGGATTCCTTCCTCCATAATCAGAAATCCCAGATTCCAGTCCAGAAATAGAAGAAAATCTTTGTAGGAAGCGTTTCTTCACATAAAACGAGTATCGAACACCAGATAGAAAAAAAAACTGAAGAGATCATGTGCTCTTACATGCATAGATCATCAATGAGAACTCAACTTTATCTTGATTCGTGTGCATCAACTTGTCTTTATCTTCTAACCACAATCTACTATCCAATCCACTTCTTGTCCTAAACATAAAAACAGCACAACCAGAGATTGTTGAATTAAAGAACCAATCATGAACATCCCACATAAGATCCACAAACAAACCATCCAAGAAAATACTTTCATTTCCCCTAAAATTCCATTGTAACCTCTTTACTCTAATCACCATCTTCTTATCAATATAAATTGATAAAACAGGACAATTATGTTGTTGATGAAGATTTTTTCCTTCATTTTCACCCCTACAACTTATCAAAATGTCATGTTTTAACCCATTGTCACAAAATTGTGCCTTTGTTGAATAAAGGGTGTTGCCAGAAAAATGTTCTTGTCTTGAAACTAGACTAAATTTGGCTATTGAATTACAATTCTTGAATTTTTTTTCTTCCATGTCACCAAGACTTAGGACAATTTCAGAATCAAATGTAACAACAACATAGTACTTATCAATTGGTTCAGGACCAGACATGTTGTTGTACCTAGCATCACATAAATCCCAAAAAACTTCAACTTTTGTGTGATCATCATCCAATTCAATTGCTCTTTTCCCCTTTTTCTTCTTGAAAATCGCGCTAATTTTGATGGAATTAGAAGGATTATCACCAAATTGTATGTACAAAGTTTGTGACACATTTGTTTTGGACCATGAAACTATGATCAAGAACTGTTTTTTATTGGATAAAATAACATTGTACAAACATGTAACATTGTTTTGTGTTGAAGGGGTTGTTGAAGAATTTTGAGGAAAACAAGAAGTGTTTGAATAATTTGAACAAGAAGTAGTTTGTATTGCATATTCACTAAAACAAGAAGCAAAATCCCTCATTCTTGAAAAAAAAAAATATAGGAACTAAGAGGAAATGAAGAGAGTATTTTTTTTCCTATTTTTTGGAATTATTCTAAATGGGAAGTTTCAGAGGAAAATGAAGTATAAATTCACTTCTCTGACAAGCACATGTAAAGTATTAAATACAATTTGTTTTTGTTTTTTGTTTTTTGTTTTTTTTGTTTTTTTTTCTCTCTCTCTCTCTTGCATCTTAAATTTTGAAACTTATGAGAAGGAAGGAAGAATGTCAAGAAGTTTATATTCCCTCCGTCCTCTTTTAACTGTCATGATTTTCTTTTTTAGAGTCAAACTATAAGAACTTTGATTAATATTTTATGATTATTTTTTCATTATATTGATATGCAAAAAAAAATATTTTATAGTATTTTTTGTATAGTTTTTGAATATCTAAATTTTTAGTTTAAAATATTGAATTAATGTAATTTAACTTAACTTTGAAAATTAGTCAAATTGACTTTCGAAAAGCGCAACATAACAACTAAAAAGAGACAGAGGGAGTATTTCTTTAATTTAAGGCATGATATTATTTTTGATCTCTCGATTATTGATAAATTTTAATTTTAATCGGTGTGATATCTGACTCAACACATCTAATTTCCTTTTTGATTTTTAATCATTTATATAGAAAATTTGTTATATTTAGACTATTTTTAAAAAATATAGACAACAACAACAACATATCCAGTATCTCATAAATGTAGTTTTGAAGGGTGGTGTGTACTCAGCTTTACTTTTATTTTGTGAAGGTGGAGGGATTGTTTTCAATAGACTTTCTATTTATAAGTAAAGCATAATAATAATGAGTATGAAAAGAAAGATATAATAGTGAAACAGTCATGTTGAAACATAATAATGAAGAAAACAGTAACAACAAACAATAACACAAAATATGATGATCAAAGTAGAGAAAACAACAAGTAATAATTCAAGAAGTTTGCAAATATTCACAAGAAAAAAAAATACAAGTAAGTTATAGCTAAATGTGTCTAACAGGATATTATAAGAATAGGAGTCGTTTGGTTGGAATACAAGTTATGATGGAATAAATTATGATTATGCTGAGATTATTTTTTGTTGAGTGTTTGATTTGTTGTATTAAAAATAATATACTTTTTATAAAGTTTAAGAATAATTTATTAGTTTTCCAAAATACCCTTCATGAATGTGAAAAGTGATATATAAAAAGGATTTAAAGGGATATCTTTGTCATTACCTATTTTATCCTGCGATAACTTATCTCGGGATTACTATACCACCCAAGGGGAGGGATAACTTATCCCAGTACTATTTATTAATCTCGGAATAAGTTATCCCGAACTTGCCAACCAAACAACAAATTAAGTGACACTATAATTTAATCCCAAAACTGTTAGGTGTTATCCTTCATACCAAACGATTCCTAAAATTAAAAATTTTCAATAATTGAGGGATGAAAAAAACTATTGTTAGCCCTTAATTTATTATTTGTCTGCCAGTTCATCTGAGATACTACTATCAATTAAAAAATGAATTTTAAAAAATTGTGATTATGTTATAGTATATGGGATTTAATAACTATATACTATATTTAAGTACATTGCTAAAGAAAGTTTGACCAAGTAGAATTATTAAGATGTAAATTTGGTAGAAATTGCAATTAAGTTACTATTTTATTCAGTTTCTTGTAACCTTGGCATTGATGATTGACTAAGATAATTCATTAAGATATAGTATAATAATTCATACGAATTGAATTCTCAGTTTCTAAGAATTATCTGTCTAGGAATATATAGAATAGAATTTAAATTTAGCTCAGTTTCTATTCATATTAAAAGTCATGGAAAATTATGTAATTACACGATTTAAGATAATATAATTTGTAAAAAAAATTATCATTTGAATTAATTACAAAAATCGCATTTTTCCTTTTCTCTCTTAATATTCGGATACATCACTCCACCTCTATCAAATACATTACAATTTCATTTGTGTACAATGTATCTGATACAAATGTTATTGTTGATACATAATCTCAATTATTTCAAACATAAATCAGTGTGAATTTGATTTATAGTTATGTATTTGATACATAATTATGTATATAATACATAACTCATGTATCATTTGCTATGTATCGGGCAAAAGAGTAATGTATCCGCGAATTCTGAAAATTTTGAAATTATTATAATTTGAGAAACTCTCGAAATAGGATCTAATTAGCACCCAAATTGTTGGAATTTTCTGTACATTATACTAAAAGTTTTTAATTAAGTATAGATAATCCAAAACCCTATAAGCAAAGAGAAATTATGATTCAAAACTCATTAACTTAATTCAAATTCATTTCTACTTGTAAATACATGATAAATGGCTTGATTGTGTAAATATTTTTAAACCATTAATACATAATTTTAATCTCCACATACATACTGGATAAATAGGGTTTTTTTTGGATTAAAACAATTTTTTTAAAAAAAATTAGTAGCTTTGAGATTAAAGTGATAAATATTTTTTTTTAAAAAAGAACTAGAAAAAAGTGCATATATAGTTGGAAAACTGGGACTAAAAATTGATTTGAAAATCTTTACCATTGAATAGTTATAAAAGGCAAATTCAAATAAAGGAATTCAAAGAACAACCAATCTAGAAGATTTATATTTTTTTTTGTTACACTGATATGGTAAAAAAAAATTACACTATCAATATATTTAATTCATAATTATAGTTATTTCATTAAATTATCATTTTCAGATTACAAATTAATTCTACTTTTATCTCTTTAGAATCGTTAGGTAGAGTGTATAAAAATACTACTGAATATGATGAATTAGTAAAGTTGAAATGAGTTATATTGATTTTATTTTTTATTCATTGTTTAATTAGATATTGTTGGTGTATATACATTTTATTATTAAAATAAAATATTAAATGTATATGTTAGTGGGTATAAAATTGTGGTAGAAGATGACTATTGGTTTTGTAACTTATATGACCATTAGTTCTTGTAACTCTCATGGTCATTAGTTTCTTGTAACTAATATGACCATTAGTGTTTTGTAACTTATGTAACATCTATCACATTCATCTACCCACAATACTACTCATCATTCTACCCATTAATTATATGGAAGACTTCTTCACCTATAAATAGTGGTGTTTCTTCCTTTGTAATGCATCTCAAGAAGATATATGAGATAGAGTGTTAGCCAAATATGAGAAGTGTTGTATTGTATATATAATGAGTTAGTGTGGTGAAAGAGAGAGTTGAGACAAAGAATAATATTCTAAGTCTTCAACTATATTCACTACACATAAAGAGAGTAATTATATGTTGAAGGAAAGTGTTCCTTTTGTGGAGCTTTGGACTCTTCAACTAATCCGGAGTTGCTTGAGTTGTACAACGTTGTTGGGCTGTTGTATCCTGGAGGGGACAAGTCAAGAGTGATACTGCTGGATCGGTGTAGATTATGCCGCAGTGGGTTTGAATCTCCTTAAAGAGAGCGAGATATTCGCGCCTCAGCCTAAAGATTTATTTATTCATTTTTGTTCATTTTATTTTCAACTGTAATTTATTGTATTTGAGGTATATTACACCAACAGATATATTCAATGACAATTCTGTTTTAACCATGTTTATTCATATATTAATAACTCTGATATTACAAATATCATGACTTGCTACTAAAAATTCTATCAAACACATGATTAAACAGTATCATAATTAGTATATATATATATATATATATATATATATATATATATATATATTTATTTATATATATATATTAATTTTTTTTTCTGATACATCCTACCAAACGACTCCTTGAGGAGTGAAGGTGAATGGATGGACTAAAAAGAATTGAAAGGATATAATGGAAATGGTCCTACACGAAATTAAAACCAAACTACTATCGACCCACCAACTTTTATTCCTAAAATAGTTACTACTAAAAATGAATTGATAATAACACTTTTGGTCCCTTTTATATATTTTTAAAAAATTTCTACATTTGCAATTATTATTTTTGTAGTTCCATTATTAATATGTTAAATTAATATATTGAGAATTTAATAGCAATAGCCAATAAGTAATCTTTTTTTATGTTGGTATGCATAAATTTATTGTATATTGTAGGTAGAAGAAGAAAACATTAAATTCTTTTTGTAACCCCCATGAATCTATTAAATTTTAGATGAATAAAGTCCTTTCATATCATTCTAGTCCACAAAGGTAGGAAACGAGATATTTTTTAAACGAATGGTAAAATTGTTCCATTGTTCATATTATTTAGGGTCAATTTTGTCCATTTACCAAAAGAATGTAATTTAAGGCGCACAAAAAGATATTTAAGTAATAATATTTTTTAAAAAGATTAAGTTCATTAAAATTAGGAGAAATATACATCACAAAAGAGAAAAAGAAAGTTAAAAGAGAAAGTGAAGATTTAATTTAAATATTTAATAGAGGTATTTGATAAGGTAAAAAAGCTGCATAGTTTAAGAAAGAAGCTAAATTTGTAATGATAAAAGTGTACAAAGGTGGGGGATAAAAAGAATCTTAAAGATAAAGGAAAAGAAAAGGTATTAGTCATATTTCAAAAACAAAAAAAAAAGTTGTAAGTGTAATGATTAATCTTTTAAACCTATTATTAGATTCTAATGATCATAATCACTTTTCAGGCTTCTTGAAATCCATCGAGGCACATGAAAAAACAGGTGTTTTACGAGACTTACGTGATAAGTAACTTTTTTAAGTCATTTTAAAAATAAGTAGTTATGTGTTTTTGATGTGTTTGGTAAAAAAGTGTTGAAAGTCGCTTTTTTTAATATAAATATCTGAAATACCCTTAAAGTTGTTAGAGTTAAGGGTAAAAAAGTAATATACTTGGTCAAAGTAGAATGATTTATAAGTTAAAAAAAAAAATAGTTATTTATAAGTATCGTTTTATAAAATATGGTTAATTTGTTCATAATAGAAATCATCGCATTCTCTTCCCCTTTCTCTAAATTATCTTCTTCTATCTTACCTCTCCTCTCATCGCATTTAAAGTCTTTTGTTTAGTCTTAATTAAATGAACTTAATACCCCCTCCGTTCAATAATAATTGTTCATTATACTAAAAATAGTTGTTCAATAATACTTGTTCAATTTTAAAAACTAAGCGATAATTTACCTTTTGTGTCTATTTTACCCTTGCTATTAAATACGATTTATCATCTAACACATTTCTCAAAGCATTATATTTAATAAAGTCAAAGGATAATACTCCCTCTGTCCACTCTTAATTGTCATGTTGCATTTTTCGAAAGTCAATTTGATTAATTTTCAAAGTTAAATTAGATTACATTAATTTAATATTTTAAACAAAAAATTTAGATATTTAAAAGGTATACGAAAAGTACTATAAATTACAAATTTTTGCATACCAATATGATGAAAAAATACATCGTAAAATATTAGTCAAAGTTCTTATAGTTTGACTGTAAAAAAGGAAACTATGACAATTAAAAGTGGACAGAGGGAGTATAATAATATTACTCGTATTATTTATTGTTTCTTAAGAGGTGTGTCAAGTCAATAGTGGACAACTATTGTTGGACAAACGGAATATTTCATTATAAAACAAAGATAAATTCAAAAAAATTGTGATCCTAAAAAAATAAGTAAATTGTACACAAATCTCATAGTATTAAGAGTTAATTACATCATATTTCTATTCTTTTTCAAATTACAAAAATTCCTTACATTTGGTGGAATTCGGATACATCCCAAAATGCCCCGATACATAGGTTCCCGGTTTCGAATACATCGATCAACGTCCAAATACATCGCGTCTTGATTTCAGAATGCAACATGACAATTAAGAGTGGACAGAGGGAGTATAATAATATTACTCATATTATTTATTGTTTCTTAAGAGGTGTGTCAAGTCAATAGTGGACAACTATTGTTGGACAAACGGAATATTTCATTATAAAACAAAGATAAATTCAAAAAAATTGTGATCCTAAAAAAATAAGTAAATTGTACACAAATCTCATAGTATTAAGAGTTAATTACATCATATTTCTATTCTTTTTCAAATTACAAAAATTCCTTACATTTGGTGGAATTCGGATACATCCCAAAATGCCCCGATACATAGGTTCCCGGTTTCGAATACATCGATCAACGTCCAAATACATCGCGTCTTGATTTCAGATACATCATTCAACGTCTCAATATATCGCGCACGTTCCGATACATCGCGTAAAGTGACGTATCCGACTAATACATTGCGTAAAGTGATGTATCCGCGTCCCGATACATCACGTGTACGTCTCGATACATCGCGTAAAGTGATTTATTCAACCGATATAGGAGAAAGTAGGGATTTTTTAATTTTTTCAAATAGTAATTTTTTTTAGAGAATATAGTAAAATAAGTTGTGTATTTAGATAATTTTTTCAAAAAATAAAACACTTAGGGTATTTTTTTAAGGCATAATACATAAATATGACCCTTAACTTGGCTTCAGTGGACAACTATTCCCTCCAACTTTGAATGTGCACAAGTAGACACTTAAACTTGTATAAAATTGAACAAGTAGGCACACGTGTCCTACATGGCATAATACACGTAGGACGCCATGTAGAACACAAAATTGCCATGTAGGACAAATGTGTCTATTTGTTCAATTTTATACAAGTTTAAGTGTCTATTTGTGCACACCCAAAGTTAAAGGTCATAGTTGCAAGCTAGCGCCAAGTTAAGGGTCATGTTTATGTATTATGCTTTTTTTAAAAAAGGACAAAAACAAGTGTTGAATATCATATTAGATTGGAAAAAAAAAACACAAAAGGATAAAGAATAATGGACCCCAAAATTGGCAGTTCAATTGTCCTATCACCATGAACAACGAGAATATAATGCACTAGAAAAAAAATAGTACTAAAGGATAATATACTCAAAAATTGGTTTGAAATAGGAATGAAGAGAATCAAATCTATTGAATAAATTATTTTGTTGTTGATTTACTAGACATAGCATAGGGTCCTAGAATTTATATCTTTTTTTTCAATCGGTGTCTAGTACCTCCTTTAGGGTCCGATTAATTAATTTGAATTCACGTCGAAAAATTTCACTTTGAAAGTGAAGTGTTTTCTATCAAAAACAGCTTCATATTAAGGGCTCAAACTCAAAATTTTTAACTAAAGACAGAGGAATATATGCTCATCGTATAAATCAACTAGCCAATCTATTATGATACTTTCGTTTTAGGGTTTGATTATATTTAAGTTCTTATCGAAAAGTCTGGAAAATAAAATATCAAACTCAATACTTTTAATTTAAAATGAAAGTGTTACTTATCACTCACTACAAACTTGGATAGTTTCATCATCAAAATTTGAAAAACTAGTGATGTTATAATCATTGCTATTTATATTTAGATTTAGTTTATATATATTGATGGTTTACAAAACTTTTAAGATATTAGTATGTTTTAACATGTTTAAATAACCTATTGTAACTTTTTTAGGTAAAATAATTAGGATTAATTATGAAAAAATTACTTAAATACACAATTTATTTTACTATATTTTTTAAAATTTCCTACTATTTGAAAAAATTATAAAAATTCCTACTTTACGCGATGTATCGGGACGTACGTGATGTATCGAGACGTTGAGTGATATATCCGAAATCAAGATGCGATGTTGAGGGATGTATCCGAAACTGGGACGTGATGTATCGGGATGTTTTGGGATGTATCTGAATTCAATCAAATTTAAGGAATTTTTTTATTTGAAAAAGAGTAGAGATAGAATATAATTAACACTTAACATTGTAGGATTTGTGTAAAATCTACATAATTATTATGGTCAATTGCTTGTTAATTATTACTTACTAGCCATCTATTCTGATGATCGTAAAAAATAATGTTCCCATTAATGTCAGAATACAAAATTAAAGTCTTTAAATAAAATATAACCAGCGTAAAATTCAAGCCATCACAACATGAAGAATGTGTTGAATGTACAAGAACTTTGCAATAAATAATTTACTTTTGAAATTGTAAAGATCTAGAAGTATATTTTTTTCTTCGAATATAGTAGTCTATGGTAGAGAGGAGAAAAGGGTGGGTTCGATTTCAAAAAAATGTTTTTCAATTTTCTCGCGATCAAAAGCTTTAAATTTTCTTTGAAAAACAAATCTCTTAAAATAAGGGGAATAAATTCATGAATCGCATTCAAAATTGATTATGTTATCCTCACTCTCTCGATTTCTCTGGAAAAGCAAATTTCTTTAAAATAAAAAAAAAATCACAAATCGCATTCTAATTTGATTATGTCATTCTCATTGTCTAACAGTACACCTCATTTTCATCTTCACCCACACATTATGGCATAATAAAAGGAAATAGCAGATACTCAATAAAATAATAAAAATTGTTCATATAAACTTAAATATTATAAGAATTAAAATCAACTCATTCAAAGTTGATAAATGCTTTTAAAAAAGATAAACTAACTTCCAAAATACTTCAAACACAATTATTATTTTTTTCCTTTATTTCCTTTTTCCATATAGTTAGAAAAAGGATATAAAGGAAATTTCTTCACTTTTAACCTTATCGAATATCAACAAATTCCTTTCCAAAACCCAAGAAAAAAAATCATTTTTAATTAGCAACAACCAAAATTTTGAAAAGACTAAACCAAAAAAGTGAATTCTACCAACCATGCACCTTCCTAAAGTACGTCGAAAGAGACACGTGGAATCAAAATTTAAAATTTAAGAATTTAAAATTATTATTTATAAATTTAATGATTTGTAAATATTTTAAATTAATATAGAGTTAGAATTGAAGTTACTGATCAATAATTGATTGAAGTTATAATCGAAGTTTTAGCTCCCTTGAGTCAGAGGACGTTGCCCCCTCAAATCGGGCTTATTTATGATTTGAATATTACTCCTCCTGTCTCATATTAGTTGTTCATTTTTGTTCTTTACATGCCCCTTAATAAATCAGATAGTTTTACTCATTTACTCCTTAAGTAACTTTTTGAAACTTTACAAACTTATTTACCCCTTCAAAAAGAAGTAATTTTAAGGATAAATTGAATTTTAAAAAATTAATTCTCTATTATTTCGTAAGTTGACAAGTAATTTGGGACAACTATTTTTAGTAGTGTGAATAACTAATATGAGATGAATGGAATATAAATTCAAGTTTAGGATTTTATCGAAACTCCTTTTTTTTTTTTGGTAGTATTAACTCATTTAATTTTTTGTGTTCGGAATTTATTAATTATAATAATTTACTTTGATCAGCTGCTATAAAATTGTTGGCTTCAATACAAATTAACTCACACATAAATGACAAGTACCTGGTGTAAATCTTGATTTAGAGTAATTTGAATATCCATTTTGGGCTTGATTAATTTGAATTCATGTCAAAAAAAATTAATTTGAGGGTGAGGCCACAACCTATCAAAGAGGACCTCGTTTCTAAAATTCGAATCCAATAAATTTTCGTTAATAATGAAAAAATACTTACTATCTGATCACAACTTTTAATAATCTTTTTCATATTTTCTTCTCTTTTTTGTTGTCCAATTTACAAAAAATCATATCTCTCTTTAAATCTTACAAAAAGAAGGTCCAAGTTATTGGCCCTTGTTTACTTAGAGAGGACACAAAAAAAATTATTTGGATTTGGCCCAAATTTCAAATTAATGGACTCTAAATATAATTTAGATCATAAAAATATATCGCATCAAATTATATTTGTATATATAATTTTATAAAACTTATCTAACGTTAAAAACCAAACATAAATGTCTAAAGTTGAATTTCTTCATCTATATTTTATATTTATATATCATGACATGTACACATCGGATTCAAAAGTAATACTATAGAAAGAAGAGTAAGACAAAAAAGATACATAATGTGTTTCAAACTTTCAATAGTTTGTATCGAAGTTAACTTTCCAAACATAGAAATATAATATAAATAACATTCAATTAGTTACACTTTTTTACACCCAAAAATCCTGCTCATATTTCGTTAGTTGCTAAACACGTAGAAAGTCCATATCATTATTGAAAAGGAAAAAATATAAAGATTAATAAGTATATTATGCAAAAATTAAATTATAGTGACAATTACTTCCGGACAGCTGTATCAGATAGAGTAATAATGTCCAAGATTTTAAAAAAAATTGTATAAACAAGTAAAGTTCAAAAGGGAATAAAAGATGAAATGAAAAAAAAAACTATCACATTGAAATCACGCAACATACTAGCTTATAAAAATAATTAAAAAAATGATACTCATGCTTCCTTTAGTAATCATAAAATTATCTATATAAAGATAAAAGTCCAAACACAAAAGTAGACTCGGCCAACTTAAAAGGGAAATACAAAATAAAATAAAAGGGAAAGTTAATTAAATTTGAAGAAAAAATCAAATTTAAATCAGACCAACATCAAAGAGAATGTCGGAGGTCTCTATGTATCAGCTTCTGAAATATTCAACGTCATTATCGAATTGCGGATGAGGAGTTTCAGATGGCCGGCCAAGATAACTAACCAGGGTCTGCTTTTTCTATTTACCAACAAAAGGACTGAGAAAAAAAAATAAAACTATTTAGCTTTCACCTTTTAAATTTGAGCTCTTATTAAAGTTTTGAATCATGTTAATTTCTAACTTTCCATGTGTTTTTTAATGCTCGAAATGTTGGTTAGGTTCAATCACAAAGACACCAAAATATCTCATCGGGTGTTATAACATTAGATTCCAAAATGAACAACTTCTTAGATTTTGAGCTATTTAACAATAAAAAGCACAGTAGAAAATTGTATTGTTAACATTTTCAAAAAATCTCTAAGAGTGGACATCGATGTCACAAAAACAAAACTTTTTCCTCTAGTATTTTCCTCTCAAAAGGATGGATCTCATACAAAGTTAATATTATTTATGATTAAAAAATGTAGAGCATATGTTAAGTTTTTATGACATCTGTAATTTGAGAGACTTGTCTTTCTTCGATATAAAACTGTGTATGATGAATGATTGTATACAGTGTAGCGAATTCGAGCATATATTAAGTTTTTATGACATCTATATTTCGATATAAAACTATGTATGATGAATGATTGTATATAGTGTAGCGAATCCTCCTATGTCTTTCACACACGCATTGATTTATCCTTGTGTTTTTGTGTATCCATATTGTGATATTATTGTATTACAAAAAAGAAAGGATACGTTATTAGTTCTCTTTTTTTCCATGTATATTTTGAGTATATATCAATTTAAGTATTTGTAATTGGGTTTTGTGCTTACTTTGAGGTGGTCACAAATGTAATGGGCCGTGATGAGAAGTGGCTAGAAATGGTGTGGGCTTACACTTTTTTGGTGGGTAAAAATTGAGGAATTGATATAATAGACAACTGTTACATACAATTGGCAACAAATAGTCCAATATTAATTAGCAATAAATAAATAATTAGTACATATTAGCCAAAAGTAACATACGACATTTTAAATTTTTTTTAAAAAATAAAAGATATTTAATATCATCTCTCCTCTAACTTCCAACCGTTTCTCCTTAAAATTCTCCTTTCAAATTATTGTTTTTTTTTTAAATAATAAAAGAAATTTAATATCATCTCTCTTCTAACTTCCAAACATTTCTACTTAAATGTCACGACCCAAAATCACAAGTTGCGATGGCACCTATGTTCCCAACCGATAGGTAAGCCAACCCAATAAGTATAGCAAGCAAATATCTTACATACCAAGTCTTTTAAATAAAAATGCGGAAAACTGAAATATCACCCCAAGATTAGTGTCATAAGTACAAGAGCTTCTAAACTACGATACAAGTCTAGAACTAATTGACAACCTTAGACGTAAGAAATATATTGTTTGAATACTAAAATAAAATAATAACTAAAGACATAGAGGGGGGTACAGTCAAGTAGCTCACCACAACTCCAAGATAACTCAACTCAACTCTGAAAACTCCACGAAATGCCCTCGAATTCAATTCCAATCTGCACCACAAAAGAGTGCAGCAAGTGTAGTATGAGTACGAAACCACGTGTACCCAGTATATCTCATAGACCGACAACAAAGAAGTAGTGACAGGAGTATATAAGAAAATAATTCTTTAATTTTACAAGTTCATATTATAGTTATCAACCAAGTTTACATCAATTAGGAATAGTCAAATGTCACGTAATGTCCAAACACCAATAAAGCACATAATCAAACAAGAATGAAGGATGTAATGAGATGCAATGCAATGTGACACCATGAAATGATATGCCTCAGAGGCCAAGTACTCTCTCAACCGTATATACACGATACCACTCGAAAATACATCGAGAGTTCGTGACCCATGGGGGACTCGCGAGGTCCATATACCGACACGGACGATCTCCACGTGTCTGTGCGTACGATCTCAATGCACTATCATAAAATCAAAAATTTCCGCACGGACGATCTCCACGTGCCCAAATTATAATCATAACTCGATCTCAACACGGACGATCTCCACGTGTTAGACCTTTACTCACACTCAATCTCATGTCAATGCATGTTCACAATATGATATCAATAAAAGGGGATAATGAAGCATCTCAATAAATCAAATGTCGCTATGACATGTAATCACCGCAATTATCACAAATATACGGGTTCAATAAAGAAACACAACCACACAAAATAAACTAAGTCACTAATACATCAGCTAATGCCCATATGCTTTGGCATTCACGAATTACAATATATCATATTGTAGTAATAAACTTTCCCTTTAATAACACCGATACTCGTACCAATGCCCGTCACACCATTGGCACGAGATCCCCATCTTTCGCCCTTATCCATTGTCTATTCCATTTTTAATCTTTAATTAGGAAAATGTCCTTCAATGAAGTCTGAAAGTCTTAACATACCTTGCAAGCTGAACACGTGCCACGAACCCTCAAGATTTTGCCTTTCCTTTTCGTAAAGCTTCAGAATGTTCCCAATCTATCAAATAGTCATTATCCGTAAGTAAACAAGTTCGTAGACACCCATATTACCATAAGTTTATCCTATACCTAAAAACTCATCCAAATATATAATAAATTTCTTAAATCTCAAGCCTAGGGTTAAGTCTTAATTCCTTCGATTTACATAGCTCTAATGATATCCATATAATACAATACAACAAAAATTTTACTACCTATATCTATATATTACAACTTCAATTATAAGTAGTAACCATTGAAAAGCTCCAGAACTAAAACCAATAATTTCAACCACCTGTAACCTTAAAAAAATGGAAATACACCGATCAAATTATGAAATTTTCCTTGCTTTGCCACCACTTAATTTCCTATAGCTAACAATTAATTTACCCCCTCCCCCTAGCAACCATCACGTGTTGCAGTGACAACCATTACCAAATTTGATTATTTTCCTCTTTCTTCCCAAATCCCAACCACAAACCTTTCCAACCACATCCTATTCCACTGATTCCTAAACCATAAGCCAATTACAAAATCATAACTATTCATCACATATCAAAAACTACAATATTTAAGCTTGGCTAAATTAATTCTTTGTACCTGGAGGTTTCGTTCTTGTTCCTGCAGATACCGAGGTTTTTGCTTTCTTTTGTCGTGTGCAGCGTAATGAGTTATGCTATGACAAAAAGTATTATTAACACTCCCCTAATTAATCTTAATCCATCTCTCTACATGGGCCAAATTACTTGGGTGTTAAATAAATTATGAACTTAGCCCATTAATCACTAATTAAATTAATTATTTAAAATTTACCCGCTAATTAAATAATCATAGTTAAATGAGAAATTCAAAATTCTCATTTGAAATTTATGAGAAAGGTCAAAATAGTTCTAGTGCTCAAAACGACCTAACGGGTCGTTACATTAAAACTAGCAAAATATTATTTAGAATAATCTCTCTCCTTGAAATTTCCTACAAGTCTATTATCTACAAACTATGTTGCTCTTAAATTCAATCCATATTCACTTAAATTCGAGGAAGGAGCTGAAAGCCACTTGACTGTAAGGAGAGGAGGTAAAAAAAAAAGAGATGTTAATTAATCAAAGGTCCAACGGATCACCACGCCTGTATTGTAAATATGCAGTTAGGAATAATCCAGCCAAAGTAATAGGAATTAGGCCTAACACGATTCCAAATAGAAAAACTTCAACCATTTTTCTTTGTTTGAAAGGAGAAAAAAAAAGAGGTAATATCTATACCTAAATATTAATCCGAATTGACATGAATCTCAATGACAATGACCAAGAATTGACAATTGGTAACGTAAGTAAATATAGAATACACGTAATCCCACAGAAAGATTTATTTTTTTGAATTGTTCATTTTTAATATTCAGTTTAAATAAGTCGTCTCTTGCTCAGACCAATAAATAGAGCTGAGGTTATAGTTAAAGCCGCTAATAGAAAACCGAAAGAACTAGTTATAGTAAGCATGAAAGGGCTAAATTAAATGAAATATGTTCTTTTTATACATATGTTTAGAAAGCACTTACCTAAGTTTCCATTTTTGCAAAATAGGAGGATAGGCAAAAATCTCAATTTCAATTGAAAGAAGAAGTTGAATGAAATTTGATTCATCTATCATTATAGGCAGACAGCACTAACAAAGATAAAGTGACAGACATATAAAAGAAATTGATTCATCATCTGTAACATCTATCCATCCCGCAATTCCAATCAACCGATTCATTGAGTAACTCTTGGGTAAACTATTAAACTAATAAGAGTTGTATCGTCTAACTTCATTCAAAAATGAAACTGGAATTTTTATAGAATAAAATTATAAAATCATTTCTATTTTGATCATTTCTTAGATTCTGTTGAATTGTATCGAATCCATTTTCTATTTTAAAGCGAACACTTATAAAACTAGAAAACTTTTTCTTTTTACTTTAATTTAAGTTTCACTCATTAGATTCAGTAATATATTAATTCACATAATATCTTGAATGATTGAGAAGAAGAAAAAGTTATCACACAATCGCTTGAGGAAAAGACCGAATAAGTCTTTGAGCCATCCTAATAAATCCTCGTAGGTAATGCTCTTGGTCTGCCTTCAATCAGTTTATCAGCCTAAGGCTTCGCTCTATTACCTGTGTTGTAAGCTTTCCAGTCTTTGAAGTAAGGTTCAATGCTAGGAAAAAAGCTTTTGCTTCGCGGGTCTATCACCCCAATTGGTTTTGTGGAAATTTTTTATATGAGTATGCCCCTATCCCGTAAGCCTTCCATCGTTGCAAGCCCCTTCCATTCGGCCCAAGCTTTCTTTCGATTACGTCTGCTTCCGATTCTGTTATTCCGTTAGCCTTAGTTAGTCGTTTAGTCAAAGCCGTACGTATGCCCCTTTCGAATCGTTCTATCATTCGAAGTAGGAGCTGGGGTTGCGGGCAGAGAACTATTGGTATAGCGAGTTCATGTGCTTGCAGTTGGGTTACTACCATCCCCCTAACCATTAGTATCACACTCTGTGAAGTGTCTCTCTGGTATTGGGATAACTTCAAGCCCCTTAGCTCGCTTGTATCGGGGGGAGCTTACTTCACTTCTTTTCTTTAAGTCACTTGCCAGGAGGGAAAGCAGCAGATAAAGAGCACCATCACCTTACTTAACAAAGGGCTTATGCGAAAGAGCACCGCTTCCCCGAGAAGATAATCCGCTTTCCTAAAATCCCTACTTTATTGCTCTAGCTCTTGACTCATATGGCACTGAAATTGGATAGGTTCACGCTTAGGCCTGGTTATGGAAACTCTTTAAGCATAGGAAACTCCAACTTAAACAGGAACTGGCTTGGAACTATATGTAAGGGCACTCTCATCCACTGGCTGCAAGGAAACAACTGGATTGGCTTTTCTAACTCTCTTTAAAAGAGACTGCTTTCAAATTCACTTGCCCTAGAACCTGCTTTTTATTGATATTGATCTAGAATCAGCTATTCCTAGTTTTTTTTATTATTCCTAGCCACATAGGTATAGGGATGCCTGTTTTACTAGGCGCGATAGAATACTCAACCAAGCATTCAGCTCGATGGATTACTCCCGCACCAGATAGTTCTCAGCCGCAAGGTTGCCGGCATGCCCCAATGAGAAGGTACTCTCAAATCGAATATCTCGTGGCACCACATCTTTAGACAAAGGGCAGGTTTAGCTATAGCCCAGTCAACTGTTGGAGGCAAAGACAAAGAAAAAACGGAAAAGCCGAGCACACTGCATCTCCAGTGAACCATCCTACTAAGGTTTCACGAAGTCAACACATACGTTCACAGCTAGGGACCATGTTCAGTCCATGCCAATAAAAAACAACAGGAGCTCGCGGTCTATCAGCACTTGAAAGGCTACACAATGGAGATCGGATCGGCCTCGTATGGAGCGCTTTTTGGCTCCCCGAAGACCTTCCACGTGACCGGCAAGCTCTTATTCCAATTTCTATAGGACCTAGCTACAACTCTTTATCTGTTGTCCGTTCCTCTCGTTTAGGTCTCAGGCTAGCTTTTGACTTATATGGCGCTTAGGCTTAGCTCATCAAACAAGTGCGCCAAAAGTGGGGGATGGTATCATATTCTCTTATAAGAGAGGCACGCCTGCTTTTAGCTCGTAGTTTCACTCTTGCTTTTGCCTTACCTTCAATTATATTAGTAAAGGGCGAATGGGGGGCGTGTGCAATAGTTTTCTTACTTTCTCTCGATCGCTTCAATGCCTATAATTTGAGAGATAAGAGGAAAGCCCTCTCTCGAATTCGAAGATGTAACACAAATAATGACTCTCTTCGCCGGGATGTCAGCATGTTAGGCAGCTCTAAGGTTTTTTATATTCGGTGAAAGGCAGGCTGAAACTCTGCCCCAACCAAGTGAAACTAAGGGTCTGAAAGAGTTCACGATCTGATCTATGGGGTGTTAACCCTCGGAGGACGGCTAAGAATGTCCATTAAAAGGAGCGGACCGATGG